>KV751324.1:1360234-1404725 GCA_001698575.1 Mola mola | reverse complement strand
CCTTTCGTCCCCAGGGTAAACTCCCAACACATTGGCTGAGAACCGGGGAGCTATTAATAAGCCCACACCTGCTCTCCGCCTCTCACCTGGGACAACTCCAGCATAGAAAAAAGTCCAACCCCTCTAAAGAAGACTGGTTCCACAACCCGAACTGTGCGTTGAACTTAGGCCGACTATATCTAGCCAGTATATCTCAACCATTTGCACAAGTTCAGGTTCCTTCCCCACCAGAGAGGTACATTCCATGTTCTGATAGCCAGCTTCAGCAACCGGGGATCGGACCGCCAAGGCCCCTGCCTTTGACTGCCACCCGATCCAGCCCGACTGGACCCCATGGACAGAGGCCCGGCCACCAGGCGCTCGCCTACGGAACCCTTCCCCAGGCCTGGCTCCAGGGCAGGGTCCCGGTATCCCTCCGGGCAGGGTACACAAATCCTTGTTCTTCACCATCATAGAAGTCTTCGAACCGTGCTTTGTCTGGCCCCTCACCTAAGACCAATTTGCCTTGGGTGACCCTACCAGGGGCAAACAGCCCCCAACAATATAGCTCCTAGGATCATTAGGGCACCCAAACCCCTCCACCAATGTAAGGTGGCATTTCCTGGAGGGGCAGCTGCTTTATCATCATACAATTTCTCAAGTCGTGCAGTAATTGTCTTTCTTGATAAGAATGTGTACTCCACTTGAACAAATGCCGTCAAACTCTAAAAACCCTCACCCTTGACAAATGCACATCAGTCATCAAACATAGTTTTTGTGGTGACATAGGTAGTTGTGGATTGTTGATTTGTGGGCGGCGGCACACTTTTTGTCTCGGGCATTGCTCTCAAATGACAGAGTATTGTTGTTGTGAATTTTTGATATTGTAGCTTTGCCTGGCATATTTTGCACTGCACTTAATTTTCCTTCTTTTTGTTGAAGGAGTTCCACACAGAACTTTTGACGGTTGTATTCGTCTTCGCAGGTTTCTGCTGTCTGTATGGCTACTGTAGGATGTAGCAGCACTCAGACAAATGCTATTCTGACCTTGAGTGAAAAAGACAGGGCTGTGCATGTCTTACCGGAAGAAACACAACATATCGATTTATAGTGTTATTTACAGGTGCCGGCGAAAACAACAGGAAAATATATATATATTCAAGCAAACCAATAACCTTGCGAACTCTTCGAATTTTCAGAATTTTGAGAATATTCAGATGCCTCCTGGACGTGTCCCAGGTAAAGTGTTTCGGTCATGCCCATCCGGGAGGAGACCCTGGGGTGAACCCAGGAAACACTGGAGAGATTATATCTCTTGGATGGCTTGGGAACATCTTGATGTCCCCCTGGAAAAGTTGGTGGAAGTGGCTGGGGAGTGGAACGTCTGGATCTCCCTTCTCAGACTGTTGCCCCCGTGACCTGTACCCGGATAAGCGGCAGAAAATGAATGTGTTTTTGAATTTTATCATTGTAATTCTCCAAACGGTGTTGTAAAACAACATTCTCCCACACTTTCCACTCTTAAATCTATCTCATTGATCCATCTGCTCTTAAACAAGGTTGTAGGACACTCCATTAACTCTAAGGGAGGAGAGATAACTTTCAGGAAAACACTTTGGGGACGATGCTTGAGAAATACAACCGTAACTGTCAAAAATGTATGTTCCTGTTTGAAAAGTAAATTAACAAAAACAAGACTAACAAGAGTTGTACACAGTATTCCTGTGCATTTACAGTGATTTCCTTTATTCAGTCAGTTGGTTAGCCTCTCCTCTTCTTTGCTTTGAGGACGTTTCCAGTCAAGCAATTTATTTAAAAATTTTCACATTCTTTTTTATTATTTTACATTAGTGATGATATTTGTATGGTAATGCACAGGCTGGAGCAAACCTGGACATCTTTGATGAAGAGCAGAAAACACCACTGATGGCTGCCTGTGAAAACAACCACCTGGGCACAGTGAAGTACCTGCTAAGAGCTGGAGCAGCTGTCAGCCACAAGGTGGGTCAGCAACACTCAGCCTGTTGGATCGTCCAAGTCACTGTCAGCTTGTCCTACCCGCTTGCTGCTCATGTCACATTCTGCTTTTCCATGAGAAGCTATTGGCAGTGGTTTACCTAATTAAATTGTAGGCTTTATAGGTCAAAGGTCAAGGTGAACTCAAATATAATACAGTATTTAAGAAAATGATAACTTTTATTGGTATTTGTCAGCACAGCAAGTTGAATAGTTGTTCATCTAACAATAAAATGAAAACTGCCAAACTAATTATCTCTTTGTTTGTCACGAGATGCTTTAGAAAGATATGGTGTCTAACTTGACATCAGAATGCTTCCTGTTTACACAGTACAGTGCTGGTTGGATAAAACCTCACTTACTGGTATACTGGTATATTTTTAGTCTTTGGTAACGTTTATGTGGCTTAAAAACTGTCTTAAGCTAAAAATCTCACAAATGTCTCCATGAACACAGATCACATTCATCAAGTTGAATTGAGTGAGAAACAACAGATCTGCACATTTAAGAGAAATTGATGAGTCGAATTTTGAACAAAAGTAAAAAGTTTCTAGGTTGAAAGGCCCCATGAAAAATTAGCAGGAACTTACAGAGTAGCTGATAATTCTGAGGGTTTAATAGTTGGGACTCTTCAATGCAAGATATGTCAAAAGAAAACAGTTATAATGGAAGAATAATCTATGAAGTATCACAAGAATCTGATTACTCTGAGCAACACTTACTAATTGAATCTCTAAGCCTAAACAGTTGGGATGATTAGGTTCAAAATATTTTGGAACCACTAAACATATTTCTCCTCATTGTGTCCATTCCAGTCCTCATCATTGAAAAGCTTTATGTCCTGGAACAAATGAAATGCCATGTTGGATTTAAACACTTGGGACAGTATTGTTCTATGGTAATGATGTTGTCATCCCAGGATGTCATGGGTTTCACCTGTCTGCATCTGGCAGCTAAACATGGTCATTATGATGTCGTCCAACACCTGCTCTCCAAGGCATCTAAATACATCAACTTTCAGGTAAAATGCCTCATATACTGAATGTGATTGTTATATAAATGAATTTTTATGGGTCTGTAAATCTTTGCAGGAGATTTACAGCTTGTGTCTTTACAGGACGATGGAGGATGGACATCCATTACCTGGGCCATTGAGCATAAGCACAAAGAGGTGGTCCACCTGCTGCTGTCTGGAGGGGCCGATGTTAACATCAGAGACAAGGTCACACAACGCACTTTTCACAACTGCGCCACACACAATAACAATAGGGCTGATATTGTTATTAATCTATTGGCAAATGTGAGTGGAGAATTGTGTAACTGAATGTCAGTTTTGTATGTTAGTTTTTAAAGGTGCAATGGAATCTTGAAATACATACTAAGTAGGAATGGGAATTTCAACCACAAATGCTATTCAATCTTCAGTGGGCCCTCCATCCACCCCAAATCGCAGAGGGTATGATGAACGAACACGGACAGAAATGGATCAGCTCCCTTCCAAAATGGGGATCAGGCTTTCATACAATTATTGACTCTTTATGCTTACCAACAGCAAAAAAAATCTGTATGCAGACACAACTGACTGGGAGAGATTAAACCCTTCTGTCATTTCTTCATCTCTCGTTTCACTCAAAATCACACAACAGAATTGGAAATTGTATCACAGCAAAATCTGCACTGTGTGCTGACATAACCTAAGCCATTAAGGTGTTGGTAATGATTTTTTTTTATCAAATTCACAACACAAATTAATGACTCAGTTGTAAGTGCTGTCCGCAAATCTGTGGACAGCACATCAGAGACAGTTTTTACGCTCCTCAAACAGCTGCGCAGCTCAGCGGCATTATCATCATACTGTTTCCCAGTTGTGCAATAAATCTATTTCCTTATTCTCCGCCTGGACAAATGCCATCAAACTCCAAAAACCCTAGCCCTCGACAAATGCATGTTGGTCATCAAACTTACTTTTTCTGGTGATACAGGTAGTTGTTAGTCGTGGATAATTGATTCTTGGCTGGTGGCCCACTTCCTGCTGGGGGCTTTGCTCTCAGTCATAGTTGTTGATGATTTGTGATATGCTAGCTTTGCCTAGCAGAGTTTTCACTGCACCTTTTATTATTTATTTTGGTTGAATGAGCTCCACACATAACTTTTTGATGGCTAGCTGTACTCATCTTTGCATGTTTCTGCTGTTTATATAGCTACTGTAGGATGCAGTGGCACTCGGACTGCTGACAAATGCTATACTGCTATACTGGAAGTCCTGTTCCATTCAGTCAAGGTGCTGCTCTTTTGCATGTTGGCTCAGTGGATAATTTTCACCACACAAACATAAACATACTGTTAATTGATTTGAGTAAATACATTTTTGTTGACCTGCGATTTCATGTTTCATTTGCCTGCTCTCAGGTCTGTTCTGTTACAGATTTTCACATCTGTATATCCACACAGGGATTGAGATAAAGTTATAAAACTCTCCCCTCACATAAAATGAAATGGCCTCGTAGGTAATGTTTTCGTTTAGGTTTGTTTGTTTGCTAGCAGTTTACAATCCACAGTTTTGGATGTTTCGTCTTTTTATTTTATTCTTTTGAGTTTATATTGGCAGTGACTTCAACTTAAATTTTAGATTTATAGACCCAATGTCAAGCTCAGGAAAAATTCCTAAATTACTTTTGTTCACTTTGGCTGAAACTTCAAACAATTCTGTCTGCCGAACCTCTGCCAGTTAGCTTCAAACTTATACCAAATATTTAGTTTCAAGATTTGCTCCTGAAATATCAGGCAGTCACTATATTTAGAGAATTCTTTCAAATTTCACCTGATGTATTTCTAAAAAAATATCTGAATTTAATGATAGCAATTTTTTTAATCTATTTTTTGTATTAGACAGGATTTAATAAAAGCTCAGTGTAAAAAAAAAAAAAAAAAAAAAAAATGTCATTAAACAGCAGTGAATTTACAATTGGGTTACAATACTTGTAGTTTTCCCCTGTAAGTGAAAGTTGGGCCTTGGTGGAAGATTTGTGCTTTGAGTGCTGTTGATTACTTTTATCCTCAGCTGTTCACAAACTGGAAGTTATGACCCTTTATTTCAAAATACAAATAAATAAATAGTATCAATGAGTGTTGGTTGAAAAAAATTCCATACTGAGCATTCCCACCAACATTTGTGCCAGTCCCTCCAGTAGCTCCCGTTACAGCCTGGATCAGAAAATGGACAGTGCCACCCATAGAACCATGTATTGAGTGAATTTAGAGTGAAAATATAAAACAGATCTTGCATGAGATCTAATACATCCAAGGGTTATTCAACACATTATTACCTCTGCCAAGGAGGTTATGTTTTTGGCAACAATTGTTAGTTTATCTATTTATTTATTTGTTTATGTTTATGTTAGTGATGATAATGGATTTGAATTATAATTTAAGGGGACATGGGAATTGGCCTAAGGAATATTACATTTGATTACATTGATTACATTTGGGGGGGGGGTCTAGATCATGGCCAGGGCTTTTTTAAAGGATATTTTTGGGATAAGGGGTTGTAGTAATTTTAGTTTGCTACTGTGAAGTAACTAATAAATCTACAGACTTGAAACTTAGCATTGATATGAAACAGCCTGTTAATACCATTATAATCATAACACAAACATTGTGCTGTGAGTATAATTTGCAGGTCTACTCACATGTGGGAGGGGATTGTTTGGCCTGGTCTGCACTCTCCGAGTGCAACCTTCTAGTTTTTTAAATCATATCTTGGCTGATACTGACATATTTGTTTTGATATTATCTACATAGTACTATCTACATAAGTAGCATGTTGTTAAAGACCTGGCTTTATGACGGAGTACATATCTCAACGGATTATCTTATCTTTGTGTCATGCCAGTGCTTCTTATGTAGAAACCTAGCATCATCCTCTCACTGAAGCTCCGCCTCTTATCAGAACACTATGTCAGTGCTGACCTATCTGCTTCATTTTTCAGGAGGAGAATGTGTGCCTACACTGGGCGGCGCTGTCAGGATGTGATAACATAGCCCAGGCTCTGCTGGAAGCTCAGTGTGACCTCAATGCTGTAAACATTCATGGGGACTCACCACTTCATGTTGCTGCCAGAGAGAACCACCTGGAGTGTGTTATGTGAGTCTGTGTACTGAATGCGTAGATGGGGTTCCTTTATTGGGGGCTTGTCTAGAACGTTTAAAATTGGGCATATGCTCAAAGACAGGAAATACATTTGAAATCAATTCAAGTAAATTAAAATTAATTTTGTGTTTAAAGTTTAAAATAATAAGAATTGTTTTGTTTTTTTAAATTCACACTGATTGAGAGCTGTAGAAATGAGAAATCAACATATTTGTGTGGAACCGGTGAGAAACTAAAGGCACTGAGGCTGGTATCTCACTTTTACAGCAGTCACTAAGGATGTAATGATTCACTCAACTCATTATTCGATTAGATTTAAGATACCGGTTTCACGATTCTTCATGATTTTTTTGTTCTAAAATGAGATTCAAGACAAATTATTAAAGAAATGGTATCCTTTTATTATTACTAAAAGGACACAATTAAAGAATCCTTTACACTTGAGGTAGGGAGGTTATAACCTTTACAAACTCCAGAACAATGCCCATTTCCTTCTCTTCACTGTTTCTTCTCCATAGCTTCAACCCGCCCTTTTAGACAGCTGTTTTGACATGTTGGCAGTTGCTTCCTGTTCCTTCCAGTTAGAGCCTGATCGATATACCGGTTTGGTTGATATTCGCAATATTGGCCTATCACAGATATATCTGCATGGATGACATCAAGCTGTACGCGAAGAGTGAGTGAGACATCGACTCACTGATCCACATCACCAGCATCTACAGCACTGACATCGACATGTCATTCGGGCTAGACAAGTGTAGCCGAACGATATCAAAGAGAGGCAAGATGATCACAGCTGAAGGGGTTGAACTACCAAAAGGTAACATAGCCGATGTTCAGGACAGCTACAAATACCTTGGGATCCCGCAGGCAAATGGGAATCATGAAGAGGCTGCAAGGAAGTCAGCCACAGCAAAATACCTACGTAGAGTAAGGCAGGTCCTGAGAAGTCAGCTGAATGGTCAGAACAAGATCCCAGCCATCAACCCCAATGCCCTGCGCGTCATCACATATCCTGCTGGTATAACAACCTGGCCAAAGGAGGAGATAGAAGCAGCAGATATCAAAACAAGGAAGCCCAAGTCCAGCACCTGGAGGCTGTACACAAAGTGGAAAGAGGAGGGCTGGGGATAACTGAGTGTCAGAGCCACTATCCAAGATGAAACAACCAAAATCCAGGAATACATCAGGAAGATGGCCCCCAATGATGACCTGCTAAGGGACTGCCTCAGGCAGCAGAAACACAGTGAGGAGAAGGAAGAAGAAGAGAGAACATCATGGAGGGACAAGCCCCTGCACGAGATGTACCACCGACAGATAGAAGAAGTGGCTGATATCTAGAAAACATACCAGTGGCTGGAGAAGGTTGGTCTCAGGGACAGCACAGAGGCACTGATCATGGCAGCAAAAGCACAGGCCTTGAACGGGCCACAAACATCTGTGCCGAGTATGGGCTGGAGGTTCCAGGATCAAAGTGGGCAACACCTCCAAAGGTGATTGAGAAAGACCGAGCTAAGATCCTGTGAGACTTCCAGATCCAGACCGATAAGATGGTGGTGGCTAATCAACTGGATATTGTGGTGGTCGACAAGCAGGATAAGAAAGCGGTAGTGGTAGATGTTGTAATTCCAAGTGATAACATCAGGAAGAAGGAACACGAGAAGCCCGAGAAATAACAAGGGCTGAAAGAGGAGCTGGAAAGGATGTGGGGAGTAAAGGGCATCAGTGGTACCAGTGGTGATAGGAGCACTCGGGGCTGTAACCCTCAAGCTGGGAGAGTGGCTCCAACAAATCCCAGGAATAACACCTGAGATCTCTGTCCAGAAGAGCGCAATCCTAGGAACAGCTCAGATGCTACACAGGACCCTCAGGCTCCCAGGCCTCTGGTAGAGGAACCGAGCTTGAAGGAGACACAAGACGTATATGAAAAGAGAGGGCGAGTGGGGAAAATTTTTTATTTTGTTTTTATATATTTTGTGTGTATTAATTGAGAGTACTTATAGCTATATACATTGATATACATCTATTTGAATGTATTTTTATCTGATTTTTAATTTCCGGCAATCCTAGGAACAGCTAAGAACCTGCACAGGACCCTCAGGCTCCCAGGCTTCTTGTAGAGGACCTGAGCTTGAAGGAGACAAAGGAGACACAAGACCGACCACAGAGAGGGCGAGTGGGGATTATTTATATATATACATTTTTTTTTAGTTTGTCCAAGTACTTTTTAGCCTCTGAAAATAGAGGTACTCTGTTTGAAAATTGCTGTAATTCCTAAAAGGTAAATGTCATTTTTTTGTGAAACTGTAAAGTCTTCACTTTTACCACATCCTGATTGTTTTATTTTAAATCCATTGTGGTGGTGTATAGAGGCAAAATAATGCAAAAGTGTGTCATTGTCCAAATATTTCTGGGCCTAGTTTTTTAATTTCTAATCCTAAATTAAAGAAAAATATTTTTCAGTTTCCGGTTAAAGACATCAGAATGATCACACTCATTTATTCAGTCAGTCAGTTAAGCCCCAGTTTCAAAAAGTGAATTGAAATACTTGAACCTCATAGTAGTGTAAAGATGCAGCCAGCATTTGTCTTATTAAAATGTAAAGCCATCAAATACTCAGTAAAACTACACTGTATGGCTACAAGTGTGCAGACATATATTTTGTCTGGTGCAATTGTCATAGAAGTTGCTCAGGGTATTAGTGGACTGGAATTTCTAATTCTGCAACATTGACTTTCAGACAACAGTGTTTGTCTAACTTTGTGTTCAGTCTATATATATTTGTCTGTCTTTCAACATGAAAATGCCTCCATGTGCTCAGCTAGTTCCATAATGAATCCTGCCCTAACCTCATCTCTCTCTGTCAACTGTAGGATGGAGTGGATGCCCATTTTTTTAATGACATGTTTAAAAATCAGATATGGTTGCAATGTATGGGCGTCAGAAAACTGTTCAACAGTTTGTTTAGTTTTTTGGGGGTTTTTTTTGCTTCAAAGCCCCTCCATATTGGTCATCCACTTGACTAATTAGTTTTAGTTTTAAGGGGATATACTTTGTGTAACTGAGGTTTCAGACTTGATTGTAACTCAAACATCCTCCATCTATAGGTTGTTTCTTTCTTGTGGAGCTGATGTCAATCAGAGGAACAGGGAGGGAGAAACGGTTCAGGACTGCTGTGTCTACGGCTCCCCTGTTTGGATGGCCCTCAACACCAACAAGAAGCTGACTGATGCTCGGAGAGGCAGAGACTATCAGGGTGAACGACTCCTCAGCAGGTAAGACAGCAATACTCACCTGTGTGTGTGAGTGGGTTGACTGGGCAATATAACATTATTGATTCAAGCATACTGTGCTCAGACAACATATGTCAGGCTGAAAAGGCCTCTCATGTATTTTATCTGAGTCAGTTTGTGCCTCTGGGGGAAAAAAATATCACTCCCAACCTGAATGTACAGTTTGTTAGTATTTTCTCTGCAGTACCTCTTGTATATTGTGTTTGTCATGTGTTGTGACAGATACAGAGTAGACTGGTTACTAATTTTTCAAATAGCTCTAGTACTCTTGCTGCACTTCATGCTAGGCTAGGTTAACCATGTCCTGACTGTGTACTTAACTCACTCAGCAATGAGATTGAGCTTCTTTTAAGTTGTGACCACTGAGATAACAAGACTGAAGTCTGTGTTCATGTACACCACTGAGATTTGGACAGTATGATAGAATCAATCATGCATTAGTTTTATTATCTCATTATAAACGGATGAACCCCTTTCTGTTTTCTGCACTCTATTTCCTATTTTATAATGCTTCTGTTGTTTTCTTGCTTAAGATAGCAGTATTTTTCATTTTACCTTTCTTTTTATTCTTTTTTTCAGGGACATTTCTCGGGGATACGAAGCAGTTCCTATCACCTGTGTTAATGGTGTTGACAGCGAACTGTGCCCTGAAAACTTTAGATATATACCAGACAACTGTGTCACCTCTCCATTGAACATAAACAAGGACATTACTCACTTGCAGGTGAGACTGGAGCATTTTGTTTAATTATACTTTTGCACTGGCAAATTTGATCACTTTTTTAAAGTTTTAATTTAAAATGTAATTTTTATGGCTTTACACATTCAGTAGGAACCAGTGAGTTGGTATGGTCCACACAAGGTAAGAAAGTATTGAGTGATGAACTCAAGACATTGATGAATTAATCTCACTGGCAGTTGTTAGCACTGTCGCTTCACAGCAAGAGGTCCTGGGTTCGATGCAGGGCCTTGTCTGTGCAGAGTTTGCATGTCCTCCCTGTGTCTGCGTTGGTTCTCTCAGGGTACTCCAGCTTCCTTCCACTGTCCAAAAATATGCAAACTGGGGGTTAGGTTAATTGGTCTAGATGGTCTAATTGTGACTAGATGGTTGTTTGTCTCTATATGTCAGCTCTATAATGAACTGGCAACTTGTCCAGAGTGTACCCTACCTTCGTCCGATGATGCTGGGATCGGTTCCAGCTCCCGATATAAAAAAGGATGGATGGATGGGATTAATTAAATTACTCTGGGTTGTGATCGATCCTGTTGAAGGAGGGACTCCTAGTTAACAAATAGTTTTTTAAACTTGGCAAACGAAAAGAGGACCTGCACTGGATTGTTTCATGTGAGTTATTGAGTTTTGGAGATAACATTTCATAAAGATATGTGACTTAAATTGAATTAGGGCTGGACAATATGTTAAAAAATATGATCACAATATTTTTTCATATTATGAAACAGAGCACATCCATTTTCAGGGGCTCAAAAGTATTTGGACAATTAGGGACAAGCAGTTGCATGGCCAGGTGTGACCGTTCCCTTGTTACCTCAAGGCAAATAAAGCCGATAAAATGTTTGGTGTTGATTTCAGGTATTGAATTGGCATTTGGCAGCTGTTTGATTGGCTATCAATGTGAAATCCAAGGATATAACAATGCTAGTGAAGATCTGAGAACAGGTCCCAGTTGGTGTTTTATGAAGCTGTCCTGCAGCTGTGAAGATACCATTTCAGGTTTTAACAGTTATGATGTTGGTTTTGTGATTTTTAATAAAGGGTTTGTATGCAGGGGTCAGAAGCAGTTAGAGAAGAGTGGATTGTCTAAGATGTGGAAGCCCTGAGGCCCTGTATCCTTTAGTGATGTTGTAGTGGACAAAGTCTAATATGTTTCCTCCTTTTGTTGCACACATTACATATTGTTGGAATTTTTGTTGCATAGTCTTTAGATTGGTGTAGTTAGTATCCAGCAGTGATTTAAAAAAAAAAAAAAAAAAATATATATCCTTGTGGTCATTCTTTTGTTTGTTTATATTTGAAGGCAGGTGCTGATTAGAGCCAAGAATATTAGTTGATATTAACATATCACATGACTAATGGTATCAGAGTATACATATATAATTTTTGAAAAAAGTTCCCCTCTTTGACAGTTTGGATGGTTCAGTGGTGAAAATCCTGTTTATTCTCTGGCCCGCAACCTCTCTGGTGTACCTCTTCAGGCGGGCCGCCAGGGCTCTAAGCCTGTGTTTGGCAGTCTCCATTGCCTCAGTTATGGACAGCTTGTTGTACTTCTTAGGTACTTTTGGTGGTCTTCCCCTTCTCCAGCTCTGACAGTTGGCTAACCTCTCTCCGTGTTGCCTTGATGTTAGCCTCCAGCCTTCTTCTCCATGTAGGGTACTGCCCCTTATGGCTCACATTTAACTTTAGGATTACTGTTGCTGATGCGTATATCAGCTTGTTGGTCTCAGTGATGGTCACGGTATGGATAATATGTAGTGACGCATTCACATTTTCTTGCAGACCTTCAGAGGGTACTAAGGCCACTAAGCCTTGTAACCGTTCCCAGGGGTGCCTGGTATCCATGTTAGCCATTATCTTCCTTCACAGGTCAGCTGCACTTGTGCTGATGTCTTCCGGGCTTTGTGTCAGTGGGGCTTGGAACCTAATCTCTGAGTGTGGGGGTGATGAAACCCCCCCCCGACCTGTTGTCCTGGCTCCCCCTTGCCGTAGCGTTGTTGTACCTCATCGATCTCTAGTTGTGATAGTAATTGTCGATTTCAAACATTTGAACACTGAGTTACAAGCTGTTTCATTGTTAACTTGGATGTTGGGTTTTCGAAGCATCCATAGGACATATACCACTACCGCTTTCTTCTCCTGCTTGTCGACCACCACAGTATCCGGTTGATTATCGACCACCATCTTATTGGTCCGGATCTGGAAGTCCCACAGGATCTTAGCTCTGTCGTTCTCAATCACCTTAGGAGGTGTTGTCCACTTTGATCCTGGAACCTCCAGCCCACACACGGCACAGATGATACTGCATACTATGCCAGCTACAAGTTTATGGTGCTCCAAGAATGCTGTACCTGCCTGCATCTTGCACCCTGCTGTTATATGCTGCACTGTCTCATGGGCGTCACAGTCCGCATGTTGGGTCCTGTCTGGTGTAAAAGACCCCGGCCTCTATCTATCTTGTGTTCAAGGCCTGTTCTTGTGCTGCCACGATCAGTGCCTCTGTACTGTCTTTGAGACCAGCATTCTCCAGCCACTGGTATGTTTTCTCGATATCAGCCACTTCCTCTATCTGTCGGTGGTACATCCCGTGCAGGGGCTTGTCCCTCCATGGTCTCTCTACTTCTTCCTTCTCCTCACTGGATTTCTGCTGCCTGAGGCTTTCACTTAGCAGGTCATCATTGGGGACCATCTTCCTGATGTGTTCCTGGATGTGGGTTGTTTCATCTTGGATAGTGGCTCTGACACTCAGTAATCCTCGGCCTCCCTCTTTCCAATTTGTGTACAGCCTCAGGTTGCTGGACTTGGGGTGAAACCCTCCATGCATGGGGAGGAGCTTCCTTATCTTGATATCTGTGGCTTCTATCTCCTCCTTTGGCCAGGTTATTATACCAGCAGGGTATCTGATGACGGGCAGGGCATAGGTGTTGATGGCATGGATCTTGTTCTGCCCATTCAGTTGACTTCTCAGGACCTGCCTTACTCTAGGTAGGTATTTGACTGTGGTTGACCTCCTTGCGGCCGTTTCATGATTTTGATGATCTGGCTGACGGGGTTCAGGCCACTGCAGAACAGCAAGGGGGACAGGGCATCTCCTTGGTATATGCCGCACTTGATGCTAACTTGGGCAATTGGCTTTGAATTGGCTTCCAGAGTAGTCTTCCACAGCCGGGTTCTTGATGAAGGCTCTTAGTTTCCTGTTGATCTTGTATAGCTTCAAGACAAGGAAGCTCCTCACCATGCATGGAAGGTTTCACCCTAGTCCAGCACCCTGAGGCTGGAGGAGGAGGAAGAAGAGAGACCATCAGGGAAGGACAAGCCCCTGCATGGGATGTACCACTGACAGATAGTGGAATTGGCTGATATCGAGAAAATATACTAGTGGCTGGAGAAGGCTGCTCTCAAGGACAGCACAGAGGCACTGATCGTGGCAGCACAAGAACAGGCCTTGAACACAAGATCGATAGAGGCCAAGGTCTACCACACCAGACACGACCCAAGGTTCAGACTGGCCCCTGGTGTGGGGGGGCTAGTGGTGACCCTGGATACTGGGAGGATGGACTGGCTGGGGGTGGGGAGAGGGGTAGAGGGAGAGAGGGGATGGGGGGGCAACTGATGAGGGGTCACCCGGCTTGGCTGGGCTGGCCTACCGGGTGTGGATTAAGGCCTTGGCCCTGGGCCGCTGGCAGGGTATTGTCGTGCATGGTGGGTCTGGGTCCTCCCCGCCCTTCAGTGTGCGGGTGGTGAGTCCTCCACCCGCTCTCTGATTGTCTCCCCTGGGCACTGTACCAGGTAGGCCTGACTCTCTGTCGGCTGAGTGGGGGCAGCGATGGGGGTGAGTGGTGAGGCGAGTCGGGAAGCTGGTCCCCAAGCGTTGGCCTACGCCTCGCCCCTGTTGCACCCCTGTCCCATCTACACCACCTCATGAAACACTAGGGCCTTGAGAGTGTAGGATCAATGGTGGGGGCTTGGGCTGCACTATTGCGATCTGGCCCTCCATTGTGTCCGCAGCCCCTGAATTTTAATCACATTAGAAACACTGAGGACTTGCGGGGGGGGGGGGATGGTGCATCTTGGGAGACCCTGCCGTCTTCAAGCGTTGGGGTGCCCATGCTCTGTCTGCCCCCACCAATTCTATTTGCACCATAGTCATCTACAGTACCATATCTACATACCCATACCTTGCATGCACACACCCTACACTAATTTTGGACGTGGGCTGGTGGGGTCGTGGTGGGGCTTTCCTGTTTCCCCTGTCGCTGGCCCTGCAGAGGCTGGACGGGTGGTCTGTGGTCTGGGAGAGGAGCGTCAGTTCTGCTATGGGGGTTCCGTTGGTGGCTCCCTGGCGCAGGACCGTGCTATCTTTTTTTTGGCCCCTCGACTGGCGGTCCAGGTGGGTCTGATTTGCTCTGGCCCTCCTCTGCACCTGTGGAGGGCTTGGTCCCTGGCTGGGTGGGGGGTGGGGTTGGCTTACCCTGGGGTCGTGTCCCCGGCAGCAAGGTGGTGCGGGGGTTTCGTCGTGGTGGGTCATGGCCCACACTATTTTTTGGGGGGAAGGGGTTACTGGGGGGGCTCTGCCCTCTCTGGTGCCTTTGGGGCTCCTCACTTGGGGCCTAGGTTGGTCCCTGGTTGTCGGGGCTCTGTGGCCTTGGGCTGGGCATGCGCTGGGGCGGGCCCAGGGGGCTTTCGCTCCCGCGTCTCCTTGTAGGCCTCCCCCGGCTGGAGGGGGTTACTGGAGGGGCTCCGGACTCTCTGGTGCGTGGTGGGCTCCCCATCGGGGGCCTGGGCAGGTCCAGGGTCGGCGGGACTCTGTGGCTGTAGGCTGGGCTTGCACTGGGGCGGGTGGCACTGGGTGGGCCCGGGGGCTCTCCGCTCCCATGTCCCCCGGTAGGCCTCCCTCGCCTGGGGGTTGCTGCTTCTGCCTTCTCCTGCTGGTTCTCGCTTGGGTCGGGCCTGCGGCTGTCTCTAGGTTCGGTGTCCCGGGGGCCCCTTGTGTTCCTTCCGGCTGTGTTCCCCAACCCCTCTGTCTTACCTAACCTGTGTCTTTTCTCTCTTTCTCTCTTTTGCCTCACGGAATCCAGTAGCCATGCCAATAAAGTTAAACACAGATCTCAACAGGAAGAGTATATTAGACTCCTCTTTTGTAGAGCAACTCCGTTGCAGCACAACAAGGCATCCAGAACCTTCACACTGCATGCCTCAGCTGCTGAACAGGACAGGTTTAAAAATAAAAAGAAAAAAGAAAAGTGCTTTTCATAATCTCTGTGCTCTGATCTAAGTTGCTGTGTTTGTATCAAAAGTGGCACTTATCATTGTTACGACTTTTTATCAGATTACTATCAAGGACATTTAATCACTCTGCATTGTATCCAACATAAGGGAACTAGAGGGAACTAATCAAATGTGGTGCTCAAAGTACCAGCAGTACATTTAAAAATCTCAACAGTCATCACCACCTTATTACTCAAGATAGTACATTTGAACACTTTTATGTTGGGACTGTTTTCTTTCTACCAAGCTACAATATCAAGGCCACCTAGTTCTTCTATATTGGAGAGAAGCTGATATCTCCCAAACTGAAGACATTTTAATTAAATAAATGATACAATAATGGAAACTGCTTCACGATTTTATAACATCTCATACTAAAATAGCTCATTGATTGTGTCTTTCAGCACTGCAGCTGTACAGATGACTGCTCATCCAGCACTTGTGTGTGTGGTCAGCTCAGTCTGCGATGCTGGTATGACAGTGTAAGTATATGCACACGCATACAATGAAAGTTTCGTTTTTTTACGAATCAACACACTCCAACTGGAGAAACTTCCTACTGACCTTTGCTGGATTCTGCCCACAGTGTTTAAAGTTCTATTAGTTTACTGCTTAATTTTTTTTAAGTAAGGCTAGTCCAAATCTAGTTATAGCTTGGATTGAAGCAGCAGCAAAAAATTTGTTTTAAAAAGAAAATTATGTTGTTTTGTTTTTTTTTTTCAAGGTTTGTAACATTTGTCTCAATGCATCTGCAGGAGGGTCGACTGCCTCTGGACTTCTGTCAGAGGGAGCCCCCGGTACTGTTTGAGTGTAACCATGCCTGCTCCTGCTGGAGGACCTGCAGGAACCGAGTGGTCCAGAATGGACTGAGGTGACCTATTCCACTTCTGAAACATGCCACAGACAGAGCAATGATCACTGACTGCACATATTGTCCATCACAGTTCAAATCAAATCCAACTTTATTTATGTTATAGCCCAAAATCACAAGTTACAAATTGTATCACTGGGTTTTTACAGAGCATAACGATGTGACACCCCCTGCCCTTAGACCCTTGAACCGGATGAGGGGGAAAAAAAAACAACCAAAAAAACCCAAACAGGGAAAAATAAGAAACCTCAGGAAGAACTACAGAGGAGGTAGCCTTCTTCCTAGGACAGACAGACGTGCAATAGATATCAATGGTGCAGAATACAACAGCATGACAATAACAGACTAGTAAGAATGTATGAGTTCAGGAGTCATAGTGGTCCATCTATCCAGTTTTGTGTGTTGCTTATGAAATCTATGAGTCCATGAATATGTGGAATCTATAAATTTAGCGGTATGTGCAGTCTATTGATCCAGAAACAAGTTTGGTCTATTAGTCAAGGAGTTGTTGTAGTCCACGGATCCAGATTTGCCCTGGGCAATCCAGCCAGTCTGACTATCCAAGTCACAAGATCACCTGTCCTGATGTGGACAGGTGATCTGTCCACATCAGGCAGGACAAGTAAAGTTAGTCCAATGTTTTGTTTGGATATGGCCAGCCCTAACTATAAGTATTATAAAAAAAGGAAGTTCCACTGGAGAGAGGAGCTTTATAGCTGAAGGCTTTGCGTCCCATTATACTTTTGGAGATTCTGGGAGCGTACGGTTCTGGTTGGGTGATAGGGTACTATTAGCTCTTTAAGATGGGATGGTGACTGATCATGAATAGCTTTGTAGGTGAGGAGGAAAAATTTTAGTATTTATTCTGGATTTGAAAAGGAACCAGTGCAGAGAAACCAGAATGGGGGAAATATGGTCTCTGATGCTGGTTCTTGTGAGTACATGCGCCGCTGTATTCTTGAGTAGCTGAACAGTCTTTAAGATCTTATTAAGGGCAGCCTGAAAATAAAGAATTATAGTAATCCAGCCTGGAAGTAACAAATGCGTGAATTAAATTTTCTGCGTCATGTTGAGACAGGATGTGCCAGATTTTAGCAATGTTATGGAGGTGAAAGAAGGCTGTCCTTGAAATCTGTTTTACATGTGAGTTAAAAGACAGCTCCTGGTCAAAGATAACACCCAGGTTTCTTACAGTGGTGCTAGAGACCAAGGCAATGCCATCCAGATTAACTATGCTGTTGGATAATGAGTCTCTAATGTGTTTATGGCCCAGCACAATGACTTCAGTTTTGTCAGAGTATAACAGTAAAAAGTCTTAAGACATCCAGTTTTTAATGCCCTTAAGACATGTCTGTAGAGTAGCTAACTGATGGGTTTCATCTGGCTTCATTGATAATTATAATTGTGTGTCATCTGCATAGCAATCAAAATGTATGGAGTGCTTTCTAATAATTTTACCTAAAGGAAGCATGTATAGAGTGAATAGTAATGGTCCAAGCACAGAACCTTGTGGGACTCCATGACTAACCTTGTCATATCTGGATGATTAATCATTGACGTGAACTAATTGATATTTATCAGATAAGTAGGACTTGAACCATCTTAAAGCATATCCTTTAACGCCAATTTGGTGCTCCAGCCTCGCAGCCATGTCATGATCAATACTGTCAAAATCTGCACTAAGATCTAGTAAGACTAGTACAGAGATAAGTCCATCATCAGATGCAATGAAGAGGTCATTTGTAATTTTTAGCAATGCTGTTTCTGTGCTGTGATGCTTTCTAAAACCTGACTGAAAGTCTTCAAATAGACTATCATCCTGAAGAAATCCACATAGTTATTTAGCTACTGCTTTCTCTAGAATCTTTGAAACAAAAGGGGATGTTGGATATTGGTCTATAGTTGGCTAGAACTTCTGGATCCAGAGTAGGTTTTTTTAGGAGCTGTTTAATTACAGTTATAGGGATTCATTGTTCTATAGAATAATGGCTCTCAGTCAGCCTGGCTACAGTGATGAAAATAATCCTGGCCTTATTCTTATTTTCCTCTATTAACACGGAATAGTAATTTTTGCATGGCAAAGGGCCTTCTTTAATACGTTGAGGCTATCCTGCCAGGCCAGGCTTGACTCCTCCAGTTTAGTGGAATGCCATTTCCTTTCAAGTTTGTGAGTTTTATGTTTTAACTTGCAAGTATTAAGATAATACCATGGAGCTAATCTTTTGTGTGGTTTTGTTTTCTTTTTAACTGGGGCACTAGAATCAAGTGAAGCACGTAGAGAGCCGGCAGTGAAATCAGCGAGGTGAATAAGCTGGGAGGGGCTATAATTTACATATGACTCCTCTGTTATTTTGGGATATGGCACTGAGTTTATTGCAGAGGGAATAATTTCCCTCAGATATGCATGTGTCCTCAGATATGCATCTGCTATAATAACTAGTGACTCTTGGTGTATAGTTGATGCGCAAAAGTTCAAACTTCATAAGACAATGATCTGATGAAAAAGGATTTTGGGCAGAGACTTTAAGTGATCTATTTCAATGTCATATGTCAGAACAAGATCAAGGGTGTGATTCAAAGTGTGTGTTGCTTCTTGTAAACACTGGGTGTAAACACTGGCACACGTGGCTGACAAAAACTTTGAAATTCAGTGTAGATTCCAGGTTCTCTAAACACTATGACAAACAAAGTTGGTTACTGAATTTATGTGGACATGGGACAGACAGTCTCTATGGGGTTGTAGGTGGATGACTCTAAAGGAATCACAGAGAAGCCTGTAAGACTGCAACTCTGCTTCCTGGCCTCAACTCTAAATTGTCAATTTGGCTGACTAATAAATCTTTCCGAATTTTCTAGAAATGAGAGCAGCTCCTTCCAAAGTAGGATTGGTCTCTCCTAATTAGACCAGGTCTTCCCCAGAAAGTCTTGAAATTATCAATGAAGCCCACATCGTTGGCTGGACACCACCTCGACAGCCAGCGGTTGAATGATGACAACTAACTAAACATTTCATACTGTATTTACGCTTACTATTTGCCAGCAGTTTCAAATTTGATTCCATGTCGCCCGCTCTGACTCAAGGGATGCATTCAGTGGCCGCTGGTGTGGAAAATTTCACATTTCGCAAAACACACCTGCCAGTTACTAGAGTTAGTTTCTCAGTGGGTGCATCACTGAGTGGGGAGAATCTGTTGGAAACATGAACAGGTTGGTGGTGAAGCATGGGCTTCTGCTTAGGACTATGCTTCCTTCTAATGTCACCCAAACTCCAACAACAACCTCCCTGGTTCCTGGGCTACTCGGGAGCTGCCCGTGTTGTGCCGAGTCCTGCCTGCCTGCCAGAAATGGAACGCTCCTTGCGGGAGCTCGCACAACTGCTTTGAAAGCCTGAAAGACGTGATGATTTTTACGTCAATATAATATTTGGAAATTTTATAACTTTTCCTTGTTGGCGAGAAAGGAATTTGGTGCCTTAAATTTCTCAATATTTAGAGTCGTAAGTGTATTCTTTCAGTCACCATTAGAAACATTTAGGCCTTCATATTGGTCTGAAATCCGACAGTATATCAGAGACCGAACTTGGTGTTTCAATTGATGAAAAATGTCAAATACTGTCTTTCAGTTCGAACAATTATGATTATATATTGTGTCTTAGCGCGATTTGAAGTGTTCTTACTGACCTTTGAGGGCAGAATTAATTAAACAGCAGGAGTTGCATCTGCTGTACAGCTGAGTTCACTGACTCGGGTTTCGTACATTACTCCGAAATGGGACATAGGCATCTACTCGTCATTGATTAATTTATTAATCTGTAAAAGTAAAGTTGCCGTTTGGATGCATTATTTGGCAAATGTGTTGTTTATTGCATAGGCTACCGAGAATTGTATCCTACTTTATTAAACAAGGTGAGTGCTACGTGTATATAATTTTCAGTGTCAGAACAGTCTAACCATGAGCTGGAAACAACCTTTAGTCCTAAAGTGTCAGAAAAGTAATTTGAAGGTGCATACATTTTTTGGCAGCAGTGATTTGGGTCTTGCCAAGATTTGCATGCAACACTTTTTCAGATTAAGTGAGTGCCGTAGGCATGAACTTGACAATTTTAAGTCAGAACAGTCCAAAATATGAGCTGGAAGCATCTTTTGGTCCTAAAGGGTCAAGAAAAGTTAACTTTGTAGGCACCAAATGCTTTGTCACCAACAAGGAAAATGTTAACATTTCCAAACATTATATTGCCGTAAAAATCATCACGACGTCTGTCCACTTTCGAAGCAGCTGTGCGCACTCCCGTGGATATGAGATGGCCTTCAGATATGACAGTGCTACGGCTCGGTACATAATTGGGATACATATTATTTCCATGCATACACTTTTCCTGCTCTCTTTTGACTTTGATTTAACCATTTCATTGTGCATTTTCCACACTGGCCTCACACTGGTAGCCAATCAGCAGCCTACTTGTGGTTTTGTTCAAGTTTTGTTCAAAACTTTTATCCTATTCCTCTTGCAAAAAAATTGATCAGCTGCTTAAACATCGGAATTTTAGTGAATGACAACATTGCATTGGTCTTCTTGTTTCAGAGCCCGGCTGCAACTCTTCAGAACACAGAAGATGGGCTGGGGAGTAAGGGCCATGCAGGATATTCCTCAAGGAACATTCATCTGCCAGTGAGGACAGGCTTTCATAAGAGAAATAACTGAATTCAGTTGTTTTACAACTTGAAAATGTTGAACAGAAGCTGCACTCTGAATTCTTTTTCACTGCTTCAACAGGTATGTCGGAGAGATCATCACTGATGCAGAGGCTGACAAACGAGAGAATGACTCCTTTCTTTTCACCCTCGACAACAAGGTGACTGCATTGGTTCCACAAATTTTTAAAACTTAAAAACGTATATTGATTGCGAGACTCTCAAGGCAGAGTAAGGAAATCTTTCTTCATTCCTTTTAACATCAGGGCTCATATTTACAACCACGTATCCAAAATATCTTGGGATGCTGTGTAAAATTTAAATAGAAACGGCATGTGATGATTTTCATCCTACAATCCCTCATTGAAAACACTTAGGTGTCCCTTATTTACTTACTGACATTTTCTTGCTCCTGAAGTGGAGGTTGTTCTTATGTTGTCTTCTTGTTTCTCTGAGGAGCCATGAGCTGGGATACAGAGGAGCAGTCTTCCTTCAAGTCTTTTAGGGATGCGCCCCAGTTTAGCATTCTCTATTTGTTGGCCAGCACTATTGTGGCAGTTGAGCTGTTGTGAAAACACACTGTTACACGCTCAAGCATACAATAGACACGGACACAGCCACAAGGTGTACAGATAATAACACTTTGTTCAGGGTGGTGCTGCTTTACAGTGTATGAGTATGTCATTAAGGGTGTCTGGCATTTTTGGTGAAAGGGTAACAATACATGTGCTGTTAATTTTGGTGGAAAGGGGGGTGGTGCAGGATTGATAATCCATGTACTGCCCAGCCTGTGAAGGCCCATCCTTACTGTCAGCATTTTTCTTCATGTTAGGCACATCTTGTTCAATTCCTCAACAGCCTTTTGTTGTTTAGAAGTTATTGTTTTTTTCTTATTTATTCAAACAGGGTATAATAACAAATAAACAAAAGTTCAAAAATATATATGTTGTATATACAGTATATACAGTACATTAGATATAAAGACAGGGGATTAATTGAAGAGACTCTGTAACAACATTAATGACCACTCTGTGTTCGGAATGCTGTAGGATGAAGTAAAAAGAACTTATATAGTTGAGAAAACAGTATCTTGTAATCATTTCACATGTGGTTCTCATTGTGCCTATCCCACTGCATCCAGTTTGGGAACCTCTACAGTAGTTAAGTCAATGTAAAAAGAGGGTACGATTGACACTTGTACACTCTCTGGAAATTCAAGTTTGGTAGGTTTACAGTTGTACTAGTCCACTAGTAATTTAGTAATTTTGCTGTATGTTTAATTGTTATGACTCAACTGGAAAGAGCCAGCAGCAGGCAGCTAGTCAGCAGAGGCATGAGACAGCTGATGATCTCTAAACTACAGGGTGTTGTGTTATAGTGTTACTAGACTGTCATCAGTGAAGACCTTGTGCTGGTTATGCTATCTGACACTAAGTTAAATGTTCTTACTTCAATACAAAGCCACGTTTTGACCCACTTCCTTTAGTCTCTTAAAGTTATCCTATTACACTGTAATTACAAATTAAACACCTCTTATATGAGTTTTATTTTAAAAGAACTAATATATACAATAGACAAAAACTCTTAAGTTCAAGGAATTTACCATTAAACTTTGGCAGGAATGTACTGTGGAATATGAGTTTACTGTTAGGGTCCCAGTGCACACGTGAACCACAGTGACTTCCATCTTTCCTCATGATGCTCAAAACTTATTTCATTAATTATTTAGAAGTTAAACTTCTGAAGACTATACGGACAAGTAGATTTTTTTGTGTAAGAAATAAACTCATAATGTGTTGCATTTGTTGTGATGGGCTGTGATGTTGGTAATAATCTTAAAATATGTTCCGCTGGGAAGCAGCTGAGTCACTGGCAACACCTAGTGGTTAAAGTTGGTGCATTACTTTGGTCTATGGCTGAATATCAACCTGGTTTCAACATTTTTTACACCTGCCCATTTGTACTAAAATTTAAAGTATACTTTTGCTGATTTACAGTGTGTGGCTTTTTTTTGTACTTTTGAAATTTCTAGAGTACTCATACTCGTTAAGTGCTGAGATCTGGGAAAGTAAAAGAAGTGTGATAAAAAACATGAGTAGTCAGGTAATGATACATTTTGGATTCAGAGACAGTACAATAAAGATGAACGACAATAATTCTGCAAAGTGAAGCAAAAGCACGTATACTTAGCCTAGTGGTCGGCTGCATTATAAGTCATAAGCCCCTCCTCATCCATGTTATCAATAGGGGCATTGGGCAAACAAAAATCTCCAAAGTACACATGAAAACTATTTTACCAAAGGTGGTTTCTGTCATTTCAAGTAGATCTTATCATATCAATGTATGTGTTCATTGATATGATCATTCATCAAGTGTTCTTTTTGCATAACCTAAGATGGCAGCGCTCTTTTTTTTTTTTTCTTTTTTGTCCATCTATGTATACAATATGTCAGTCGCTGGAGCCAAATCAACAAATGAAGTCAAACTTAAAGCATAACACCCAAACTAAGAATAATTATACTCAAATACTAAATATGCTGGTCATCTATCACACATGGTTTTCCTGTACAGGATTGTTAATGACACTTCCTGCGCTCCCACTTGCGCTTTGACCTTTGAAGTGGTTTAGATAATCTGTGCTTCTTGATCTTTTTCCCCTGTTGAACCCGTTATTTCTGAAAACGTCCTACTGTGACTCTTTTTGTCAACATGTATTGCAGGTGGGAGACGTACACTGTATCGACGCAAGACTCTTCGGCAACATTGGCCGGTTCATCAACCACTTGTGCGAACCCAACATCATAGCTGTGAGGGTGTTTACCATGCACCAGGATCTGCGTTTCCCAAGGATAGCCTTCTTCTCCATCAGGCCCATCAAAGCTGGAGACCAAATAGGGTAAGTAGTGCTCTTTTTGTGAAAATGTGAAAACAAAGATGAAATGATTGACCAGTGTCTCTTCCTCCTCAGGTTTGACTATGGCGATCACTACTGGAGAGTTAAGAGCAAGTTCATCAGCTGCCACTGTGGTTCTCTAAAGTGTCGCCACTCAGCTACGTGCAGATAGAAACTTACTGATGATCACTGATTGCTCTTTCTGTCTGACTCATACTGTAACACCTTATGTCAGAAGCACTGCCGTCTAAATCAGAACCCAAGGTGATCAGGGAAACGACAGTGGGATATATTTAAACATGTAATCTAATCATGTTTCTTTTCTTGTGAAGGACACAGCTTCTCACGAATTTGTGATAGTTGGCTTGAACTGTTTCAAAAAGCCAATAGTTAGATTAAAAAAATCTTAGCCATTTATTTTAACATTCATTGATTCTTCCATTAATAATGCAGAGTGTTAAATTTGTGGATTAATGATCAATGAATAGATTGGTAGTCTGATTTTGTCTATGAATGTGCTTTTTACTACTAATTAGCAATTAAACATTTTAAAAACATTTTTCATCCTCTTTTTATACTGATGATTTTGTATTTTTGGAAATTCACACAGCTAGATACACATGTATATGCATATATATATTTAACGAATACACATACTTAATAACTGTATCAAGAGATAAGGTCTTGGGAGGGTATTCATTATTTTCTTAGGTGGACTGATCAGAATTACAAGTCTATTAATAATAACATTAAATAAGCTGCTCAATCCCCAAATTATTGTTTCAGCATTCCTGTTAGCTTTTCTTAACGAAACCCCCTACACCAACCAGTGGTCCTACATAATCAAAAATCACAGGAGTAACAGTTTACCAGCCTCACATAAAAAGTCATCTCCCCACCTTCTCTTCCTTCTGTTTATTATTTGTGGTGCCACTGGTTTCAGTCAGTTTTTTTTAGAAATATGTTAAATTACTGCTATTGGTATTTTGTAAAGTTGCTGCATCAGGGGGTTTCCTAAGAGTCGATGTTTTGAAGTCAGGGAAAGATTACATTAAATTACATACAGTATATTGTCCATTTTCCTCTCTTACTTTGAACAGTTTTAAGACTAGGCATGAATTTAGTATATTGATTTGCTTTGTTTTCTGCACATTTTCATGAACAACTTCCCCTGATTTCATTATTATATTTTGATTCGATAGTAGATGTTTTGAAATCTTGTACTTGAACATTCCCGGAAAGCTCTTCCCCAAAATATGAAGTTTTTTTTTTTTCTTTTCCAGGTTCTAGTGCACACATCTGTCAATTTTTCTTTTCTTTTTTTTTTTTTTTTTTTTTTTTTTTTTTTATTGTCAAACCATGATATATTTTAAATGGTGTCGACTGTTTTAATATGATGTATGTTTTTTCTTGAATTGTTTGATTTTTACTTCTTTTACTTTGAAAATTTAAACCAAAAGTTGTCTTCTCCCATCTCGTGTTTAGTGTAGTTCAGGCCCCTACCTGTTAATCACAGGTTAAATTCCACATACTGTCATGTTTCATCAATCTGAATAAATTTCAATGTATTTTGTATATTTTATTTAAAAGGTGTATGAAGTCTTTTTAGGATTATGCTTTTACTTTGAAAGCCGTTGCGGTAGTCCATTCATTCTGTTCAAGCCAATCGCTGTGTGGCGCACGCGCCTCGTTGTTGCGATGGAAACGGGGCCGGTTCAGGTAGAGCCCCTGGCAGGCAACTCCTCGGTCAAGTGGCTCTGTGGAGAAAGCGGTGCTTCAACATTCGCATTAATGCAGAGTTGGCGGAGGGTCCTACCGGCGTGATTTCTCCTCCGTTCACGAAAAAAACGGACTGACAGCAGGATGATTCTCTTGGAAAGACCTTGGCTGAAGTGATCCAAACATCGATATTCTTTAGGGTAACAAAAATTATGTTTTCAGATGGTTTCTGGAGGAAAATAAATGTGGACGCCTCTATGTTAAACTTGAGGCTTTAACCAGGGTTTTATTTTAATGCGCATCCTGTAGCTTGAACTACAAATTGACGCAGGGGTGTCTCAGCCCCTTGTGAGGACTAGGCCAGTCAGTCCAAGGAGGAACACCCATGAAAAAATGATATATCATGGAATCTAACTGTCTAAACTTTGAGCAGAATTGTTTCTTGATGGGGAGTGAGAGCATGCTCACTAACGCGGTTGAAAAAGAGCTTCCGTCTCCTGTTCGGCTGTAAATGTTTGACTCTTCTAGTTGTTGACGTTACACGCACCTAAAGGATCCGAGGGACGGGACGAGCGTGTTTGTTGTGATGCTTCTTCTCTTCTTTTCTGGTGTCAGTTTTGGTTTCTCCAGCAAGATCAGTGCTTTCCCAGTATGGCTCGTTTCGATGACGAACTGCCCAGCCGCTATGGAAGTAGCTGTCCGGTGGGTCCGGCAAGAGGTGCCGCCCGGCAGCCGGGGCCTCCGGGGGGCAAGAGGATGTACAAGCAGACGATGGCCCAGAGAGCCAGGACCATGGCTATTTACAACCCAATTCCTGTCAAACAGAACTGCCTCACCGTCAACCGCTCTCTGTTCATTTTCAGCGAGGATAATGTCATACGGAAATATGCCAAAAAGATCACCGAATGGCCATATCCTTACTGCCTAACCTTTTGCACGCTTCTCTATCCCTTAATCGAGATCCCCACTCCGAACTGCGCTTTAAATGTTTCAATTTAATAGCTCTTGCTGACAGCCGTCGATGCGTGTGTCTAGGGTCTGTCACACCACGTTAAACGAAACAAAACATCGGGAGATTCCTACAATATACACAGAAGCGTCTGTGTTTGAAAGTTTTATATTTCAATGATATAAACTCGATATCATTGAAATATGAAACTTCCACAGTTGGTTCTCTTGTTGTTCCATAGCCTCAGAGGGAGGGGCGGCAGCCTGCGCTTCTCTCAGGAGCCCCTCGGTGGATTTTCTCGAGAAGCAATGCTCTTATTTGACTAAAGATTATATTATTCTTCGATGAACGACGGCTCCTATTGACAAATATCTCTTTCTAATGTGATTTCCCCCTAATTCTTTCATTTCTTCCCTTGTCGCTTCAAAGCAATCCTCCTTAAATCTGTTACTGATAGTTAAAAAGTAGAGTCTTTGCTGACTAGGTGCCTTGGATGTTGCATGGTGTTTTGACTTGTGTTTCACAGAATCAAAAAGCTTGTAAATAATATTTTGTCATGTACTACTGGTTCCTTTTCATTGTGTATATTTGAAAATCTCCCCGAATTAAGATATCTGATAGTGTGTGTTTGCAGATAGGGTTATTGGCTAACTGGGTTAGTATTTGGAGTACACCCTGACTGAGTTGATGTGTGCACTTCAAGTGGTAGACTCTTGTTCTGCTCTCTTTCCTTGTGACGTCTCTGTGCAGATGGCGCTGTCCAGCTTGCTGAACTGACAGCAAGCCGTACGCTGGCCCCACCGTTGAAGTAGTTGCGGTGTGCATGGGCGTGACACCGAACAAAGCAACTGCAGCAGGCTGCTTTTGTGTGTGTACACTACCTGTTGAGCTTTTTGCAATGACTCGCAAACAGAACAATTTCTCACTGGTACAGATTTTGACACTTTTAAAGGTGAAGTCAGTAGTACAACACCTCTTATATTAATATTTTGTAACTAATTTTTTATTGTGTAATGGCTTCCAGTACATGAGTCACTGGTCAGTTCGGTGCTGAGTCAACATTATTGTGTTTTAAAGTTGTATTTTAATACTGAGCAGCTGGCTGCAGTCAGGGGGCCATCTACATTTATCTTAGCTGAGCTGGCACGGTCCGGTCCTGAGGGGATGCTGGAGTCGGTAGAGCTAATGACACCACAGAAGTGAACTGGAAGGATGGAGAATGACAAGTAATCTGCGCAAATGTGTGTCATTTCTTGAAACAGCCAAAAGCTTTCCTCTTGCCTACTACAGAAGAAAGCATTGCAAATGATGAGGGTCATGTGTTGATTTTGTATGTAGATGTTGCAGAAGGATGAGTATTGTATTGTTGGGAAAAGAAAAGATTAGTCAACTGGATTTTTCTGAACTGAACCTGGATATAAATACAGCTTACTAAATTTGTTTGACATCAGGGTCAAAGATGTGCAGGACTCTCATTCTTTTGTAACCCACTTCTGAGACCAAGGGAGTGTTAACTAGTGGTGGCAGAACATGCCTATCAGCTGATTTTCAAATGATATTGGTCGATGATTTATTTTGACATGTTTTGTACGTGTTCAAGAATTCACATATACAACACTGGTTGATGTTTGAAGGGCCACACAAACTTACCTGCAATGCGACAAACAACAGTGGACGATAAACTCACTCTTCCACATCTAACAGATGCACCCACATTCAGTATGATATTAAATTGATATTAAATGATATTAAATTAGGCCAATGTTGCCCTCCCCCAATTCCTAAATCTGCTTCAAGTAATTCTATGTACACATTACATATTACATAACTGTTAATATGACATGAATGTATAATTTTATACATTATACTCCTTTAGCAATTAATATGTAGGAAATCACCTCTCTAAACTTCTTTATACCTACAGGAAATTGTGTAGTATGTGTGCTATTGGATATCAAAATGTGATTTTAGATTAGAGCCTAATAATTAAATTTTCCCCCAAATGTTTCTAAGCCACCATTTAGGTTGATTTTAACGGAGCTGTGTGCAGCTCCTCCACCTTCTTTGTGCATTGTTTTTGAACAGTATACATCAGCAGCTGCCGCATGAGCTGTTCATGTGCAGACTGACTCCAGTGTGAGCACACTATACATGGTGGATTAGAATCGGTGTATGGATTTGGCACCTACAGTATGTTGAATATTTTGCTGCATTGCCTTCTCTTCTGACTCTGAAATCATGCATTTCTCCTGGCATGACAGAGAGAAGCTTTCCTTTTTCACTGTGAAAAGCTGACACCAAATCAGACATTCACCTTACCTGTATAAACTGGCCAAAAAGATCATATAAAGCATAATTAGCTTAGCTCTTCGTATTTGGAATATATTGTAAAGATCCATCACCAAAGCAACAGTTTAGGTCCAGAAAGTATGTTTCTGTTTTTAAAATTTTAAGAGTTTAGAGTAATTTAGAGTAGTCTTTTTTTTTTTTTCCATATTTATCTTCCCATGTGTTTATGTATTAATTAATTACATGGTTTATGTTGCATGTGTGGTAAACTGTGACTTTTCCTTTCTGCAAAAATTCCTTGACACCCTCACTCCATTTGAATACATGATCCTGGCCACAATCATAGCAAACTGCATTGTGCTGGCACTGGAGCAACACTTACCGGCCTTAGACAAAACACCGATGTCAGAGCGTTTGGTAAGTAGTCACATATATTCTTTGTGTTTCCTAATGCTTGTCATGCTCACACTGGACAAAAGATAGATTGCATCCACCTATCTCTAGCACTTTTCCACATTCCATATTGCACATTCTTCCCCCTCAGTGTCTCACAGGGTCTGTCATCAAGCAAGTCCCCACAGTGCTGTCTTTGATCCGTCCCTGTGTATCATTACCTCAGTCTAACCCTGCTGTGACCCCCCCCCCAAGCTCTCTTGTTAAATCTTTCCATTAAAGACGAAAGTGTTATGAACTCTGGACATTGAAAGAGTTGCTGTCGGTAGTGCTGTTTAAATTAAATTGAAAATGAAACCGCTACTACCACCACCACATGTAGAATATTGGAACCAGCAAATGTTTGTTCTTTATTCTTGAAAAGTGACTGAAAGGATTTATCCTCAAAATATTTTCCAATTATTTTTCTGTCAATCGACGAATTGATTATTTCATTTATAATCTCTTATGCTCTGTACTGTTTTGTTTGTGCGATTTTGGTTATGTCAAGCTCTAAACTGTAAACTGCAGATGATTTAACAATGGAATTCAAAAATTGTCAACACTTCGGTTTAACACTGGAATCTTTTAAATACTAATACCAATGTTGGCCCAGTTTCATAGAGCTGTGTTCATTTTTAAAAGATAAAAGAAATATGTTTGTATGTATCTGATCGGTCAAGTTAATTTTGCTCAATAATAACAATTAATCAATTAATAATGAAAATTAATGGGAGAATGAAAATGATCATGAGTCAGCTGTAACAATATGAGTTTCTATTGAAATGACCAGATGGATGTCTGCAGTTTCATGAGTCCTGCTCTCTCTGCTGTACTTTTTCATAACAGGATGACACAGAGCCCTATTTTATTGGAATATTTTGCTTTGAGACTGGCATCAAGATCATCGCCCTGGGCTTTGCCTTTCACAAAGGCTCCTACCTGCGTAATGGCTGGAATGTAATGGACTTTGTGGTGGTTCTAACAGGGTGAGTAGCACTGGCCTAATGGCTTATATGGCTACAAACTGACAGCTGATGGGCAACAACGATTAATGAGGGGAGGAGAGAGCGCTGCTGTGTGTGTTTTTGTGTTGCATTTCAAATGCAGTTGAGCTGAGCCATTCCAGACGGTGGGCTGTTTGATAAAAGTCTTGATAAGGTGGGAAACCCGAGTGAAATCATGCTTTAGTGCAGGAAGACTACAACATGGGATTTCAGGGTGGTGGTGGTGGTGGTGCCCCATGTAGAAATATCTAAATTTAAAATCTAAATTATTTTGCTTATGTCAAATGATGCCTTCTCTGTAACAGATGGTGTCCAAAGCTTCAAATAGCATTGAGGCTTGTGAAAGCAATTGTTATAAATCTGTCAGCATAAGCTGACAGTTTTGGAAGTTTAAGATAAACTATATGTTTTGCTGGTGCATACTGTACCACTAGTGGAACGGGAGAAGATTTAGAAAATTATTTTGAAGTAGATGATCAGAAATTTTCTAAACCCATTAAGAAATAACATAACAAATGTTTTAAGAAATATTATTCTTCATTAATTTAGTATTTTTATTGGATAAGTGTAAGTTTTCATGCTGTCACAAGTGTTATTGGTAAGTAAGATGTGTTTTAACTAGCTTTTAGTTCAGCTTAATGCAACACTGACCGCTGAAGTGTTTGAATAATTAGTGTGTGACAAAGAACAGGTTTAGATTTTGCTGTGTCCTACAGTTTTAATAATATTAGTCATATTTAGTCATTGGTGCATACTGGCTAAATGCCCTACAGGCTTAAAATGTCACCAAATCAGTTTTAAATGTTCTGTTCACAGTTCAAATTACTGAATAAATATCAGGGGAGTATAAAGCTAGTACAGTCCAGTGCTGTTATAGCAGGATGGGATTGGGGGTGGGAGCACAGAAGGCTGGATTGTTGGGGGTTGATGTGCAAGGGTGGGGGGGTGGTGGAGGAGGGTGCTGTTATGCTGCAGAGTCCCTGGGCACTTGGGACAGGTCTACCAGGGGGATGGCCCAGCCTGGCCTCTCTTATATAATGATACAGAGATTTATTTGACCCATCTATTGGGGATTGTGTCAGGAACCTCGCTGCAATAAACAGAGCCCCCTGCCAATTCCCAAACCTCTCATTAAGGCCCCCGCCCCTCCCACTTGAAGCCATAGGGACTCATTGAGCTCTTTTTCCTGTTGGCTGAAAAGAAAAGAAGGGGAATTAGTCTGGGGAAAATGTAATCAGTACCATCCAATAGAATAAGTCTGGTTTTGTGGGAATGACGTAGGTATCAATTTGTGTGTGTCTGCTGATGTCTCCACAGGGTTTTATTCCTGGACTGTACGGGTGTTCTAGCAAAATGTATGTTTCAATGTAAACTTAATGTGTTAGATGTTTCAATGATTTTGGTACACCTCAGGCAGGATTAGGCTTATATCCATTCTACTGGAGTCAAAATAAACATCTTGAGTTATGCATTTGACAGTTATAATGAACAAGAGATGGACTAACGACCTCAAAACAACAGTATGCAGTATGTATTGTTCAACGGTAGTATGTAGTAGGCAGTTTTGAACACAGTGCCTCTACTGAACTGCTGGAGCAGAAGTTATGAAGCTGTCACTCTAATGGTGACTGACCAACAAAGACGCTTTTATTTTTTTATTTCTGAGTATGTCCCGCACATAAGATACATGTGAACTGCAATGAACTGCAACTTTTTGATTTACTAAAATACATTTTTAATAACATATTTCATTTGCAATTGAACATTTTTTTGATTTTAATGTTAATAGTTCTGTTTTCAAATCCTTTTTATAATTTCTTACCTGATCTGTTTAACTTCACAATAAAGAAACAAAATAACCTCGAAATCTCACCTTTAAGCATTAGCACTGATGACAAAAACATTAAAGACTGGACACAATTGTTATGACAAAACATTGCTCATGTTAACTATATCTATTGTATTAAAATATATGCAATATACAAAATTACAAATTTGCATCATTGCATCTCTACAACGGAATCTGTTTGCATTTTGAGGTGTCCCTGTTAGCTGTTTTAATGACATCTCTTTTATAATTGTTATCTGTGAGGGAAATATTTTTTAGGCCGCAGGTGCCGTGGTAAGGATCTTATTTAGAACGAAAAATTTTCCACTGTTTCTCTTATGCTTTGGTTTTGTTATTAGTATCCTCTGTTCATGTCACTGTAATAGATGATTTACTAAGAAAATCAATAGGGATCAACAGCTGTTTGACATCTCTGAAGCAGCAAGATGCACCTGTGTCTTTGGAGTCACTGGCTGTAAATTAGGGTTTTGAACATTTCAATACAACAATCCAATATGTGCACAGCGCAGTAAACAACTGTTCCAATATGTGTATGTTTGTTTTCATCAGCTGTGAATGAGAGCATGAATGAGAACGCGTATGTCATGTTTGCAGCATCTGATCGGGGCTGAGTGAGTTGAACATACAGGGAACGGTTATTGATAGGTCATCAGGGCTTGTATGCAGACAGACCCTCTTGCAGTGTGCTAGTGTGTGAATGGGAGTCACCCAAATAAGCAGGGATGATTCATTTGGTGCTTAGTAAGCATTCTGGACATCTGATCAGTGCCAGGCTACATCGACAGGTTGAGCCATGTTTTGAGGGTGGACCGCACATGCAGATGCCTCTGGGAGCACTTAAACATGTGTGCACCCAAGCCAATAAATCACTTATCCATGATAATATCCATTTCCTGCAGAATGTGGTATTTAGAAAAGCCTCAGCAATTAGACATTAGCAATGACTCGCTGGCTATTCACTGCGTTCATGTCATCCGGAAAGGACTTTAAGACATCAGTCAGCACAGCAGCATGCTTGGAATATGAGGGTGTGAGCGTTCATCTTTCTTTAGTGTTGAATAAAAAGACCTGCTGCAAGTTCAATTGTTGTATGTACTGTAGCTTTTATTTCCCATCACCAATGTTTCAACTCAATGTTCTTTGGTGATTTCTAATAAAAATTATTTTCTACAACAGCATGAAAAACTACATTTTAATGTGTTTTTACTTTTACCAACTAGTACATTTTGCTTGAGGCTAAGTGACTGCAGCATAGAGGCTAATACAAAGCAGCTGATGTGAAATATTTAAATTTTCTAGAAATTAGGTTCCATGGGTCCAGGTTTGATAACCCGTATCCACCTAGACCCGTGAAGTTCACTACCAGAACAAACCTGTTACCCGTAATTATCTCATATTTAAACCTGTCGGCCCGACCCATGATTAACCACCAACCAAGTGTCTCTTAGTTGTCATAGCAGCTGCTGAGCTTCAGCAGCTTCTTACGTGTCAGGGACAATGTGATGTCACAATTTCAAGGCTAACAAATGCAACAGTGGCAACAGCAAAGCCACTGACAACGTTATTCTCAGAGTCTTTCATCACAGAAAACGTCTCCCAAATGTCCGAGCTGGCCTTCAACGATGTTTTATCCACAATGTAGCATTCCCCGGTGACATCAATGACATTTAGGCCGGAAGTCACGGGTTGAAAGTTTGCATCGTTTGTGATTCAGATAGTGAAATAACTGCACATTATTTCTCATTTATGGAACACTATTGAACATATTTTGTTCTTGCTGCCTGCCTGCATTTCGTTTATTTTTACCCATGCCCCTACACGTAAATATATATAAATATAATATTTACCTGTTAATCCTATAAAGCATTTTTGCGGGTTACTCGTAGGGTACCCATGGGTACCCGAATCGTTGCAGGACTATAATTCATCTTATTCACTTTTTTTCCAGGAGTGAGATGAGAAAATCAATATCAATGTTAAGCTTGCCTGTTAAATCCAGAGGTGGATTTGGGACGTGGTTAACCTGTGGTTATAAAGACTGCATAGAGGGGGAAGCAGTTACTCTGGCTCTGGTTCTGTCCAAACTACCAAAAAAGGCCCAAAAGTCACCAATTGATATATTCGATCAAATTAGTTATGGTTTTGGGAAGAGGTATGTGCTTAAATTAATTACTGAGTAACAACCACCACCTCACATGACAGTGTGCAATAAGTATATTCTCCAAATGCAGGACTTGATAATTAATTCTTATTGAAATAATTGTGTAGTTATCAAATAAGAAGTGGTATATTATCTCTGTATGGAAATATTAGTGAGGAATTTTTATTATTATTATTGTTTATCAAATAAATATACAGTATGTGTCCTGTAATCTTACTTATACCGGGTGATGGAGAGACCACCAAGTACATGAGCATGGGGGGATATCGGGTCTCTCTCATTCATTAATAACCAAATGAACTGATTATAAAAATTTTTGGTCAAAACCTGCTCTACATGTTAAGTGTCATAAGATGATTGGTGGTGAATTGGTGATACATATATAAAATTGACTTGATTAGACTCAATGCTGCCTTGACAAGGTTTCAGAGTAGGATGGAATAGGAGACTAAGACAAACTGGCGATGAGGACAGGAAACACTACGGTTAAATAAATGAAGAAGCAGCAGGTGATTGGATACATGCGGGTGGAGCCCTTTAGGGTGGACCGACAATCAGACAGGGAGATATGTCGGACACCAACGTGGGCAGATTCATTGTTCTCAGGTTAACTGTGAGTAGAGGAGGTTATACATTTATACTTGTTTATTGTTATATATTTACAGCTGGTAATCAGTGGTATGGAAAAGCTGCAAAGTCTGTCTAAACAATTTTTTTTATCAGTCTTGTTTGTCAATTTGGATGTAAGACCTTGAGCAAACACAAGCCCACTATGTGCGTTTTCAAACATAATTTTACTGTGTTGTCTATTGTAAAACAAAGCCATCTTTCCCAAGTGTCCCACCACTGCCACCACCAAAGAGAAATTATGTCATTGGTTGCCAGACCAGAGTTTTGTTTTGCTATGTGGTTAAATTTCCCAAATTATTAATAATGAACTTGATGCATATATTTACAAGCAATAGTTGTCTGATGAGCAGAACAATTGCTACCCTCATCTTTTCTAAGAGACTTAGCAACTTCATATAATTACAATTAAAATTGAATTACAAAGTAAATTGGTTGAGATAATATAAATAAGGCTTGGCTTAGGTGTAATAATAATGATGTTTTCTCTAATTCTCAACAGTTTCTTTGATCAGCAATATGACTAAATAAAATAAACAAGGAAAATAAGAGTCTACAAGAGACTATTATACCCTGAAAAAAACCAAACTGTATTGTTAACACCAATACATACAGTGGTAGCAAGACATAAATAGTTTGTAATTTTGTAAGTTAAAGAGCCTTCCCATTCTAACACACATTACAATTTTGAACATGCCATTATTGATCTGGGTGCACATTTCACATTCGTTTGCTCTCAGGACATGAGCCTGGGCCATCTTTCATGAGCTGCTAATCAGATCATGTGGTGGGCTGCAATAACAGAAGATGTTGGATTTAGGTCCCGTAGGCCAGTCTTGACCTCTACCATGTTCCAATAAGATGTTAGGAGTTGCTAATAAGAGCATATGTCTGCTTCCCCATGCTCCCACCCAGATCAATAGTGTATTGAGCTGAACGCAGAAGGAATATTCAATTCACTTCAGTACCCCTCTTTATACCTAGCTAATGGAAGCAGTTGCTATTTCTTCTCTGCAGTGTCTCTTTTGTAAAGTATTGCCTTCCACTCCACAAGCACGAACACAGAGCTTAGGACGCACTGCTTTGTTGAATGGAAATATTTGGATCCAGATCTTGATTATCATCACTTGGATACACCAAACAAGAAAATAGTGGAAACGAAACCGGGCACTCAAGCCGGTAAGGACAGTGAGATCAATCATTACAAACATAGGTCAGCCACAACATTAACACCATCCGCAAGATATTGCATTGGGGCCTGCGAAGCTACCAAAACGGTTCTGACCTTTCAGGATATGGACAGGGGAGCTCTGTGAGGTCCAATGGCACTTGGCACAGGATTATTGGAAGTGGATTTGTGGGGTTGGGGTTATAGGCTGTGTTCTTTCCATGATTTTGTCACACAAATGCTCAATTGGTTTAGGATCTGGGGAGTTTGGAGGCTAGGTCAAAGGCCTGGGTGTTTTTCAGAACCATTCCTAAATGGTATATGTGGTTTGGTTGAGCACAATACCCTGCTGGGATGGGGTTCCACTATTGGGAGTGGTGTTGGCATGAGGGGGTGTACTTGGTCTGCATTAATGTTTAGATGAGTGGTACATATCAAAGTAACATCCACATTAACGACCGAAGTTTCCCGGCAGAAAAATAAGAGATCATTGTTGCCACTGGTTTTAATTTTGTCGTAGGTTTTCTCAATATCCACAAAGACACAGTGCAATTGTTTCTGACCTACTCTATACTATATAAATGAAATTGCCACAATTGTAGAACATACAGTACCCATACAATAGTTTAGTGTTGACTATATATATTTATCATTAAGTCAGCATTGAGAAATAAGAAATTTTTGGTACTTTTTCTTACATGTAGTATCAGATATGCTAATTTAATATTAAATAGACAGAAAATAACATTTTCTTGTTTTGACAAAATTAAAACAAGTATGAATATTATTCTACTCAGCATTGATCACCACACAGAAAGAGATGACTTTATGTGAACATGCACTGCTCCCTGTCATAAGTCCAACTTCATTTTTCATTTTTGAAGAAACCATGTATTTTCAATATTTCTGAAGAATTGAGGCCAACCTAGTGGGACTAGACCAGTGAGTTTACCTGCCAAGATGAGCAGCTTGTTAGTGTCCATAGTCATCCTATTAAGAATAGTCTTGTCTCATCAAGTCGTTCACTAATTTACTGGTGAAACTGTATGGTGTTTTAAAAATGTATTTAATTTAAAAAATTGGAAAATAATGGGCCTCAAACTCAGAATCGTTGGAACATGAATCCATTTAACCATCAGAAAAAAAATGGTAGGTAACGTTAAAAGGGTATTACACATTAATATGCCAATATCCCTGTATTTTTGTTTATCACTCTAGTTTGGTGTGAATTTCTGATTTTTTTTTTTTTTCAATACTGGCTGTAGAGATACCTGCTTTCTCACTAAGAACTGTTTGGTCATGTTTACACCAGCCTTGTTCAGTGTAGGTGAATCCAATCCTGAAGCGTTAAACCCTTTGTCGAGTTCATTTGGTTGGTTGTGAATGCTGTGTGAGACTTCTGATACAGACCTACCAGACTCTGTGTTATGTTTGTGTTTTAAATTGAAGACCCAAAACTGGAGCCAAGGGACGGAGAAGGTTTTAACTTTATTAATCAAATTAAATTTAAATTGATGAGATGAGGAAAGTCGTTTCAGTGTGATGAGCAGAGGATGCGATAACTGTCAGGGAGCGTGGCGTAGGTTCTGGAAGTGACTGGAGAAGGAGGAGAGGACATCAATGATTAGAAGAGTGAACAAAGATAACTTAATCAAATACTCACAAATGAGCTTGAGCAAGCTGTGCTGACAACTACTGCTATGACTTACGGAAAAATCTGGCAGGGAGTGGAGGAAGCAGCTGGGTTTAAATAAAGGAATTGATTGTAGACGTGAGACAGGTGTGGAGCACTGCCAGCAGCCTACGAGCTGACCATGCCCGAGAGAGAGAGAGAGAGAGAGATATATATCTAAAAATGAAAACCAGTAGTCACATGTGGAACCGTGGTCTCCATGAAAAGATGGTCTCGGGGTGCTTCGAAGTGAACTCTGGAGCGATTCATTTCTCGTGTGAATCCCATCCACAACCATAAAAGGAAGTGAACCACTTTACGTGAAATTTCCTTTTATTTCCAGCCAATTCCTGTTAATGATAATTAGCTTCTTTAAATAGCAACTTTCGTTGCAGAAAAACACCTCTCATTAGGGTCAGCTGTATTCTGATACTGTCTTATTGCAGAACATCTTTCCCAAATATGTGTAGTATTAAATTAGTTAGCAGACGCTGTCTGACTCTGACTATCCACTATATATGCTGTCTACTAAAGTCTGCTGCTAGGCACTCCAGAGCAAGACCAACTTGAAATAACCTGATGATGCTCTATGATTTAGAAAATGCCAGTGTTGGGCTTTTTTTCCCCCAACAGTCTGACCTCTAATTAAACGTTTTTTGTTTTTTTGTTTTTTTTTAACAGACACAACTTTCTAGAAATCATGACCTGGTTACGATAATCATTTTGCAGTGGGAAGCACTGATTAGAGGCTAGCTGCTGATTTAGCTCAGCCAATAAAGATACAATCAGTGTCTACATCCTCACAACCCGATGTAGTTCAGTTGAAAGAAAATAGCTCTTACACGATCTATGGATTATCTCTAGTAACTGGGTTATAATGTCTGGAAAGAAGCAATGCTGTTAAGTTATTTTTTTGGCCCCAAAAAAACATTTGCCATCTAGTTCCATTATATTGGAGTCAAGGCAAACATCTTTGATATCACCAGATGGATAAATAGCACTCTAAGTAAGAAGAAAAAAAAGATGTTTTTGATTTGGGGTAATTACAGCCAGTTCTTAGAAAATATTCCAGAGCCATGACTTAAATTTATATAAAGTCAAATTTATATTATCAGGTACAATAATGCTTGTATTATAGAAAAAAGAGAACAAATATGTATTTGTGTCCCTGGAAGTCCTCTCTCTGTTTTGTGAGTCTTAATACTGTTAAATGGTAAAGCCTTAGCAACAGGCATAGACATGATTATGATAACAGTCAGGTTGCTTTTTAATTTGTAATTTGCTATTTTCTTTGTAAATGAATTGTCATCATCAGTGGATTGTGGCTCTCTCAGCAGCAGTCACAACACCCTCTCAAAAAAACACCAGGGAATACTGACTCACTGTGTGTTTGGCAAACAGGCTCACAGTGCCAGTGATTGTATAGTGCTGATGACCATTTGTAGATACACAGTAGGAGACAGGAAACAGAAAACGCCTTCCCAATGACACTATTCTAGGTTGTATACAGTTAGATAGATAGAGATAGAGATGTCTTTATTAATCCCCATAGGAAAATTAATTAAATAAATAATATAATATCCTCAGAATGTGTATCAGACTTTTCAAACTTCAAATCCAGACTCATTTCATAACACTGCTGTATTACCTAAAATGTGTCAGAAGCAAAATTTATAGCTAGCCTGAGTCAATTAACAGCGAATGTCATGCTCACCAGCAAGTCTCTTACTTTGTGGGCCTTTGAGTTTTGTTTTTCACAGCTTTGTCACTGAAAGCAGCTGCTTACTGCTATAAATAATGATGGCCAGAACACCAAATTAAGTTAAGAAGCAAAAAAGACATATAGATCTATAGCAAAGCACATAGTAATACAATTTTACATCTAGTTGATAAAAAAATTTGAATAGATTTTCTCCACCACTATTGGAAAAATAGCTTAAACCCATGCTAGGAAAAATTTAATGAAAATGTTCAAATGTCAGTTGTAGTGTCAGTAACTGATTTTTTAGGCCAATGTGGGACAGCAGAAACAGTCACATATCATTGCTTTTTTGCAACAACACTCACATTCATTCAAAGTCCTGTTTTTTTTTTATACCTGATAAATGCCTGACAAAGTCTATTATGCACATAAGCATTTTGTGTCTGTAACTGAAATGCCCCACCATGTTCATCAACTTATGTCTAAGGGTGTTTAGTAGTTGTTTGGTGATATTAACTGCTATCAGCTGCTTTTAAAATTTATTATATTACTACTTCTGCTGCGTCTTAGAGGCGGAACATTTATACAGATGGCAGGGCTTGGTAGTACTGCATTGAAAAGTCTGTGTAAAAGTGACTGTAGTCTGACAAACCTTAATGATATGTCCATTAAAGCATAGGAAACAACAACTAATAGCAAGTAGCAATGAAATAGCACTGTGACAATGAATGAATGGGGAGGGGTAGGTAAACAAATATCCTGAAAAAAAAGAGAAAAAGACAAGGAGAAAAAAAAGGAAAGACAAACAAAAGACAAAAAGAAAAAAAAACTGCAGCCACTGTACATAATGACAACAAACAATTTAGTATGTTCATATTTGTGTGTGCATGTGTTTGCTGCATGTATAAGCCTGTATAAGCCCGTCAAGGAACGTAGATGAAAGCAGGAGTAGAATGCCGCCACCGCATGGAGCAGCCATGTCCCTGCCCACCCGGGGACCCACCAATATGGGTGGGGCTGCCCGGATGGTGTCAAAAGACTGGGTTTAGGCTGTCTTTTTGTTTAACATGTAAGTCTTTCTTTTGGCTTGCTTTAGCTTGTGCTCAGTTACTGATATGGTGTAGGAGCAGCTTTTCCTGTGGGTTTGTCTGCCATTGTATCGGCCTTTCATCATGTGCATCTGCCTTGTAGAACAGCCAGTAGGAAAAGCTTTTTTCTGAAATGACCGTTCTTTGGCCAAAAAGCACCATCATGGTGCAGAACTTTAATCTTTTTTCAGATAATTTGAATTTCAATATTCTTGTTATGATGGAGTTATTGCTAGCAGAGCCGCAAAAGTGAATCTGTCTCCAACAGTTGTCTCTAGACCAATTTCTTAGTGCCAAAAAATTTCAACAAAAAACATGACAATAAAAGTATCTAATCAATGACTGCTGTGCGTTTTGAGCTGGCTAACATTTGCAACCAGAATAATATTCAATTCAAATAAAATCAAATTTTATTTGTATAGCCCAAAAATCACAATTTACACATTATCTAACTGGGCTTTGACAAACTGTACAGATGTGACATCCTCTGCCCTTAGACCCTCAAACCGGGTGAGGAAAAACTTAAAAAACCCTAAACAGGGAAAATAAGAAACCTCAAGAAGAACCACAGAGGAGGGATCCTTCTTCCTAGGACAGACAGACGTGCAATAGATGTCACATGTACAGAGCACAACAACATGATAATAACAGTTTACTTAGAATGTATAAAAAATCCATGAGTCCCAGAGTCTGTGGAATCTATACATCCGGATGTATGGGAAGTCTAGTGATCCAGACGCAGGTGTACTCTGTTGGTCCAGGAGTCATTTTAGTCCATGTAGCAAGATCTGAGTGTTGCTGATGTAGTCACTGAGTCCAAGAGTATGTGGGATGTATAAATCCAGGGATATGTGAAGTGTAGTGAGCCAGAAGCAGGTGTAGTCTATTGGTCCAGAAGCCATTGTAATCCGTGGATCCCGATTTGCACTTGGAAATCCAGCCAAGGATCCAAGTCACAGGATCTCCTGTCCTAATGTGGGCTGTAGGTATCAGGAAGAACTACAGCAGCAGCTCCCACCGCAAACTAGAAATACCTGCAGGATGATAAAGCACAACAACTCCGGGGAAGAAGTAAAGTTAGTGTAAGGATATGGACATTTAGAGGAGCAGAGATGGAGTCTGAGTCAGAGGGGGCAGAGAAGAGAACTCAGTGCATCATGGGGTGATACCCTAGCAACCTAAGCCTATAGCAGCACAACTGAGGGGTAGATAGGCCAATCCTAACTATAAACTTTATCAAAAAGGAAGGTTTTAAGCTTACTCTTAAAATCAGAGTGTGTCTGCCTCTTGTACCAAGACTGGAAGATAGTTCCACAGGAGAGGAGCTTGATAGCTGAAAGCTCTGCCTCCCATTCTACTTTTGGAGATTCTTGGGATCACCAATAACCCTGCATCCTGGGAGCGTAAGGTTCTGGATGGGCGATAGTGTACTATGAGCTGTTCAAGATAAGATGGTGACTGACCATGAATAGCTTTGTAGGTGAGAACAAGGATTTTAAATTCTATTCTAAATTTAGCGGGGAGCCAGTGCAGAGAAGCCAGTATGGGGGAAATATGGTCTCTGATATTAGTTCTAGTCAGTACACGCGCTGCTGCATTTTGGATTAACTGAAGAGTTTTTAAAATTTTGTTAGGGCAACCTGAAAATAAAGAATTACAGTAGTCCAGCCTGGAAGAAACAAACGCATGAACTAGTTTTTCTGCATCTTGTTGAGACAGGATGTGCCGGATTTTAGAAATGTTATGGAAGTGGAAGAAGGCCGTCCTTGAAATATGTTTTACCTGTGAGTTAAAAGACAGCTCCTAATCAAAGATAACACCCAGGTTTCTGACAGGGGTGCTGGAGGCCAAGGCAATGCCATCCAGATTAACTATGTTGCTGGATAATGAGTCTCTAATGTGTTTGGGGCCCAGCACAATGACTTCAGTTTTGTCAGAGTTTAACATTAAAAAGTTATGAAACATCCAGTTTTTAATGTCCTTAAGACATGACTGTAGATTAGCTAACTGATGGGTTTCATCTGGCTTCATTGATAAGTATAGTTGTGTGTCATCTGCATAACAGTGAAAATGTATGGAGTGCTTTCTAATAATTTTACCTACAGGAAGCATATATACTGGGTCCAGGTTAGGTTTTTTTTAGGAGCAGTTTAATTATAGCTACTTTAAAAGACTGGGGCACATAACCTGTTACAAGGGATACATTTATAATATTTAGTAGTGGATTGCTAACTAAGGGTAAAACCTTGTTGAGCAGCCTAGTAGGTATGGGGTCTAGTATACAGGTTGACAATTTAGATGAAGATAATGTCGTTAGTTCATGAAGGTCAATTGGATGGAAGCATTCCAAAAACATATCAGGACTAATAATGACCTCTATAATTCCTGTTGCTGAACTGGAATTTATGAGGTATAAGATATTTTCTCTGATAAGTATAATTTTATTATTGAAGAAGTTCATAAAATCATTACAGGTGAGGGCTCTAGGAATGCATGGTTCAATAGAATGATGGCTCTCAGTCAGCCTAGCTACAGTGCTGAAAAGGATCCTGGGCTTATTCCTGTTTTCTTCTATTAATGCTGAATGGTAAATAGTAGTCTTTTCTTGCTCGGCGAAGGGCCTTCCTGTATACTTTAAGGCTATCCTGCCAGGCCAGGCGTGACTCTTTGAGTTTAGTGGAACGCCATTTCTTTTCAAGTTTATGAGTTTTCTGTTTTAACTTGCGGGTATTAAGATTATACCATGGAGCTAGTCTCTTGAGTGGTTTTGTTTTCTTTTTAACTGGAGCAATAGAATTGAGTGAAGCACATAGAGAACCAGCAGTGGAATCAGCAAGGTGATCAAGCTGGGAGGGGCTAAAATTAAGATATGACTCCTCTGTTATTTTGGGATATGGCACTGAAATTATTGCAGAGCTAATAATTTCTTGAAAATTTTTGACAGTGTCCTCAGATATGCATCTGCTATAATAACTAGTGACTCTTGGTTTATAGTTGATGAGCAGAAATTCAAATGTTAGAAGATAATGATCTGATAAAAGCAGATTTTGCGCAGAGACTTTTAAGTGCTCAATTTCAATGCCATATATCAGAACAAGATAAAGGGTGTGATTAAATGTGTGAGTTGATTTTTGTACACACTGACAGAAGCCGAATGAATCTAACAGTGACAGAAATGCCGTTCCAAGGCTGTCGTTTCAGTGTCTACATGGATATTAAAGTCACCTACAATAATAACTTTATCTGTTTTAAGGACCAGAGCTGAGAGAAACTCTGAAAATTCAGATAAATATTCAGTGTAGGGTCCAGGTGCTCGATACACTATAACAAACATCAGAAATGCTAAGAATGAGATTTTCAAATGAACTTAAATTTTGTTTGGGCTTAGGGTTAATTAATAGCGCAGAATTGAAAATGACTGCAACTCCACCACCTCTGCCAGCGTCTCTGGGAATGTGTGAGTTAATGTGACTGGGAGGAGTGGATTCATTAAGACTTACATATTCATCTTGGCACAGCCAAGTTTCAGTGAGGCAGAATAAATCAATATTATTATCTGATATAAGCTAATTTATTAATACACCTTTAGATGATAGGGCTCTTGTATTCAAGTCCACATTTAAGTCTCTTTACTTTGTAAACTGCCTCATTAGTGGTGTTCCTATGTTCCTAAGTTCCTATGTGAACCCTTTTGAATTGATAAAATCTGTTTATTACTTGACATCGCCCATCCTGTGATTTTAGAGTCTTGCATGCAAATATCACAATCTCATTGCTGAAACGATATATCCTGCAGATGGGTATCATGACAATAATTTGGATACCAGTACTTATTGTTAGGCTTATTGATATTATACTCTACGAATTGGTGGAGAAAATGACAACATGACATAAAAAGTTGTGGAAAAAAATCAAATTGATTTATTTTTCCCTA
>KV751324.1:1302186-1360217 GCA_001698575.1 Mola mola | reverse complement strand
AGCTTTTTAGAAGGTAACAGAACATGGCTTAACAAAAAATATAACAGCAACATTAGGTCAGGAGAATAATGGAGAGGACAATGCAGGTATGGACAGGGGAGCTCTCACCAATCAACAAAGCAGTGCGTCCTAAGCAATGCAGGTAGCTCTCCTATCTTCTTCCTCTCTCAGCTTTCCCTAGGTTTTTCTAGAGTCGTGAATCATCCTCCTCCATCTCTCCCTGTCCTCTGCATCTTCCTCTCTCACACCAACTATCTGCATGTCCTCTCTCACCACATCCATAAATCTCCTCATTGGTCCTTCTTTTCCAATTAACTTTACAAATTAATCTCTCACATTCCCATATTTTTTGATTATATAAGGCAGCGATTATTAATCACTCTTCATGGATACTATTTTTGGGGAGGCAGCAGGAGATGAAAGACGCATTCAAAGATTTGCATTCCTTATATGTAACCTGAGTAACCGTACCATGCCAAAGCACACTTCTTACAGCTGTGCCAGGGCCAAGGAAGTGTACCATGCTTGAGCACAGTACAGAGCACTCACGATACTCAGACTAACTGGACTTTGTGCAACGACTGTGCTTGGGCATGGTATAGATGGCCTAATGTTAATGCAGTGCTAGCATTAGCTGCTATGTTAAGGCTAGCAAGCATGCTGCGTTACCTATTTTTTTTATGGAGTTTTGCTTTTGTTTGATCAGGGTTGCTGATGTCACATCCTTTACACACTACTTTTGTAGAATGTAGAATTTTCCCTCCCGGGATTAATAAAGCAATTCTGATTCTCTGATTCTGATACTACCCTCTGACACTAAATTGCACTAAATTGCATTTAGCTGCACCGTTGTAAAATTTAAAAATGTAAACCCATATTTGAGAATGCTTAATCCTGTCTGCCATCCAGCTTAATATTACTGTTAGAGCGAGGAGAGCTGCCTGCAGCAGGGCACAATAATGTGACGTCATACGTGGGCGCCAATATTGACAATTTTGTCAGGTACAGGAAGGCTGCCAGCAACATTAGATTGAATTAACATTACAGAAATGTCACAAATACTATCAAAGTTTGTCAAGGAGCTTAGTGGTACTTAGGTACCGACGTAATCACGTACCAGTACCAGTTAATACCCATCCCTAAATACAATGATAGAGACATTGAACCCCCCTCCTAACCCCGGAGGGGAGAGGAGAGTTGGGTACCCGGAACAGCATTCAGCCAATCTGGCGTGGTTCTGGCCCCAGAGAGCTGCTTTAGTAAAATAGAGAGGTCTATCACGATTGAAATTGTGATGATACCTCTGTGGTCAGATCTAATGCATAGTCAGCCAGAAATCTCGTGGAGAAGCCAGGCTGTGGCATTTGCACCATGAGTCTCTTTCTAATCAGCCTCTCTCTGAACAGAAAGGCAGGAGCAATGACTGAATAATTGATTAGGTTTCTCTGTGGATGAATGAATCCCAGTACTCCTAAAATAATAATGTCAGCTTCCAAAAGCCTTTTTTAGTCAAACCGTAGTCTGTTGAAACGCTACCTAAGCCCATTTGCTGTACTCAGTCTAGCAGTGATGAGGCCCATTGGGGCCATATGTTTAAATGCACAGTATTCCTGGGAATTGAAGGATTATGCTGGGATATGTGAACAGTAACTCACACTTTTAATTAGTTTTCAGATTGTTGTAGGTTTAGGTTTTTTTTTTTTTACTCATTTAATTTAAAAACATTTAATTACCAGCAACCAATAAACTTACTTCATCTTAAAATTATGCTGGTAGAATAAGTATATACTAAATATATACTGTGTATATAATTGAATTTGACACATTTAATTTTAATAACAATCCAAAAAAATTATCTGCACAAATCAACCATAATATTTTACCACTGAAATGTGACATTTATAACACTGATTATCTTGTCAGTGGTTGGACTATATTAGGAAGTTGATGTGTGGGAAGCCATGAAAAATGGGCAAGCAAAAGGATCTAATTAACTTTGACCAGAGTCAGTCTGTGAAGTTTAGACAACTAGGTCAGAGCATCTCCAAAACACTTGCAAAAACCTGGTCTTGTTGGGTGTTCTTGCTCTGGTTAGTACCAATTTAAATTGATTTACCTTGAGAATGAGCAACCAAAGTTTATTAATGCACAAGGGAGCTAAAGGTTAACATGTGTTTTCTGATCTCATAGAAGAGCTATTGTAGCACAAATTACTACTTATATGGGCTAATAGTGTTCTGTGCACATCGGGACACTGCAGTCTCTAGTAAGACCTGCAGTGGCAGGCTCTGCATTTACATTAGTCCGTCTGGTGTGACAACGCTTCGAGCCACTGCTCACCACAGCTAGAGTTCTTAATGGTGAAATGCTGGCCATTTTGCCTACCAAGGGAATTTACCACCATCATAATAGTAGTAGCGAGCATGTAAACTTCGTCACAAGGGGAGACAACATGTTTAACTCATTCTACACTAACGTCTGCGGCTCACTTAAGTCTATCCCCTGGCCCCACCTCGGTCCTTCAGACCAACTCTCTGTCCTCCTTGTCCAAGCATACAGTTAAATGCTGAAATGCTTCAAACCAGTTCTAAAAACCATCAGAGTCTGGCTCTGAGGGAGCATCTTTAGCCCTGCAGGAGTGTCTTGAGAACACACTCAGGGAAAATGTTCAGGAAAGCAGCTACTCATGACCAGCGCATCTGTCTGGTGGAATACCCAGACTCAGTGACTGGATCCATAGAGAAGTGCATTGAGTGCATATCACTGTTGTAAAGACCATAACCATATGGACCAACCCGAAGCCATAACTGATGGCTGAGGGAGACAGATACAGTATATTGCCTTCAGGTCTGGTGAAAAAGGGTTAGAAATGCAAGGGTTCAGCTTTCCAAGGCCATGAGGAAAGCAAAATGTCAGTATTCTCAGAAGTTTATCAACCACTTCTTTGATACTAAGGACCCCAGATGCTTACGGCACGGCATCCAAGCCCCACCTGAATACAAGGCAGAAAACAGTGACACTCACCCTCAATAACATGCTGAATGTCTTTTACGCATGATTTGAAGGTCATAACAATATGTGGCCATGCCAGTCCACAACCACAACTGAGGAACAGGAGCGTTGTCTGGTCTCAGCAGACATGAGGATATCACTATTCAGAGTCAACCCACATAAAGCCACAGGCTGCGTAATCAATGTCTGCACTGACCAGTTGGCAGATGTCCTCATGGAAATCTTGCACATCTGCTGAATCTGTGGCCCCCATGATCGTCCCTGTCCATCATCCGTGCGCTGAAGATGTCCCCAGTGACTTGTCTCAATGACTCAGTGAATATCGCCATATAGCACTGACTCCTATTTTGATGAAGTACTTTGAGAGGCTGGTCAAGAGACACATCCACATTACCCTTCCCACCTCACTAGACACCATGCAATTTTCATACCACCCCAATTTCTCCACGGACAAAGGGCGTGAGGAACACACTCTATCTTTTCTGTTGAACTTCTACCCTGTCAACCAAACTGCTACCTTAACTGGTAATTATGTTGGAATTTGGGGTAACTGCATTGTTATGACCTGTTCTGTAGCCGTTGTTGCACTTTTTATTTTGTTGTATGTATGATACTGTATTTGTTGCACCTTGGTCCATATGGAACAGCATTCTGTTTCGTCAGAAAAATAGTGCATTGCATCAGGCTTCATCAGAGTACCCATGGTGACCCCCGTCCATCAGTGAATTTGCTTTCAATTGACACTACAACTGGAATATGGAGCAATTGAAGACATTAAATTAAATATTAAATTTTTAGTAAATATAACATTTTGTTTACTTTTACATTGTGTGCCTTGTCTGTCACTTACTTGGGGATGAGATACACCATGATGCATTATGGGAAGAAGCATTGTTGGCAGTGTGATGCTTTGGGCAGAGTTCCCTTATAGGAAACCTTGGGTCCTATCCTGCCTTTGAAGTACATGTTAATTTGACATAAATCACCTAAATCTAAACATTGCTGTGGACCAAGTACACCTCATCATCGGAACAGTGTTCTTTAACGGTAGTGGCCTCTTTCAGCAGCATGCTCTATTGTGCTGTTCTGCACTGTAGCAGTGGTTCAGGAATAATTTGAAAAACACGGCACAGTGGTGCAGTGGTTAGCGCTGTCACCTCACAACAAGAAGGTCCTGGGTTCGATTCCGTGTCAGGGCGTTTCTGTGCGGAGTTTGCCTGTGCCTGCGTGGGTTCTCTCCTGTTTACTCCGGCTTCCTCCCACATTCCAAAAACATGCAAACTGGGGGTTAGGTTAATTTGTCACTATAAAAAAATTGTCTGTAGATGTGAGTGTGGATGGTTGTTTGTCTCTATATGTCAGCCCTGCGATGACGTGACGACTTGTCCAGGGTGTTCCCTCCTTCGCCCGAAGATGCTGGCTGCCGTGAACCCTAACAGGATAAGTGGTAGAAAATAGATGGATGGATTGCGAGTTTACCATGTTGATTTGGTTAAAAAATTTCCCAAATTCCAATCCAATCAAACATCTGTCCGATGTACTGAACAAACAAGTCTTGTCCCATAAGAATAAGAATCCCTCTTATAATACCTTATCCTGCTTCAGCCTTGACCAGATGCAATGTGATATCTTGTGGATGTGTGATGGCATTGATTCAGGCTTAGCACAAATGTTTACTTGGACTCAAGAATTAAACTATTCCATTTTGGTGGCCATAACCCAAAAATTCATATGTTAATTATGACAAAATCTCACGCTAATAGAGGGTAGGATAAAATTAGAGGGGATGATGTGTAACCCATGTGGGATGGCAATTGGTCGCGAATTGGTAGCGTTCTCACAAATATTTATTGTGACTCAAACCTGCGGGCGACAATTTACACACACCAATTGTCGTCATCCGTTACTTCACATAATCCTCAGCCATTGTGAACATCAGTGTCCGGGGCCTTATTCACTCACTCTGTATCTTAAAATACAGTAAACAGGTAACAAACTTCACAACTGTAAGAAACACTTTCTTCTCTATATTATTAAAAAAAGACTGACAAATATCAAACCTATCTGTCCTGTACAGATGTAAAACATTGGAAGACAGTGTGTTAAATACACAGAGAGTGCCACCTTGTGGTCAAATAAAACAAAAACACGCAGCATTTGCTACAGCTAAAACTTGGAAAATAAAATCACAAACCTGCGGGCGACAATTTACACACACCAATTGTCGTCATCCGTCTCTTACTTCACATAACCTAAACACACAGAACGACACTCATTCCACGAAGAAAAGAGAACCACAGTCTCTGCACGTAGTTCTGAAACGGGGCAGCCGAGTGGCGCCAAACTCGTAATGTAAAATAGTTTATAAAACTTGTTTTAAACGTAAAAAACAGAAACAACTGGTAAGCATATTAGCATTCTCTGCACACGTTTTACATCACACATTCCAATAGATAAAACTCACATTTACACTGAAAACAACAAAAATACATGGCGGGATTCAGAACTCACCATCTGCCATTGTGAACATCACTGTGAGGGGAAGAAGGGAGGGGCTACAGAAGCCTGGAAAGCTACGGGGGCTCAGGAGGAACAAAAACAGAGCGGAGTGCAGCAACATGCCCTCCCACAGGTAAAAGGAAAATAACACTATTAGACTAAGATAAAATTCACAAACCAAATACAGTACAACATAAATATAATAAATAATAAGGGTGCATTTTTAACTCTGTTACAGATGCTTTAGAATTGGTAACCTGTGATGTATCTGTTCAATATCACTACTGTAAACAGTGGCCAATAGTAATCTGTTGTCTCTCATTAATTCTGCATTGGCTACATCTAATGTCCTACACGTGATCGCAGCTTTATAAACTCCCTTCTAATGAAAAATAAGCATCATTCTAGAATTTGTAGTTTCTCTTAAGCAACATCCATATTTGAAGTACAGGAGTAGAGCACAAGCTCTTTGGTTCACTTGATATTGAGCTTCAGGTGACTGTTGTTGCATTCTCAATCCACATAGTGACATTTAAACCCTTCTTGTCTCTTCAACTGTTTAACATAGTAGCTGATTTCCAACTACACATATACTACCTACCATTTGTCACTGTCTGCCTACGTTGGTGACGTCATATGAAACTGGATGGGGGCTGATAGAATTGGCTGTTAAAAAATCTCATGGGTTGTGGAATATCTGCTTGCTTGGTTATTTATCTTTCATCCTGGTGCTCTGACACATTTGTGAGTTCCCAACTTACCAGGAAATCTCTTTGGCAACACTGTTGCCACTGTTGCTACTACTAACACAAGTGCTAGTAGTAGAAACAGTAATACTTGGTTTTCCTACACAAACGTGCCCGTAAAGGTTTGGAACTGAGTCCAATTTGCTTTATTTGTGTTAACTGTTATCCATTTGGCAACATTTAACACACACACTGGAACGATATCTGACTGCAACCCAGAGCAAAGATAAGATCAGTTGACAGGTGTAGTTGGAATAGACTGAATACCCCTAATCAGCAGATGCAAGGAAACAGGGGAGAGAGATGGAAGTGAGAATTGATGACTGACATAAAAACAGCCTTCCTGAGCTTACACCAATCTTAATTTCAAATAGGAGAGACTTCATGAGAATTAACAGCTATTTTATCGATATATGCACAATAAATAAATTATAAATGTGCAGTCTTTGATGATAAGACCACATAGTGAATCCCTTTATAAATGTGCTTCAGTTCAGTTACTACCAATGCCCTGGATACGCTAACATTTTTGCTTCAACTCTCTGTGGCTGTAACACTAGTGAATGTGACTTGGACATTTTTTTGGCTGATGATCAGTTAAACATAACGGGGGTGGTTGTCTCACTAATTTAAATTTATACAAATGCTACAAGTGCTATGGTGTACTTACCTTCTTCGATCTTTAATAGATGTTTGTAAGGAGCTGCTTAATTTAAATTAATCTTATAGAAGCGACTAACCGCTATTCAACATTTTTAACAATAAGTGTTTACTTCGCTGCTTGTGACAATGGAGTGGGAAGATTGAATGTTAAATTGTTTTGTGCTCTTATCGAGGACTTGGCCATATGTACGGCCAGAAGGGAGACATTTAGAGGAACAGCCTCATATAATAGAACAGATTGTTATACGCCTTTTATTTTTGGACATTGGTGAATTGGCCGTTTAGACTTATTGTAGACTTACTGTGTATGTTTGCAATACTGTGAATGCACCATTAAAGGACATGTATTTGTTATTGCAACAGTCATAAATTGAAACTTTGGTCTGTTGGTATATTATCATAACCAAAAGAAGTGTGGCTTTGGCACTTTCGTCAACACTTGGTGGCTCTCCCTGGGTGCAACAACAGTGGGTTCTTCTCCTTCATGTTTAATTATTAATTCCAAACATTTTTTTTTTTTCTTTTACCACGGCTCCTAATTGTAAACCATGTTTCAAAACACCGTATTTCCACCATTTCATAGGGGCAGAAGCCTTTGCAGATAAACTGGGCGGTTGACTTTGAAGTGTTTTAAAGTGTAAGGGTGCAGATCTTACAGCTTGTGGCCTGGTCTCGACTCACTTTGGCTGTTTTTTCCATTAATGGATAAGTCATAAAATGGTCTCATTAAAAAAAAAAAATCCCAATACTTACACAAATCACTTTTTTCATTCATGTGTATCACTTGCCTTGTTGCGAGCCATGCAGAACTAGTTTTGCACCTCAGGCCTCAAAGTTTAACATTTGACAAGGTCTGTGTTGGTGTGTTAAGGTTTAGTTGCAAGGTAAGTAAATGGAGAAGTGTGTTCAGGGTCTTTCCCAAAATTTAAGCATTGCTGCTGAGCAAAATTGGGTCATATCAAGCCACATGCCAAATTTAATCTAAATCTATTTACAACTTTATGTTTTATATAGGTAACAGACATACCTATATATTCACGAAAGCGAAAACATAATGTCCTTCAACGCAAATGTTTTTGAGATTTGTTTGATGACTTTTTCTTTACCAGCACTAGTCAGTAATTTTTTTTAAAAAATCAGATTTTGTTTGTCTAAGACTTTAAAATTCAAAATCTTGTGATATCAAAGTCGTATCAAATATAGTTTTTGCATGTATCAAAGTTTAAAATTCTGGTATTGTGATGACCTTACAATGTATAAGTGCAAATCAATGCATGATTTCAGTAAGAGTTTAGAGGTCAACGCTAGTACTCATGTAATGGCCATTAGCTTAACACAATCACAGATCATGCTCAATAAACTACAATTATTCCCTTCTGGCATCTACACAAAGCGATAACGTGGTTGAATTTGGCAAAATAACCTGTTTTGAAAAGAAGTCATTTGTAACGTATGTAAGAGCGGACTCAAGAACAGCACAAACCTGGACCGGAACAGTTCAGAACTTTATTGCCAATGTTCAAGAGGCCAAAACTGACGACAATCAGGAAGCTTGGCCAGCGAGCACAGTCCAAGTTCTGAATGGGGCAGGAGTCTCCGGAGAGGGAGTCCAGGCAGGCTGCAGGCAGACAGGGAGCGGGCAAATGCAAAGTCCAAAGACAGAAAGCAGGTCAGGTTACCGGGACAGAGATGAGGAGACGTGGTCAGGGACAGAAGGCACAGCAGATACCAGGCGATCCGTCCGGAAAAGAGTGCTGGAGGGTAGTGCATGATGCGACGGCAATCTGGCAGAGAGTGAGTGTGGAGGAGCTGGTTAAGAGGAGGCTGGGTGATAGAGCCGACTGTGGGGAACAGGTGAGTCTATTGATCTTGATTAGGAGAGGTAGGCAGGCAGGTAGAGTGGGTTGGTAGAGGGGAAAACCAGTAGTGGTCTATGAAATCATTGGAGACTTGTGATTTGGGTGTGGCACTCTGCCAGGATGCAGTAAATACATGGTTCTTTTTCATCCTTCTATTGATATACACAGGCTTTCAGTTTCGAAGCCACACGCTGATTCTTCAGTGTGCTCTCTGACTTGAGATGAAAGTGTAAGGAAGGTAGCGTGGGGATATACAAGGGTAGTAGTTGAGTTGAGACAGCAGTGGCTGGCTGCCTGCGGGGTCTTGATCCTCCCTTACAACGACCTTTCAGATCAATCAGCTCCCTGGAGGACATGGTGGTGGTAATACAGTGGGGAGGGGACTTTTGAGATGCCTTCCCACTGAGACACATCAGGCAGAAAAAAAAAAGAATGCATGGGCACAGAGATTTTCTCCCTGATTCTCTTTCTCAACCCTTGTAACTCGTGGTAAGGGCTTCCTACTGTCACATTGATGAGGGGAAACAGCTGCAGAATTCCTCACATGTGATCTGAGAGGGTCCAGAGTTCAGTAATTATTAACTGTCAGTATATAATATCATTAATACATGTGAGACAGCTGCTTGGTTTCAAACAACCGACACACACACACAGTTCATCAGATGAGCTAAAAACTTTAAATGGATGCTAACTGTTCTCAGCTGTTTTTTTGCAAGTTTACTAATTCAACCTCCTAATCATGAAAATTAAACAGTATTGTCATGACTTGATTTCTAAGATTGACATCTTCATTAGGAAACTATGGGCTTGGAGCTAACAGCCACATACAAGGTAGAGAAAACAAAAAGCACTGGCATTTTAACTAATGCATCACTGGTTTAAGGCTTTTCATGTATTTTGATTGGTCTGGGAATCAGATGAGCTCATGTTCTTTGGTCTAGCAGATTTGTTCTGTATCCCTCCCTGTCAGAATATCCATCCACAAGTTCCTAAATTTGTATGCTTATTTTAATGTTCATCCTGTTTATTAACATAAATTTGATCGGAAGTTAATTTCTATTTATTCATATTTACCCGTAGTTTACTTATACAACTTTATTGCAGACTATTTTGCTCCAAAGAGAGAAGCTTATTTGCATTGCTCTAGATAGTGGCAACAGGACCACAGAGTCCGTGTGTTTGTCTTCAGTTCAACTTCTGACTAAACTCAGGTTCTTTTCCATATCCTTTAGTGACTTGTATTTAACCAATCTCCTCTCTTTATATTCTTAAAGTCAAGTAAATTCCACAGCTCTCAGCAGTCAAATACCAAAGAATTACATTACATGAAAGTGGATTTCAGTGTCTTTGATTTTAGTAAATCTTAATAAGGACCCTCATTCATGGGTGACCACAAGTAAGAACTCTAATAGAACGTTATGAAGTATTTGCCTACTTCTCTCATTCTCTTGTATGGTTCCAATCTGTTTTGATGGAAAAGAAATGTATTAACGAAAAAAATGTTACTGCATAGACTTTTGAGATAACACATGAAAAAGGTACTCTGTAAAGTGTTGAATTATTTCAATTATTCCTAATCTGCTGCCCGACTGTAGTCTATAGATATGAATATATGTATGTAAAGAAAGAGATGTGTATTGTCTCTGTGAGCCAGTGTTACTTTGCTGGGTATGATTCTCTATTGAGATCCGTGGAGCCTCCTTTGTTTCTATGGTGACACCTCCAGTTATCTCTGTGGTTTCCTCTCTCTTGCCCCACCTTTGTAGCTCTCTTTTTCTGTTTTTCTTCATCTGCTATTTGTGTGTATCCTGAATCTTCCCTGTTCCTCTCTCCTCTCATCCTTTGTCTCATTACTATCAGATTCACAGTGCTTTCATCAGTGTCATTAGGGTACTATAAATCTCCCACAGGGACATGTTAGAAAAAGTATCTGTACTGTGCAGTCTCCTGTGTTTTGGGATGTAACAAACATAATTAGGAGAAAATATCAGTCATACGTTCAGGTTAATAGGGTTTGCACTGCCACCCACAGGACAATGCGGCTGTGATCTATTATGGACTGTAATACAGAGTGGCAAACATGAACAGCAGATTTGTTTTAATGCAAGTGTCTAGTTAAGATGTTTGTTTCTTCTTTGCATACTCCTCCTGCAGGATCATGCCTACTCCATTTCTCTTATCAACACCATGATACTATAGCTTGAACCCTGCTACAATGTTTCTAAACTTGCTACCCTTCTACCTGGTCTCTTGGACACACAAAACATCTACCTTCCTTCTCTGCATCATGTCAGCCAGCTCTCTACCTTTGCCTGTCATCGTGCCAACATTTAGAGTTCTTACTCTCAATCCTACATTCTTGGCATTCTTCTTTTCTCTCTGGCTCCTAATGTGTTTCCCTCCTCTTTTTTTTCAGCTAACAGTAGCCGAGTTTCCATCATTACTCTGTTTGTCAACAGCACCGGTGGTCGTTGTTAACCCGAGCCCCGACCAATCCAGTATGAAATTTGTTTTCATGAGTGGCATGTTTGATTTGTTTTTATGCCGAATGCCCTTCCTGATGCATCCCTCATCATTTACTGGCACTCAAAATACTTACAAAAAATATTTTCTCCCGTCTGTTGGTTGTCTGTTGTTTATGTCTTAGTGGAATCACACAAAAACTACAGGATGTATTTCTACTAAACTGGGTGGATGGTGGGAGGATGACCATGGAAGACCCCATTAATTTTTCTTTTCATAAATTTTCCAGCACGGTGATTACCTATCCTTTTTGCAAATAAAGAGAAAATGTATGTACTGTAACTGGAAAATTATTAAGTTTATAGACAACAAACTTAGCTTTGTCTCTATAATTGACTGTAACTTCTATAGCTCATATTTCTTGTAGTTTCTTGAAAACGTTTCACTGCTCATCCAAGAGGCTTTTTCACTTCTAAATTTCTGGTAGGGAGTCCCCAGTATTTAACCTTGTGGAGGATCTTTCTTACTCAGGATAGTGGACAAGGTAGAAAACCCCACCCCGTCTGAGGCCACCTCCTCTGTTAAGTGATGGCTGTTCCAGCTTGACATAAATGGCCTCCTTTAGTCCTCTCTCAATCCATCTATTCTCCCTGCCCAGCAACTGAACATTCTCATCCTCAAAGGAGTGTCCCTTCTCCTTTAAGTGTAAGTGGACTGCTGAGTCCTGGCGGGAGGAGCTGGCTCTCCGGTGTTGAGCCATGCGTTTGTGGAGAGGTTGTTTGATCTCCCTGATATAAAGGTCTGTGTACTCCTCACTGCTCTGTCTCAGAGTGCTGCAGGGTCTGAAGTGAACTGAGATGTTATGCTTCAAGAAAATTCTTCTGAATTTCTCTGACACCCCTGCCACATATGGAATGACAACGTTGTGGCGTTTGTTCCTCTCTGTGTTGTCGGGGTGTTGTTCCTGGAGTGCTTAGTGGATTTGACATAGGCCTAGTTAGGGTATCCACAGGTTTTTAATGCTGTCTTGATGTGTTTGTGTTCCTTAGATTTCCCCTCTGTCCTTGTGGGAACATTTTCGGCCTGGTGATGTAGGGTTCTGATAACTCCCAGCTTGTGTTCCAAAGGGTTGTGAGAGTTGAAGAGCAGGTACTGGTCTGTGTGAGTAGGTTTCAGGTAGACTTCAATGTTGAGCCCTCCGTCCTTCTAAAGGTGTATTGCACTGTCCAGGAAAGGCAGCCTGTTCTCTTTCATATCCTCCCTTGTAAACTTGATGTTGCTGTCTACTGAGTTAAGGTGTTTCGTGAAGGCTTCTACCTCTTGGGTTTTAATCTTGACATGGCGCAGCCATGCTTCTGTCTGTAGAAACATTCGTTGTACTTGAAGTAGGTGGTGGATAGGCATAGGTCCAACAAATTACAGATTTGTTCCGGGGTGAAGTTGGTTCTTAGGTCCAAAGTACTGTCTTGCATTAGTCTTTTTCAGATGGTTTCCACCGCTTCGGATGTGGGTATGCATGTAAAGAGTGAGGTGACATCAATGGAGAACATGGTTTCCTCTGGTGCCAGCCTGAGGTCCCGAACTTTGCTGGTGAAGTCATTAAAATTCTGGATGTGGTGTGGAGTTTTGCCAACCAGAGGTGAAAGTATAGTTGTGAGATGTTTAGAGATGTTATAAGTAACTGAGTTGATGCTGCTCACAATGGGTCTTAACCCATTTGGAAAGGCCGTATATGCATGGTATGCAATCTCCCGGATACAGTCTATAGTAAGTGGGACGGTTGATGACTCCTTCCTTCTCCAATTGTTGTAGGCAGTTGATGATTAAGGATCCTCCACAAGGTTAAATAATGGGGTCTCCCTACCAGAAATTTAGAACTGAAGAAGCCTCTTGGATGAGAGGCGAAACGTCTTCAAGAAACTACAAGAAGTCCAGTTGCCTTTAGAAGAAACACCAAGACTACCATGACCTGGATGACTGAGAATCTTCACAGACCTCTATAGCTTATAAATCATTCTAGAAGGATATTTTGTAAGCAGATGATAGGAGTTGTCTTAGGCAGTTGGTCCAATTTACCTTCTCCATTTTTCTTGCAAATGTGTCTCATCTGTGTAATTTTTATATGTCTGAAGACTTTGTCCTTCTATGTTGCGCCATTTGCTTGTTCTTCAGTTGATTCTTCTTCACCATAGATTTGTGGATCCCTAATCCATTGCTGATGTGTTTATAAAATAGCTCTTTTATGTGTTTGGGTAAATACCAGCAAACATATTTATTTTTCCATATTTGATTATGGAGCTGGATAAGATACACATTGATATGCCTCTATCCTGACAAGATCTGACTGAAAACCAGAGGATGTGCCAGTGTAATGTGTTGTCACCCCCTAAACCCTACCCTTCTTTATTATGCATTTTACTTTAAGTGGGACAAAATTAATATCATTTAGTATTGAAGCTGATCTCGCAACTGAAACCATAACGGGCCCCTTTACAGCTGGCATTAAAATGCATTTTCTTTGATCAGATTGCAGTCGCACAACATTTGACTGCATGAAATTACAGGCGTAAATAGACTCAAAATGTTTTGAGTATGGATTCTGATCTGATCTACAACTTCTGAAGGTGGTCAGAGATGCATTGTGATCACATTCAACACAAATGTAAATGCTAATACATCTCCAATCCACATACAACTACTTAACAGCAGTCTAGAACTGTTCTCCTCCCTGCTTCGAAAAGCAAGCAGGACTCTATACAGCAGCGTTACTTCACAGGAGTTCTGTTTGCCTGTGGAGAACTGCATGCAGCAATAAAGCATTTTAATGCCAGGTGTAAAGCGGGCAAAAACCATTTCCATTAAATTATATCCAAATGTTAAACACATTTTCTTAAAACCAAAAACTGAAAATTCTCATTTTGTTTTCATCTACTAACATGAAGTAGATTTTAGGAGTTAGTTCTTCAAGATAGCCAATAAGTAGCAAACCTTCCAGTCAGGTCAGGTGTCTTTTTGCTACAGAAGAGGAAGGCACAACCTGGTAACACAAGTGCTACTAACTTTGCAGAGAAAAGAGGAAAGGAAAAAGCCTAGTGAAAAAAGGAAACAATAACTACTTCTACAGTTGTGTGCAGTTGGAAGAGTTCTGCTAACAGCCCTATGAGCGTACATAAGCAGGTTGGTAGCCATCCAGAGACGACAAAGCAAACTCGCATGCAAGCAAGTTTAAGTCATGTGATTTTTAAACATCATCCTTTATTCACTTCATCTTTTTCCATAGCTCTTATTCGGATTTACTTTATATCTATACGCCAATTTTTCCACCTCTTTCAAGCTTAAAAAATTTTATGCGAATTTTCAAGATTTAAAAAAACAAAAACAACAACAAAAAAACTGGTAATGATTAATCACTGCTTTGGTCAATGTTCCAAATTGCCTCTAAAGCTCATGTATGTTGACCGTCATCATAGCGAGGTAACCAGGTTTAATTTCCTCATTAATGAACAGACAGCTAAAACTGCGTTCACTGGCCATATGTGGCAGGAAGTAATAGGAAGATATAAAAAGGATTGTTTGTCAACAAGTGCCAGAATCTTTGAATTGAAGTTTTCTGAGAAATTTCAAAACTGGAACACGGATACTATGCTACAAAAGTCTTTTACATTAAAACAGCTTGATGCATCACCACCCTTGAACCAAACTTTAACTACCCTTAGCAACCGTTCTCTCTGCATAAACCCATGTTTTAGCAGACCTCAGACAACTCAGCGCCGCCGTGCTGACTTGTCTCCTTGCTGCAAGTTCTTTAAAACTCTTGCCTTGACTCCGAATGACACTGTGCTTCATTTGAACATTTTTTCCTAACAACTTGGTCCTTCGAGCTGGATCCCAACAGCCTTTCCACCATCCAGGATCGGGACTGAAACCGTGCACGGGGGAGTCTGGGACTCCTAGACAAAGACCTCCAGCTGAATTGCTGTTTCTCAGAGGCCAGTCACCCCTGGAAGGTGGAAAGGTGACAGGATCGTAGAAACCAAAGACACAGATTCATCGGAGTCAAGGTAGGAAGAGAGTTCTGGGAACTCGTGAGAATGAAAGGTTAACTAAGACCTGTATAAACCAGTGAAGTTAAACCAAAATAGAGAAATAATGCTTATTTAAGACCTGTGTAAACCAGTGAAGTTAAACCAAAATAGGCCATAGTCTGTGTGAGAAGACTACAGGAATAAATAACTCCGTGTGCATGTTAAAAAAAAAAATAGTTCTGGGAAATAAGATCGCGATAGACTATGAATGTGTGGGTGTGTGTTTGTGTAAAAGGGTGGAAATAGATATTCAGCAGTGTCTCAGTAAAAGATAACAAACAGTTGGCAACCTAACAGTGACAAGACTCTTTGGCTGCGGAAACCTAACGGTGACAACAGAAGCAGTATCTTTACTGATCGGACCAGATGAACTTTCAGATGAAACTGACCCTAAAAGTCTGCAATGTGTCTTACATCTGTTCAATGGATCATTTGTTCCAGAAAATGACATTTGTAAAACACTCTCCTTGTTGTTCCCCCCAATTACGAAAACAGATGTCCCACCTTCGGTGACGGCTTATAACGGCAATTATACCTGCTTCTCGAGACATGGAGAAGGACAGAAGGTACTTGCACTCCAATCCGATTACTGTCAAACCACCATCAACGTGACTCATGGCGAGGGGAACTATTCAGCTTCCTTGTTTCTGAACCACATGACCATGAGAGCGGACCTCTGGTGGTTGTGTGGGGACATGAAACTCAGGCCAAAACTACCAGCGCAATGGCAGGGTAGCTGTGCACTTACAAAACTACTCATGCCATTCCACATGTTCCCCACAGGTGAGTTTCATCTGCTTGGTGAAAAGTTGAAGTCCACACAGCTGAAACGTGCCAAGCGCTCCACAATCCCAGGTGGCTCCTTTGATAACCAAGTATATATTGACAGTATAGGAGTGACGTGAGGTGAGGTGAATCATTCTCTCGACATAAACCCACGTTTTAGCTTAAGACCTCAGACAACTCAGCGCCACTGTGCTGACTTGTCTCCTTGCTTCAAGTTCATTAAAACTCTTGCCTTGACTCCGGATGACTCTGTGCTTCATTTGAACATTTTTTCCTAACAGCTTCCTTCTCAGTTAAAACATATTCATACTGTATGCAATATATTGTTGATAAATGTATGTGTTTTAATTGAGGGATAACAAGCTATCCTCTCTCTATAAATAAACGTTTTTTCATTTTGCAACTACTCGCAAATTCAAAGAACATTCCAGTTGTTCCAGAGTTCTATCAGCATCTGTACTTCTTAGGGAAATTAGCAGTAGTATAAATGTTATGATACACTGCATTGGACATTCTCTAATTATTTTAGTTTTAAGTTTAATTGTCTTGCCTCTGTCTGTCCTCAAGTTTAAAACTACATCTTTGAATTCTGCTGCCATGCTGCAGTATTTGCTGCACTTACATCACTGAATACAAGAAAACATTTAAAATGACTGAAAGTAACGTCTCGTAGTCGTTGAAATATGTTGTCAAAGAAAACAATTTTATTTCAACAAAAGACACAATAAAGAAATCATCTGGACAGCGCATGCTGCTCTACATAATCTTTATCATCTAAAGCTGATTTTTATCTTTTTTTTTTTTTTTTTGTTGTTATTTAGGCTGTATAGCCTACAGATACCAGTAGGACCAGGGACCAGTCTTCTGCCCCGCCCATTTTGGAGACTCATGGCATCTCCTGAGTCTAATCATTTTGATAACCAAATTCTTTGGCCTCAAAATCATCCAAATATCGTGAAACTTTTTCATTCCGACAAATCAAAACACAATTGACTTTGAATCCTGTTTCTGCCTCAGCAACACACTGTCACATGATCTTCATTTCTAAATCAAGTATATTAAATGAAGCTGATAAAAACATTAGCAGCAACTCATCCAATTCATGTGTGCAATATCTTAGTGGAGGTTGTCACTCCACCTTCCTTCCTCCTGCCTTCCTTGTTCCTATAGGAGATGAGAACTCTAGCAGAAAACCTCTTTGCTCTTTCTCAGTGTTACTACAGTGTACAGTGAAGTACAGGCAAATGGTGTGGTGCAAGGGGACTTGTGGATTTTGGGCCAAATTGCTTTGAACCCCGCCACGTGGGCAACAACTGAGAATTATTGCTGTGTAGCTACTCAACCAGAAAACTCTTGTAAATAAGTGTGCTGAACATTTACATCATAATTGCTTTTCTTCCTTTTACAACCCTTCCTCTCAGCTGCGCATCACTCTGCGTACACATTGGGTTCATCACCATTTCACATGATGTGTCTCCAAACTGATGCAGAGACTGCATATAGGGCTGTACCAGTGGGGCTTTGGCTGGACTGAATTAGCAATACGCTCTTTGAATACATTCAAGTTTTTGCTGTGTCTGTACTTGTCAGTACACAAGATTATACAGCTGTGTGTCAATCAGGTTTTCTGTGCTCAGTATTCAGTGGAAACAAAGTAAATCATCATTGCGTTCCTTCATTTATTGTATGTAATTAGCAGTCTGTAAAAACAACTACGTAGTATTTGTTGGCTTGAACATCATTTTATCCTTCTCATCAGGTTATTCCCTGTTTTAGACTCTTTGGTTAATAAACAATTTAACATTTATTTCAAATGTTTTAAAGAACCATTCTAGTAGTCTGTTGATTTTACCTGTTTCCAAGCTTTGCACATTGGTTTTGACTACATTTGCTGACTGACATGAATTGTAATTATTTTGTGGTAGTAATGATTTCTTTCTCATATCTTTTACTGACTGTATATGTTATTTGAAAATGATTAACTGATGTTTAAAATGTTACATATGCATACTTACGTACTGTATAATGATCGAGCAGAATGACAAGCTGTTGTATGTGCAGGATCCTTGCCACTGCAGGGGCTGACTTTGATCTGAGAACACTGAGAGCGGTGAGAGTACTACGGCCACTGAAACTGGTCTCCGGCATTCCAAGTAAGTTAATGTCACTTTTAGTTCAATTACTAGCTGTGCTAATAAAACAAATCTAGTTATTATGAGGATATAGTTAGCTTAGAAGATGACTAAAGAACACACCTGTTTAAAGGAGCAATTTTTAAGATGTTGAGTATTATTCCCATGTCGTCAGTGACCAGTGCTCCAGGTTTTTTTACTTAACTTGCTGCTGAAAACTTGGAGAAACTTGCTGACATGAATATGATGTTACACTGAAAAATAGCATGAAGTGTTAAAGCTGTTGTTTTTATAAATTCTCGCCATTTTTCCTGACTTTTCTTCATAAAGGCAAAACATCTATAATAAAAATAATAAGGATTATAAAAATGTCATCTGTGTTTCCTCTTTTCTGTATCAGGTCTTCAAGTGGTTTTGAAGTCCATCATGAAAGCCATGGTACCTCTGCTGCAGATTGGCCTACTGCTGTTCTTTGCCATCCTTATGTTTGCCATAATTGGGCTTGACTTCTACATGGGCAAGTTTCATCGCACCTGCTTCAGGATAGACACAGGTAAACAAGAGGTGAAGAACCTAGGAGCAAGATGTTGGTGTTAACTTAAACAAGGGTATTTGATCCCTTTTTCATGGAAGAGAATATTGAGAATGTGCATATTAGCACATGACTCTATGTTTTCCACTTTCTTACTGTGATGGTGAGAATGCAAAATGGACAAAGTGCACACACAATCATAGAATTGAAGTCCCAAAGATGTTTAAGTTTACTTATTAGCATGACTTATTTGACCTTATTCCTTACTGTTATCATTTTCATTGAATATATAAAATCTAAACTCTAATCACTTTAAAATGACAAAATAATCCAGGACATAAAGTATAGAGGTCTGTATGAGGTTTGTATGGGTTGAATTGCAATCATTAAGTTACTGCTGGTAAAAACAGAAACCATTTACTCTGCTGAAATGTTGCCATTTTTTGTATCATAATAGTTGAACTAATCTATTATGGATCTGTTTTTTTTGTATCTTAGGGGTAGAGATACTTTCACAAAATACAGCAGCCTTCTATGCAAACATGCTTGTGTATTTTGGTGTGTATCTGTGGGAGGTACCGTATATACTTGTGTATGTTTTGTCTATAGGTGAGCAGACAGCAGATTTCCCCTGTGGCCTGGACCCTCCAGCGAGGACCTGTGCCAATGGCACCGCCTGTAAGGAGTACTGGATCGGACCAAGCTTTGGCATCACCAACTTTGACAATATCCTCTTCGCCATTCTCACTGTTTTCCAGTGCATCACAATGGAGGGATGGGTAGACATCCTCTACAACGTGAGTACAACTCCAGCAACACAAATAGACCTAAATACTGGGAATACACTAATATATTGCCTCAATAAAGGTATCAGTTGATATGGACATGATTGACTGGTATTGGTTATCAGCAAATAAGGTGGCATTCACCAATACCAGTTTCCAATCTGTTGTGTCTCAAAAATTTTGCACTGACTGTATCTGCGGTCCTACACCTGACGGCAGCTTTTAAGAGCCTCTCTGATTCTTTTCAGTGGAAAACCAAAGAAATCCTGATGACTGGAGTGGAGGGCATAACCCTGTAGAAGTTCAGTTCAGTTATTTTTCATGCAGAGGGTTTTTTATTTACTCGACACAAAACGTTATTTGTATTGGTTATTGGCCAAATTGTAACATATTTTATATAGTTATGGAGGGAGCAACTTCAATGTATAAAAAACAAACACAAGATCAGAGATTTGTGTCCTGCATAAAACAGTGCTAGAATGCTAGCTAATTTAAGTATGGTGCAAGCTGTTGGCTGCTCATAGGAAACAGTGTTGGTGGATTGATATCCAGCTCCTTTTGTCCACATTCAGAAATGTCCTTGAGAACAAAACATAATCCTGAATTGTTCCCAGTATTAAGACTGATACTTGGCAGTGTAGTATTGTATTTGCGCTTGTGAATGGCTGAATTAACAACACATTTTTCAAATATTATGAAAATTGTCTTTTAAGATGATCCTATCAAATCCAACTTCTGTATCATGGAAACACAGGTCTCACACCAGTTGAGGGGTCACTCACCATAATTTAATGTTTAAGTCAGTTGTTACAGAACCAATAATATTTTATTTTACTCTTAGAGGAGATATGCCAGTCTCAAATATAGCCATTAGTGTCAATACTCAATTAATTGCATTTCAATCAGATTTATTATAGTAAGGAAATGAAAAGATTATGGCTACCATACTCATTCATTTACATAAATGGGAAGACAAAATGAGGGAACTAAGCAGCAAAGACCCCTCTGGGTAGAGAACAGAGTATTCATCAATGACAACAGAAATGACATCAAGGCAGACAGAACCTTAAAAGTTTGTGGGGCCTGAACAGTCACAGAAAATTATGAAAATGAATGAACTAAATAGAATTGCTAAAGGAAACATTGGTCTGGAAACTTATCTGTTGTATAAAGTCATATTGGGCATGAAATAACTAATCATACTAAAAAAAAAAAGTAATGTGTGATTTTCATGCCAAGGAGGGATCAGCTGTGTCTACCAAAACAAACTGCCAGTAATTAAGCTTACAGGAGTTAACCTGGAAATTCCAGACAAAATGTGCTGTAATTGAGGATCTGTAGGTCTTTGTTTTTCTACACAGAAGCGGACTAAGTTAAAGTAAGCTTCCAATTGATGCTATGCTGGTTTGCCAAAGGTCTGTTGGAGCTAGTGCTAACTTAAGAGCAGGGGTTATAGCTGATTCAGTCCATATGACCGTGTGAGCACGAACAAATAAATCCAACTATAGCACAGATCATTACCAAATTTTACATGGAGTTTAACAAAGTCAAGGTCTCAAGCTGATTAAATTTTGGGACCCCTCGTACCAAAATTGACAAAACAATGGATGGAGACAAGCTTTGCTGCTGATACACTTTGGATACCCCATATTTTATGTTTTTAAAGGTCTTTTGTTTCCATAGGGCTAGAGGATAAAATTAAAAGCTAAACATGCAAATAGATTTTGATTACCATAATCTTGATCAGCAACCACTGAACCCAAGCTGCATGGTGTGTAATGGTGAACGTGTTGAAATGTTTTATGGCCGATTTTGCTTCCAGGCATATTAAACACATAGGTTTACCTTTGAATTTTCAAAAACGGTCATTTGTTTCCCATCTTGATTATAAGCTATGGTTCTCTTGGTTGATTTTCATTTCTTTGTCAGCTCATGTATCTCTTCCCAACTGACTGTACTAGAAGATACCGCTATTTGCCTCTCCAAACACCCTCTGTGGGTAACTAGTATCTTCACAATAAGAAACAGTTTTAAATGTCCAACAAACACCAGTGTAATAAAAAAAAAAATTATTATTTGGAAAATCAGCTTGCAGGTCTCACTGATTGAGGTTGGGGGCCGCGTGTGCCATGAGTGGCCCGAATATTACTTTCTTCAACACTTTTAGGAGGTGAGAAAAAAACTCTAGGCCACAAGTTGTCTGGTCTAGTCTGTCCTGTATATCATTGCTGAGATTTGCTGTTTTCTCCTGAGTCCTACCCCCTCTTGCCCTTCCTCAGTGGGATGATTAGAAGCAAGCATAAGACCCTGCAGAGGATGACTCACACACAGCCACACCTTCCATTAGGACCACAGCATGGCAGCCTCACTAGTAGCATGAAACTAATTGCAACTCTGTGCAATTTGCATAAGTCAGTTATATCATGCCAAGTAAAACACATATGCAATAGGTTTAATAATTAAACAGCAGTAGTGGGAAAAGAATGTGTGTTTAGCAGCAGTGTGTTTCCCTGAAAAATCTATGCAGGAAAAAACGTGATATATGGGTGATACAGAAAATTATCAGTAGTATTTTGGTTGCTGAAAGCAAGAAAAGGCGTGGTCGGACAATGCTGTTTTGGTCTTTGGTAGATGTCAAATATTTGTTCCCTCTCAACAGACACAAGTAAAGACACATGGACAGACAACCTGCAAAAAAATCATTTTTCTCCTTTTAGAGAAAAATAAAGGCAGATTAAATATACATTTAATCTTGCATTTTTGATAAATTGGACTTTTTTAAAATTCAAAGCATCATTTGACACTTTTATTGTCAATTAATTTTCCTCCATCGGTTTATATATTCCTTACTAGCCTCTCACTAGTTTTCTTTAAACTAGCATCTTTTCCAGAAATCTGGGATCCAAAGAATAAAAATGCACTTGCCTTTAGTTTTCACAAATGTCACCAAACAACCAGGTCTAAAATCTTTTTGATTGGAGTTTCAACCCAGTAGAAGTAACCTAAATGCAGGAGCCCAAAAGGCTCTCAAAAATCTTCAATCTTCAATTGACAATCCTCAGTCTCCTCGCTCATGTCTCAGTCCCTGCTATATGAGATCGAAGCAAACAAAACAAGACTTTCTCTTAACTGACCTATCATCTGAAGCGACATCACAGCACAAAAGAGATAGGATCTACTTCATGTTCTATCACCTTGCATTATAACCCCTAAAGAAATTGAAAAGATTGACATTTGAAAGACAAGTTGATGTCACTCACATAGTCTGTTAAATTGTAAATTGGGAATTATGGATAACAATTAATTCAATATTTTCAACCAAAATTATCGTAGCAATAGCTAGCTAGGATTTGGGGCTGCTGACAGTGTGGAGGTGTATGTGAGACAGGCAGAAGTGGTCTTTTGAAATCAAAATGTTGGCAGAGCCATTAAACAAAGACATTATGCAAAATGGCTAACAGTTGTTGTGTTGTGACTGATGATACTGGTGTACTAGTAGATTCTGGTACATTTTCTTACATCTAATCAATGAAAATTTAAGACCTTTGTTCCATCAGTCATTCGTTATTCATATGATGAATAATCCAAATTAAACCAAGAGGATAATCCAGTTTTAGACCATTTGAATTGTAAATTAATGTAGGCAGAGGGGGTTACAGTCCCTCCATTCTTCATTAGACAGCTCATCTCACTGTCTTCTGGATCATTGACAGGTGGTAATGTGGTCTGACTGTGTGGGCTTGGGTTCGCACTTTAGCTCAATATGATTTGTAGATTCTCTGATTGAATTTTTGAGGGAGAAGTGATGGTTGCCTCATTTCCTCCTGCTGCAGGACCTCGCTGTGTCCGCCGACCATCCTTCATGGCCGGATGAGCACTCATCTTCCTCTGCCACTGCTTTGACTCACTGATGGGGATTAGGGGGTACCCAGACTCTTAGTTTCTCATTAGGAGACACCCCAAAGACCTTGTAACGGTTTTTGAGATCGTGTAGCTTATTGATCCAGAAAAGGCACTCAAAAAAATGTACTTCCACACATGTGATGGGGATCTTACAAAGTGAATTTAATAAAGCACACTTCAACGTTATAAGCCCGGCTGATCGGCACTGCCTTCCATACATGGAAACACACGCTACACGCATCAAAACCGTTACTAGGTTGATGAGAACAAAACAAGGAAAAAGATGGAGAGTCCACTAAATGCGTTCGTTCAGGAATCATGTGTGCTGCTCAACTGTCCGGCTGCGCGCAGGTTGATGACATCATGTCCAAGCGACGCATGTCCCTTTAAGGTCCAGTCCAACTGTTACAACCTCTTAGCTATAAATTAAGGTTTCAGACTAGCAAAGTTGCCTGTGTCATAGCTCTATGTACAGAAATCAGTTGCAATGCACTTTGGAGATCAACATGCATACAGCAATAGAACTGTTTCTAAGTTGCTCTTTATACACACTAGCTTGTAAGGCAACTTGCCACCTGCTGTGTCCAAACACATCCGGGGTCCTTTAAGATGCCAAGTGTCAGTATGTTCATTTATTTGAAATACCACAGAGAGATATAATCCACCTCTCGTTGTTTTGATAGGTCGACCTTTGACCCTTGACCGGGGTCATGAGGAGGGTAGGGAGGGCAGTAATGGGGTATTGAATTTCATGCAATGAGATTGAAGTAGGCAGGGGGGTGGTTACTTCAAAAACTTTAGATGTGAAAATGAATCCAGAAGGGTTTCTGACACAGCAGGAGCAGCAGCAGTAGCAACATTGCATCTATGTGTTAGTCCTCCTCCTCCTCCTCCTTCACAGTCACCTCCCCTCCCTTTCACTCTCTGTCAGTCCTTGAGTCATAGAGAAGAGATAGATCCTGAACAGGGAAAAGCAACTTTGATAGAGTTTTGTCTTTGTACGTGTGACCTGTGTGTACATTTTATAAAAATAAAGAAAGACCTTGAGGGCTACTTTAACGCCAGTGATGAAGTGCATTACATGATGTGGGAACCTTAACCTTGAACCTTGCTCTCAAAACATCTTCTCCCGCCATCACCACCGGACCTGTGTCGAACTAACAAAAAGACAGCTGTTGAAGCGAAAGATGCAGTAGAACATTCCCAAACATACAGTAAAAATAAACAAAAGTTTATGACTGTTGAAAAATGTGCAATTCCCAAATGTTTCTACATCGTCACTATATCCCCCGTTCACGTGATGAACTGAGACCAGAGGTCAACAAAGGTCTTTTTAATGTGAAAAAGTAGGACGTATGACTGTAACCACATTGGTTGGTCAATTGTTTTGAAAAAAATTAAAAAATTCAAGCTCATTCTTCATGATAGGGCTGGAATGCTGACCAATAAGCATGCCTCCTGATTGAGGAGGAGTAAACAGGGGTCTAGTTGTACACTGGCAAAGAGAATAAGAGTACTTAAGGAAACACTGAAAAAAAAAAAAAAGAAAAGAGGAAAAATGGCAAACACAACTCCTGTGATGACCTATCAGAATCCAACAACAGGCGACGCTCCTAAGAAACAGTGTTTGTTTTTATGTCAAATCCAGACACCCTCTAACGCTCCTCTTCAGGCCAAATGGGCTTTAGCCAGTGGAGGTGCCTGGGGCTACTTCTTCAAATATAGCACCGGTGAACTTGCCTTCTACAGTCTGGAGAAAAGGGAGAGTTTCGGACAAAACACCATCAAAGCTGTGCTACCATCAGAGGACTGGGCGGTGTTATCCCTGGTGGCTTAAAGCACATCAAAGCATCATATGTGAGTGAGGCACATGAGGAGGCCGCCATGCCAGCATTCCAAGACAAAGCGACACAGACTATTCCCATGGTGAAAGAAGAGATAGCTATCAACCATCAGCTGGTGAAAAGTACTATTGTATCCAGTACTGTTTGGGAGACAAATTGCTCTTCTCCTCTTTCAGCACTGACCAGGGAAGAGACAACATCACTCTACTCAAACAGAAGCTAGCAAACATTTTTTTGTGCCATCGCCTGAAGAAGACTCGTAGTAGTCAAAACGTCGCGACAAGGCACACCATTTATTTTCTAAAACATTTATACTTACCTTGTTTTTTTTTAAATTATATACTTTCCTTTTTTATATATACTTATTTTTTTATATACTTATTTTTTGTACTTTTCAAAAAAATAAAAAACATTTTTTTTCAACCCAATCATGGGCCTACCCCAGGAGGGGGGATGGACGTTGGTCCGCTACGGGAGGGGTAGTCGTTACCGTGGACGGTCCGAACGGCTTGACCTCCAACCACAACGCCTAGACCATCGGGCATGGGCAGGACATCAGTCCTGGGGGAGGGACACTGGGGGGGTCGGTCGCGGGATGGAGTGTGCCTCTCCGCACTTCCGCTTCGGTGGGGGTCGGAGATATTTTACACTCCCGATGAATGGTGGACCATCTCTATCCGCGCTAACCCCTATCCCTGCGATCTCCATGCTGGGTTGTATAACCTGTTTATTTACACGGATATCATTCAGTATCAACCAGTTGGCGACAGCTATTCGCCCTTTCTGGGTGTGGTGAACATCCTAGGAGATTTTGGAGACAAGGTGAGCATTAGATACAACACTGCACATTACTTACCTGTGTCGAAGAAACACATTGAAAACATTCACATCGAAATTAAAACGGATTGCGATAGGTGTGTGGACTTGGTTTACGGAAAGACTATCCTGAAGCTTCATTTTAGCTCTGACGGGTTCTGTGAAACCTTCTCTCTCTCTTTTTCTCTCTCTGTCTAAGAAATCATGGCGCAAATCCAAATCCAAATCCAGCTGGACCCTCACCGTTTTGTGAGGTATTATGAAAAGTGGGCGGAGCCCTCCCTGGATTTCACGGTTCTCCTGTGATGTACCGTTGCGGGTTAGGCTCTATATTATCCAGATTATTTCGTTTTGTATCACCCTTGGTGAAAACAGATTTTTTCATTGCTAAACCTCACCTGAAAACATCGGCTAAAAACATTGCCTCTGACGTCAATGTCAGACCGTTGCCAAAATGACAAAGACCCCTGAGCAGGAAGGATCAGGAGGTTATATGATTTTATCGTGAGAGCCAAGAAATGCCCTCTCGGGGGTCGTGTTTCCTCAGCTTCTAATAAATGCAGACAGTCTGGTAAGTGGAGCTGGAGGAAAGCTGTCTAAGGCAAAGAAGTCCGGCAGTAAGACCTCAGGAGACCTCTTTTGAAAAATAAAAACAAAACTAAAGAACAAAGCAAAACAACATGGCTCTTCTGCATAACCATTTGCAAGAGTGCAGCATGGAAGAGCTGGATTTGTTCACGGCCCCCATGACTCAGCTTTTGTTGCAGGAAAAAATCTAAACTGATGTGTTGCCTCTGTCGACCATTACTGACGGAGGACGCATTGAATTCTTTATCCCGGGAGATGGGGAAAAATATATGGACCTGAACATCACCTCGCTGCATCTCCGCTTGAAAATTGTTCAGGCAGACAGATTGGACCTGGCCAATGATGCCGCTGTGGCTCTCCTCAATTATCCTCTCAACACCATTTTCAACCAATGCGTTGTGACTCTGGGGGATAGACTGATTTCACAACCCAGCGCAACCCACCCCTACCGAGTGATGATTGAAACGTTGCTCAACTATTCACAAGACAGCCTGAAAAGTCAATTTAATTCCAGTTTGTTTTACAAAGACACTGCAGGTGCCACAGACTGTATTGTGACTGTCGATGGACCTAATACCGGAATTAATCCGAGAGCTCGGTTCAGCCAAAATCCTAGAGAGATTCATCTGATGGATCTGATTCACGCCGACATATTTTTTAGCGAAAAGCTTTTGCTTAAGTCTGTAGACTTAACCTCAGCCGCCTTCTGCCTCATGTTGACTGCAAACGCGACTTGCTGCTTAAAAATACTGGGGGCCTCTCTGTTTGTGAAAAAAGTGAGCGTTTCCCCAACTGTGCGCATAGGTCACAAGGTGGCTTTAAGAAGGGACAATGCTCTTTAACCTTCATCGCAGTTGGATGTGAAAACTTACTCCATCCCTAAGAATTCCAGGATATGTAACCAAGAAAATCTTTTCCAGGGAACCATACCTAAGTATGTGGTCACAGGCATAGTGAACCACAAGGCCTTCACAGGGAGAACAAACCTCTCGCCCTTTTAATTTCATCCACAACAACTCTGTCAGAACGGCAGACGGATTCCCATTAAAACCTTCCAACCTCAATTTACCCAGGGGCTTTCCGTGAGAAAGTTTTATAACATGTTTACCTCCACAGGCAGACACTTGAAGGATTTACCTCTGAGCATCAACAGAGAGGAATTTCAAGCGGATTACTTTTTATTTGTCTTTAATCTCAACACCGTTGAAGACTGCGAAGCCTTATCCCCCATTTCCAAGTACAATTTGAGACTGGAAATGAGATTCAGATTCCCCTTGCCCCACACCACCACCCTTATTGTTTACGCTTGTTACTATTCTATTTTGGAGATCAATTCTAAACAACGAGTGCTAGTGGACTATTACTGCTTAGCTGAAGAGACATGAATACTTAAGGATTGGGACGTTTATGCATCGTTTACAAGAAGACGCATTCAGGGGAGTGTGGCCCGCAGACCAGTTACCTGTACTTCAGCGTTGGTTTAAACTACCCGTTTACCTGATAGTGAATACGCATCCATCAGACCAACCTGGGGAGCGCTGGCTGGCTTTGACTCTGGAGGAAAACCGAAAAGCCATGTTTTTTGACTCTTTTCGATTCCCTCCAAACTTTACTCATTACCCCAAGAGTATTTTACAATTTCAAGAACGCCATTCTGATACCATCCCGTACCACAACCTTCAGCTTCAACACCTCCTGTCCTCGAGGTGCGGTCAAAATTGCGTGTGTTATTTGTGTCATAGGACCTGTGGTTTATTGTATGAAAATATACTGTCTTTATATCAGGAGGATGTGCTAAAAAATGATGTCATGGTATCTCAGTTTGTTCGAAAATATCTACGATGTACAAGAAATCATGCTGTCAGGTCTTGTAACTAGTCAGCCTGATCCTTACAACTGTTCAGAGAGGGTTATAGGATGTGAAAAAAAATAATCTGGAGACTGTATCAATAAAGAAATAAAACGAAAAAAACGTTACTGTCATTGTTTCTATGCATACAAGTTGTTCACTTGTATCAAAATGAAATAAAACAACAAAAACATGGGTTCAGCTGAACCAACGAAGGTTGTTCTTCAATTAGATCTTCTTTTTCCTGTCCTGGGGGTGACTTATTCAGGACTAAACCATAACGGGGCTATTTTCTGGCAGATCTTCTGGTTTTCTGCATCCAGGGTGTGATGACGGGTATTGTACTCGCCATTTCCTCCGGTCCTGCATCTTCCTCCTTATCCTCATCCTCCAACTCGAGACGACGGTCTTGATAACAAGCTTGAGGGTTCCTCACCCAAGATGATCATAGGAGAGCCTTTGACAATATGTCCCTTGTATACAAATTTGCCTTTTGGAGTCCAGCCTCCATGAGCCTGAACTAACTTTTGAGGACATATTCGGCATTTTTTCTGTCTTGCGGGGGGAGGCTTTTCAACACCTCCTTAACTATCCCCCCAGCCTCTGTTTCAGGACCTGGAACAGCGTTCTGTGCTGTTTCAGGACCACGACTGGCTGATGGGTCTGACCACAGCCTGCAACAAGGTGTGCGCTTTCATGTGTGGGTCTTCCTTTTCACCTTGTTTGAGCAGAGAGAGGTATCTTTGCAACATATTGTTGTATTCTTTAATTTTTTCATAAGCCTTTAATGCCAGATCGATTAATACGGCTCTCATTTTGACATCCAGTTCGTGTTCGGCCGTGTCTCATTGAGGGTTCAGACTGATGCTGCTGCAGATGATTCAGCTGGTGAGACAACACAACGTTTTTTGAGCCATCGTTATGATTATCTTCAAATGAGTCCTCCGATCAGATTCCCCATGAACGGGGATGGCCGCAGATAGCAGAGGTAATAGAAATCCTCGGGACTTGATTTTATTAGCCAGCACTCCGCTGATTGTCTTTTGCTCTTTTAATTTCTTATATTGACAAGTGGTCACGGGGATGTTATCTTTTAAAAGATTTAAAGTGATCTCGCAGAGAGTCTAAAGAAAGTCTGATGAAAATCTGAGAAAGCCTTTACTTTTCCGAGGAGAAGCGCAGAAAAGAGCTTTCAGTAAAAACTTGTTTCTTTTTATTTGTTCTTACATGACCACTGTGGATTAGGCAGGTAAACCGCTGGCCACTGATGGGGTAGTATTCCAGATCTGAGTCTGTAGGCTTCTGGACAGCCTGGCGTGAGGTTGACGATTAGATACTGGTGAGGCTCTTTGGTAGCATCTTCAAAACTGTCCATGAAGAAAACTTTATGTCATGGGAAGATCTGACGAGCCAATGTGCACATTTGCAATCTGTCTCAAGGGTTTTTAAACAACACCAGGCAATTACAGTTTTGACTGATGGCACAACTGTGTTTACCATGATGAAAAACATTTTGCGTCAGCATCATGACGTTCATGTTTTTGTGATGTCTGTATTGTGTGAAAATTCGTACCACTTCAGGATGATGGCTTGCATGAAAAATTACATCAATCAGAATAATCAAATGACGTTGATCCAGGGGAAACAGGTTTTCATCTTCAAAATATTCAGCCAGTCCCTTCACAGTTCGCAGTTCTGCATACAAAGGTTGATCAGGGGTATAAATCTATACAATATTATCCGGTTCTTCATTCATCACATGTTCACAGTTTTCTAAAATATGTTTAACGAAATAAGTTTTTCCACACCCACTGGATCCTACAATGAGACATGAAAAAGGCAGTCAAACTCAATTTCCTCCAGTAAATGCATCGTTCTTTTTTTTTTTTTCTTTTTTTTTTAATAATCAGCAAAAAAAAGGTTGTACAGCACTCTTAAGTTTTTTTTCTCTAAACTGAAAGATTTTCAATACTAAACCCCTTTTTATTATACTTTTCTAGTGTTTGCAATCAAACCCTGTACCGTTTCCCCCCTCTTCCTCCTCCTCCTTCTCCTGCTGGTTCTTCTTCCTCTTTCTCTCTCTCTCTCTCTCTGGCAGTGAGTAAGGGGGGCTGGTGTATGGAGACATTTTCAGAGTAAACCCCTTTTATCACAGGAAATTTGGTGTTGAGGAGCTGCAATCACCTCCTTTCCCTCTGCTGTCTTTTGAATATATCCCTCCACCAGCTGTTTGACGCTGTCAAAGTTAACCCTCCCATAACATTCCTGCATCTGAGTGATGCCTTTCACGAGCAACACTATTTTTATTTTATTTCTAGTTTGATAGGCATAACTTTTAGGACCATCCACCTCAAATGCCTGAATGCTGTCACCCTTCAGCTTGTACATTAGCTGTCCAAGATAGTTTCCCAACTTAAATTCAACCTCCCCCTCTTTAAGCATGTAGATCAGGCTGTCTGTGTCATAGTAAAGACCCCTCTACTGCAGCTGTTGCAAATAACTGTACAGTTTTAATCGCCCATAGGCAGTTGTAAATACAGCGATAAAAACATCATTTACCTTGCAGTGGGGTATGACGCAGCGATTGCTGTAAGTCCATTGAACCGTAGCCACTTCGGAGTCGAGGAAAGTAAAGTAGGTGACAATATACTTATCTGAAAACAGGTAGCTAAAGAATCCCTCAGGTTCGCTGATGAGAGAGACACAGATTATTTTGTTGAGCAAACTCCCCCAAAAGCTGTTGAGGCACAATTTAGACACCTGTCTTTTGGCTGGTTTGAAAGGATTTTGTCAGCCTCTAGCAAAATCCCCTGATTAGTCTGATAGTCCCTGATATATTTTTCACGGCTTTCCTGATCCATTGCCTTAGCAGGGTACCCTGAAGCTTCCTGCTTACCTGTCAAAAAAGAATGCATGAATTCCATAAAGATGGAATCACTCCGTCTATCAAAGTGCCACGCCTCGGTGATTTTACCCGCTCAATATTCCATTTCCACTGCTTTGACCTCGGTCAAAGCTGTAGCCTCATCATTGTGTCTGTACGGGCCCTCTTGGAAATTAATTTCGGCGCAGGTGTGACACAGTGTAAACACTAGTTTACCAGGCGTGGTTTTGTAAGGCAGAGCAGGGAAATAAAGGCCACGGGGTGGGTAAATGACAGCTTTGATTAACCCAAAGTAGTTTGCAGGACTGTCAAAATCTCTGTACAGGATGATGGGATGTCCTAAAGGTTAAGGATAATTACAATTGATGTAGGGATAAAAAGGTGTCACATCTACATACTGTAGACTCTCCTCTGAGCCCGCAGTGTACCTCAGCTGCACCGCACTGGTCTTCCCTCCGTACAGGGCTTAATGGAGCTAGGGGTTCAGGAGAACCGAATTGTTTCAGGAAATCGTTCACTCCCTGTTCTGACCCGCACATCTCCTCCCAAGCATGCTTTCTCATAACGACCAGCTTCACTCTGTAAACAGACTTTAACATCTGTAATTTCTCCTCGCTAGCCTCGTGCAGCTGCTCAGAGGGGAGCCCTCTCAAAGGACAAGTGTCCTGCAGCTGAAAACAAGACGGACACCCGTGATAAAAACACACATGCTCCAACCCGTCAATCACTGCATAACCATCTACAAAGTAGGGCCTTACTTTCTTTTCTCCCTGGTTTTAACGTGTACTGAATAAATATGTTTTGACTGCGGGACACACACTCAAACCACTGTATGCTGGCGCTGGAGAAAGTTTTAAACTGGCGTTTGTAGTCGTCAGGGGCTGGTATGGTAACTGATGCGGGGTAAAAACACTTTGATACAGGCGATGGTGACACAGTTGAAAGGATTGACCCCCGTCTCACCGATGTACTATTTTCTGAAAGACTTGCAAGCTGTGGAGAAAAATGCACACTTCATTTTGACAGTAAAGCATGGTTCTTCTTCAAATTAAAAAAAATCCCTGACACACTGAATCATACCACCCATGAAACTCTCCCTGTTCCTCCATAGTCATACGCTCTAGGCCATATGCCTGTGGATGTGGGTAGAGACCCACATAGTTTGTGCTTCTGTCTTAGCTGAAATGATGGGGGAAATAATTTTGAGTTGATCTGTGAAACCTAAAGCTTAAGGCATGGCAGACAAGTGCATGATGAGAAAAGACAGCAAGTGAATGTAATTTTGACTGTAATCTACATCTTCAAAAGAAGTCACTTTACTGCCTTGCTTGATGAGTGAGGGTTTTAACCCCTGCTCTACCATAGCATTGAGTAGGAGATAGTTGTCAAATCCTCTGGCGTTGTGCAACAATAAACACTGCATTTTTACACAGAGGTCTCCTGAAATGCAAGAGAAACTCGTGCGTACAATTGACACCCCATGAGTGCCACTCTACCCCTCGCCATGTTTTTGTGCATACTAAAAAGGGGATATGATGCCCCTCCGGATTGAGGTTTCAAAGAGCGTGAGGACTGTAATAGCCCTTGAAACCGTAGTTTGAGACATATCTGCACCCCGGAAAATCTTTGAGATTTTTGATGCCATAGTAGTGATTTTTAAAAAAAACAATGGATTAGATCAACTGGAGAAATCATTTTGGAACTGAATGATGGATCGATCGCCTTCCTTTCTGGAAAATACAACAATTTTGTGGTCGAAAACTCGTTCAATTTATTAGATGTTGTTAAAAGTCACAGATGTCTGAACTGTTAGACGGACCAAGTTTTGAATTTGTCTAGTGCGCTGTTCAGCTTCCTGCATGGTGAGTCGAGGAGATGAGTGGCGCAGATGGCAAAACAGAGTTGATTGTCAGAGTTATTCACACAGTACAGAAAGCACCTTTTCTTTGATATGATTTCATTATCTAATGTTTTTTCCAGCTTTCTTTTACTGCCGCCTCTGGGGCCGCGGATGACCTGTGCAATCAATTCTAACGTGTGATCCATCATGACTGATACGTTGGATTGCACAAGTCGATCCAAGAGAGCTTGGAAACTGGACAGATTCATGTCATTGTCACCGTTTAACATAACGGACACGTTGTTTTGCAACCCCTCGCCTCTCATCTCCAGCTGTATCACATCATGAGGTCTGACATGAGAGAATACTCTGTCAGACGCTGTGCAACACCCATCACCCATCACTCTGTCCAGCACAACCAATAACATTGTTAACATACCATAATATTGTCCGCGTTGCTGATACTGCTGCTGCCGGCGCTGGTCATGCTGTTGCAACCTCCCGACAGTCGTCACGGGGGCCCTGAAAAAAAAAATAAAAGAATACGCATCCGTCAATCAATAGCACATCATGATTTTGAGCATAAACAGACAGTGATAAAAACAGTGTAAAAACAATAAACTCACCAGGAAAGTCATGAGAAAGCAATTCTGCCTCTGTGAAGAGTTCTCCCACTGCAAAATCACCCTCTGTAACACATTTTTACTAGCACTAGGTTATTATGAATTTTTTTTTTTTTCTGGTCATACCTTTGGCTTACACAAGCTTTTCGTTGTGAGCTGGTGAGCATGAAATGATCTCGGGGGAAACAGTAAAATATTATAGAGGGACGTATTAGGGGCTAAGGTATAAGATGCAGTAAACATTTGAGCAACCAATTTGGTTACGGTCATGTCCTACGTTTTCAAATTAAGAAGACCTTTGTTGCCTTCTGGTGTCAGTTCATCATGTGAACGGGGGATAAAGTGACGATGTAAAAAACATTTAGGAATTGGACAGTTTTTTGCAACGGTCATAAATCGAACCAATGTCCTTTTGGTTTTTTCTACTGCATCTTCGCTTCAACAGATGTCTTTTTGTTAGTTCAACACAGGTCCAGTGGTGGTGGTGGTGGGAGAAGATGTTTTGAGAGCAGAAAGGTTTCTGGTACAAAGGTTTTCTATTGGGTAACGTTCCCACATCATGTCCTGCATCATCATCACCGGCATTTTAGTAACGCTCAAGGTCTTTCTTTATTTTTACGGAATGTACACACAGGTCACACGTACAAAGGCAAAACTCTATTGGAGTTGCTTTGCCCTGTTCAGGATCAATCTGTTCTCTGTGACTCAGGGACTGAAAGAGAGTGAAGGGGAGGGGAAATGACTGTCAAGGAGGAGGAGGACTCACACTTAGATGCAATGTTGCTACTGCTGCTACTCCTGCTGCTGCTGGGCAGGTGTTACCTCCAGGACAGTCAGAAACCCTTCTGGATTCATTTTCGCATCTAAAGTTTTCGAAGTAACCGCCCCTCTGCCTACTTCAATCTCATTGGATGCCTATCTCAGCATCTTCGGGCGAAGGCAGGGGACACCCTGGACAAGTTGCCAGTTCAGGGCAGACATATAGAGACAAACAACTATCCACACTCACATTCACACCTACGGGCAATTTAGAGTGACCAATTAACCTAACCCCCAGTTTGCATGTTTTTGGACTGTGGGAGGAAGCCGGAGTGCCTGGAGAGAACCCACGCAGGCACAGGGAGAACACGCAAACTCCACACAGAAACCCCTTAAATCTCCCTTACAATCATTCTTTGTAAAATATTGTTAATAGCATACAATTTTAATTAGTAAATAAACAACTAAAATATAAGCATAATTTAACCCGATTGACAAAACACAATAATCAGTCTGGACAAACATGTCAGCACTCAAATGTGCACAAGAAGAAATATTGTGTGCATAGATTCAGTTGTTACCATTAAAATATTGTTACGTATTGGCTGTTCTTTTTACAAGATTACCATGTTTTGCATCCTAAAAACGCAAACTTTTGACACCAGGTTTCAGAGTGAAAAATTTTGAAAGCACACCGCTACTGTCACCATACAAACTGATAATACAATCCTGTGGAGAAGGTGACATTTTACCGGTATAGCATATTACTAGTGGCAAACCGTGACTATTAATTTGAGACTTCACCTCAGCCAAAAGACACACCAAAAAAAAAAACAGGATGAAAGATTTTTCTGGGATTAGCACGTTTTGTGCAGGTTGCCAGGTACCTTTTTAAGACAACAGCAGGTGCATATGGTGTGTAGTTACAGCAAGTTAACTGCAGTTAACAGCAAATGAGTTTTTGTTGAGAGAGTGAAGAGGTCTCACTTTCTCACATCATGTAGGTACCAAATGGCCTGTATTAATGACCCAGGTACACAGAGTCATACAGTGTTCCCCACAAGTCTCCCCTAGTTGTAGATGTTGTCCACAAATCATATGTAGACAGGTTGAGGAAGCACCCATGAAGTTAAAGAGCTAGTCCACTGTTCCATGGCTAGGGCAGGATGTGCATTGTTCCTCCTGCATTTGAGGTTGACAGTTGTTTGGATCTATGGACTAGACTTTGCAGCACAGGCAGTGGGACACCATGTTAGATGGTGCACTCACCTGTCCACCCTTCTGAAAATCGGAACCACTACCCTGCCACTCAGATGTACTGTCCCTGACCTCAATGCGACATTAATGCGGCGGTTCAGTCAAGACAGCCCAACAGTTTCTGAAGTCTTCAGTTGATTCCTATGGGAATTTTTGAATTACTCTCAGTCTGGCCCCTCCCTAAAAAAGATAAAAAGATTTTTTCTTTTGGGGGAAAGAAATATCTAGTATTCTAAGTTCTGAATTATTCTAGAAATGTACAACGACTCATGGAAATATAAATAAGAGCTCATAGTGTAGAGTGTTTTAATCAACACCCATGCATTACTTTTCTGTTTTAAGAGCTGTGCATGCTATCCTGTGCTTTCTCTGCTCTCCACAGAAGTTACTTGGATAAACTGCCTAGTTATAGGCCTATTAACATAGAACATCTGTCTGAGAGACCAACATTTGCGATTGAATAATTAGCGTCCTCACTCTAATATAACCTGTATATTGACATTTACACATTTTCTTCAGTGAAAGCAGAGAGAGATGTACTCTGTCATCATGTTGCTCCTATAAATGAACTGACTATGGTACATCCTCTCATATTTAATGTAGGCTTACTCTGCTTTACGTCTACAAATCATGAGGATGGTACAATGTTCATTCAGCACCATGTTAGTTTTGAGCATTTTTATCAGCTCCATCATTTACAAGTCTCCTTCACATTGGGCTTACCTGCTGAGAAAACATAATAGCAGGGAGAGTGTGTGTGTATGTGTGTCTGTGTGTGAATATAAGATGTCTGAGGGAACAAAACATTAAAGTAATTTGTGGGTAATTAAGGTGGAGAATTAGGTAGAATTGAAATTTGAATGAAAATTAAAAATGAATGAGGCTATGTTAATCAGTCATGAATTTAGACATCCATTCATTCACTTGTTGCAAGTCATTTGTATTCAGGTGGCAGTAATACCATATGTGGAGAAAATTTGGGTAAGGGTGAACAATATAAAAATTTAGATACTGCTCATTCCTATTGCTTACTATGATCAAAATAGCAATTTTAGTCTTAGTTTGGGACCACATAACTTTCACCTTTCCTTGTATTCATGTATTCATAGGGACCTTGAATATGTATTAAAATATATACATACAGTATATACTATATATTGACTATTGACTAAAAATTGTGGCTTTCCAGAAATTTCCCTCACGGACTTCAGTGTTGGTCAAGGGAAAGTTAACCAGCACTGTACTTGCCGACTTGCATGCAAACTGGGCTACCTCCTGAGAACTACATGAGTGCAGAAGGCTCTCCAAATATATAATTTATCACGTCTCTGAGGTGCTTTAATTTCACTTTCTGTTGATTTCCAGAACAGCTATGCTGCGGTGCATACTTCATCAGACTGTGTGTGAAACTTTACCTTTAATTCAGTGTTGTGGCCGTGAAGAATGTTAAAGTCAAAATGACCCCCCCAAATCAATCACTTCTTTCATGTTTAATTTACATATTTTGTACATATCTTGCATACATTACCAATATCAGTACTGTTAAGAATTGTATAATACTTGTAGATGGGCTGGTAGCAATGGGACAAAATATGGATATGGGAATATAATATATGACTTCATTCTGTGGTTTATCATTGACAGAGTGGTTCCAAATACTATTGTTGCTTAATTCTGCAACTGTTTTGCCCTCTGGCAGTGTGGTATTTTACTAATGTATCATTATTTTACATTGAAATTATGTAGAAATGCATAATCTTGATATTTTTCAGCCAAGAACTGATAATTATGGACGTCATTTCTGTATTTTCTAACTTCATGAAATGTGAATCTTGCACAAGACTTTTATAGACTTCATTTCATCTCAAGTTCCAATTTTCTTTGAAACTGACACAAAACTGCAGCGTATAATAACCTAACTAAGTATCTCAGATTTTCTGTGTGATAATAAAAGAGATTATCATGGGCAACATATTAGACTCGTAATGTGAGTTACTTCGGACTCTTAAGAGTACAGGTTGAAGGACTTGGATTTGTCCATCAAAATTTGTGCCTAATTATGAATCCTCCAGTCTGAGAAGACCAATCTTTACAATCTTTTAAAGTGAAATAGATTATTCTGAAATTGGGTTTATCTGCCACAATCACTACCGTTTCATCTTACTGACTCAGTATCCCTGTATGGACAAATTATTTCCAATTTGATCAAATTCCAGCAGCGTAACTGATGGAACAACCTCTTTTCATACCATATACTAATCCATATTTTGCTTCCAAAATGTGACATCATGACTAGGAATCAAACAAGGTAAGAAGGTTGATCTATCTAGCAAGTGCATATACTGTATATTTTTATGATAATGCAGAACGTAAGAGACATTGTATGCCACAGCAGCAACTTTGTCCGTTCTGCAGTTACACTGCATTAATCTCCTCTCTGCTACTAAGTGGGGTAGAGCAGCAGTTAAACTAGTTTATATTAAGAGAGACCTGTTTTTGTTCATGAAGATGCTCTGCTCTACCATGACACCCTGCAAGGTCATAGGCTGTTTTAAGAGCATGGTCAGAAACATTCCAAGAGTTCAAGGTTGTTTTTGTTAATCTATGTACCGGCTGTTCTCTTAGGAGTTGGTGGAAAACAAAACAGAACTAGTTTGAGAGTAGACATTGGGCTCATCAGTTCAGGACACAACCTAAATCTTGCTCTTCAGTCTTCAGGATAAATACTAACAATAAATACGAAATTTTTGACCAGCGCATTAGCCTGAGCAACTTTTCACTAGATCATACAGTAGCTATTAGAGATGTAACGATTCAATAAAATCTTAAATCACGATTTGAATCAATTCTTTTTTTTGCAAAATGAGAATATAGAGCTTCTCACTGTGGTGTTCTTAGACATGCTGCATCATGCTCCTCATACTTTCATACAGGTCATTGACTTCTTGCAGACCATTTTTGTCCTGTCAGTTATACTCTCATGTCTTTCATTTTCAGTCTTTGGGAAGCCAAGATGCTGCCATGCCTTCAACTTGAATGACAACTAAACATTTTCAAGTTGTATGTTTTTACTTGTGGTAGCCATGTTTCCACTGATGTTTCCAATTGCTTGCTGCTGTGGACATGTAAAGCGAGGCTACAGTATATAGTGTTAGCAACCCCTGCTGGTTAAGTGTGAATCAATTAAATTTGAATCTGAATTGATCATTGTACTGAGAGTCTTGCGTGCCATACTCTATGTATGAATGTACCCTCTAATTAAGATGCATAATACCTAATTATGTAGAGGAGCACTTATAATACTGCTTAGTTTAAAAAAAAAGAAAAACAATAAGAAGAACATTCCTTTATTTAAGAAAACAATGAGCAAATCTATGGATGTAGAATTAGAAAATGGATAACAAGACATAATGGGTTTCAATAAATGATTGCATCACATGATAATTTTAAGCAGGAAATTAACTTGCAATTATCTGTGGGAGTGCTTGCCTTAAAGACTCCTGTAAACATCGATACAGCAGAAAGCCCCTCAGGCAGAGTGAACGTCACAATAGAGAATATGAAACCCAGGGTGTAACTGCTGTTGCTGCGGTTGGTGCTTCATCCGCAAACCACACAAACACTCCTCTACACTGCCCACAATCATTTGTCTTTTATTTCCAAGGAGAACCTGTATTTTCACAGTAGAGACAGAGTGAAGAGAGAATAATATACTGCTTTGCTATTTCAGCACTTCTCTAATTAAGGCTTGTCATGGGTATGAAAGTTAATCTCTACATCATCAAAATGCAAGGCTGTAACGCATTTGAACTAATTATGCAGTATGCTCCAGTATGTGGCTAAAAATATGTGGGCACTCCTGTCTACTACTGTCTGTATACTTTTAATGTGGGGCTGCTTTTCATAGACTGGATCTCAACTCCATTGAAGATGAATATTAATAAAACATTAAAATATGAATTGAGACAAAAGTGTACTTCCAACTTTGTGTTAACATTTCAACAAAAATGTTGACTCACCTCCACCTTATAACTGAGGGTTGAGCTGGAATTTATCCACATTTTATCCAAAACCCAACTGCTGGACCTCACTAACCTTCTGGTGGCTGAATGGTGAGTCTTTGCCACCTAGCTCCAACATGGGGTGGAAAGACTGAAACCAGTAGAATGTTCAGAGCCCGTGCTTTGGAATTACATGAGCACATAATTAATTGTAAATGTTTAGATGGCAACATACTTTCTGCCATGTGGTGTATTCTATCAAAAAGCATTTTTACAGTCATGGAATGTAACTAAGGACATTTACTCAAGTAATGTACTTAGGTACAGTTTTATGGTAGTTATACTACTACTACGCTACTTTATAAATGCACTCCATTAAATTTTGGCAGCATATGTAATTTGTTCATTTCAATGTTCATCACATGATTTGACATACCCTTTTTGCAAAAACCATGCATGTTTTGATCTTAAACCAGAGGCCAGATGGAATATCACGGTTCTTTGTGAATGTAAAAGATAAGTCTGGTAATATTCTACAGTCGATAAATCTCAAGTAACTTGTGTGGCCAGAAGTGTTGCAAACACACGTGTGAGTGACATGGTGCTTTATTACTCAAACACTTCTGACTCAATTCCACACACACTGTCCTGCTTCCTGAAACTGTTGCTAGACCACTAGATGCTTTGTTACAATAGTGACCACCAGTTTTACGAAATTACTGAGCCATGAAGAAGAAGTCCAGTATTTTTTAATCCAAGCCCTATTTCCCAAACTTTAATGATCTAAAAACTTCACAAAATACATTTTTTTTTAAATAACTGCAAAATGGAGGTCAGTCACTACCATTTAGCTTGACAAAGCTTTACAATGCCATGGCATGGGCCAAATATAAAAAAAGTAATAAATTGGAGTAGATGACTACAGTGAAATACCCATGTTTTTTTGACTTTGTTAAATACTGTATAAAAAGAATAATTCTGCTCTTTGTCACTTACAAAGCTCTCCAGACACAGTCCTCTGCCAAAAGGACAATGTTCTCCAAGGTTTTCAGAAGTTTTCCTTTATGTATGAAAGACATGTAATTCAAATTTAGTTCACAAATTAGTTATTCCATTCTAAAGTCTGGAAAAGGGTTGAAAATCAGTGCCCTTTTGGCAAATAACTGATTGTATCAAGGGATTTCTGTCAGTGACAGGAAGCAGAAACATATCATATTATATGGTGTTTTTAGAGTTAATGAGTCAAACAACACTCCAAATCAAATACTCATAAGAACATTTTGAGCATTGTTAGTGGTGTAAAAAAGTGAGTCATTTTTGACATTTTGTCATAACATTTGCTTTTGCGCTGTATAGCCTTGGCGAGGTAATTACTCCAACAGACGGAACTCTGTACTGGAGTGATTTCAAAAAATAAATAAAGTATTTTGTGAATTTTTAGACCCTCAAAACCTGGTATATAGGGGTTGGGTTGAAAATACCTAACTTTTCCTTTAAAAAACAAACAAAAAAAATTTATAATACATTTTTAGTACATATTGTCTTCATTTGGAAGGAGTTTGGGGCATTCAGTATTAACAGTCATGTTGTTTGTCTCTGCATATTTATGTGTTTAGGCCAATGATGCCTCAGGGAACACGTGGAACTGGCTGTACTTCATCCCCCTCATCATCATTGGCTCCTTCTTCATGCTTAACCTTGTACTTGGTGTGCTGTCAGGGTGAGTACAAATTAAACAAGTGAGAAACCGCAGTAGAATGCCACATGAAATTGTCCTACAAAAAAAATTATTCAGATACCACTGCGAGGGTCAGCATATGGGTAATTGACATTTACCAGGCTCCACTTTGAATTCAGAGGATCCTAATCAGCTTGGTGACTCTCCCAAAACTGTAACATTTGTTTCATGGGCATGATGGCACAAACAATTTCATAGAAATCCATCTATTAAACTGATAAAGATCCAGATTCAGGATCCAAATCCAGGTCTGGATCTCTTCCAAAATCGAAACATTAGTTCCTTCATGTAAGACCAAAACACACTTTTTTTTTTTTTTTTTGTTAAAAATCTATCCTGTAGATTTTGAATTATGTTCATGACAATCCATCCAGATCCAGAATCCGGATCCAGGTCATGTCTAAACATTAATCACTTTGTCCTTGTGTAAACACCAAATTTCACTCAGATTCATTCACAATTAGATGGAGGTACTCACACACCTCCGCCAAGGCTAAACAATCATGCTCTACATGTCTGTAGACCTCAAAATTTTACTCAATGTGGAATGTTTGTGGTATAATCATGATGGTGCCAACATGTTGCTTCACGTTAATGTTATGTTGCAAGTCAGCAGCGACATATAATTATGCCTATCCTGTGAAAATACTTTAAATAAATCCTGGATTCAGAGAGTGATCCAGTTCACCACCAAAATCTAACTGATTATTCCTTAGGCCATTTCTCACCCCTCCTAAAATTTTAATTGAAACCCATTTGTAACTTTTTGAGTTATCCTGTTAACAATAAAATTACACAACAAATAGATAAACTAACAAACGCCAGTAAAAACATCACCTCCTTTGTGGAGATAGCTATTTGAGTTATATTGGTAACTAACGTAATTTGAGAGATTACTGTTATTAAGCTAACAAAATGGAGACTCATATAATACTAAGAGATTGACTTTTTCTGATCAGATCACTAAATCACAAAACACCTGATTGGGCTACGTGATATATTAATTAATGATCAAATTCTAATCCTCATGAATATTGAAATCACACTTCATGCTCACTGACTTTATATGAATTTATTTCACAAAAAATGTCTTCTTTATATTATATTTCCTTGAACTTTTTAACATTTTAAAATTACACTGATGTTTTTTATTTAGTTGGTGTATAAAATGTGGGAAATGATTGCTGAAACATGGTCCTCTTGTTAGTTATTCAAAGGACAGATGAAAGGACTGCTACAGTTGCAAGCATTAAAATCCAGACAGCAGATGGCTTGACTAGGTTTAAGTGAGGAGAAAAAGGGAGCTCTTGATTTATAACTCATCATTTCTATAAGACAAACACAAATTGACATATAATTGTAGTATTTTACAACTAGTATTCAAACATTCTACCTCTAGTGTGTGTACCTCACTTGCATTTACAAATGTAAGCCTATTCCATGTCATTGGCAGCTCCAATGTAAAATTCCTGAAGTTTTAATCAAGTATACATTCACATTATTACACTACAATGCCATGAGCAGACTTTATACTGTAGTGGGCAGAGTCTACCATAGCAATTCTGTGCTATATACTACCCCATGTCAGCACTGAAAAGAGCATCATGGGAGAAAGCTGTAGTTGTATCACCTCTTTGAAATATTGCTGAACTGTTATTAACATTTATTGAGTTCCTGCAGTCACTGAATGTTGTTGCACATCTTCTCACTCATGCATCAGTAAAACTCTGCCTACAGTTCAGGCCTTATACAACCACCAAAGATGTTTTTTTTTTTGCAAATCCCAAAAAGAGAGTTACAATATTCCAAATGAGAGATTATGTAGGCATTAATGATAACCTTTATTAAGAAGACAGGTCCCAATTTACAAGTGTTTCTAAGTTGTGAATGGTAAATGTAAATGTCCTGTATTTATATAGTGCTTTTCTAGTCATTTTTGACCACTCAAAGGGCTTTTACATTGCAGGCTTTTGCATTCACCGATTCACACATACATTCATACACTGGTGGCAGTAACTACCTCGCAGGGTGCCACCTGCTCATCAGGAGCGTTAATCATTCACACATTCATACACTGATGGTGCAGCATCAGGAGTAATTTGGGGTTCAGTGTCTTGCTTAAACACACCTTTGAGTTAACTGCAGGGCCTGGGACCAAACCAGGAACCTTTCGATCACTGGAAGCTCTACCATTTAAGCCACAGCCGTGGTAGTTATAGTGTTACGCTTTTGTCATTTAGGGTGCCCACGTAAGTTTATTCAGTTAACATATTGGGATTTGTAGTTGGATGCATGGTGAGTTGACCTTATTGCCATATTCAAAATCAATTACGCCTGGAGTAAATCAACATAGAACTATCGGGATACAGTCAATACTTTTTGAAATTATCAGGATTGTTCAGTTTAGCTTCCAGCCACCAGTGACAACCACCCGTACAAGGTAATGAATGTTACTTGTTATGTTACCATTACAGCCATTAAAAAATATCTTGTTACATTACAGCAGTACTTACTGAGTAAAGTAAGTAGTGTTCATATATAGTCCAATAAACAAACAAAATACAATAAACTCACAATATGTCAAGAAAGTGAATGCTTTTACACCTGTTTTACTATTGATTAGAAAAATTAAACCGTGCACCCTCTAAAGTTCCTTTTTATCATCAAACTGAGCCAAGCTTAATTTCTTAGTTAACTCATCATTAAATAATTAATTTAAACCCTTAAAACATAAAACATAACCAAAATTAAACTTACAAAAATCATATGCAGTTAGGTCATTCTCAAAATTCATAAATGCATTTTGACATTTATATGTAATTTACTCCCACAAAAATATTTTTCAATATTTTTTTTTCTCATTCGATAGAAAATTTAAAAGAATACACATATAAATTAAGACTTCCAATTACATTTCTGAAGTATACAACTGTATCTCTTGTTTTAAATATACTGTATATAATGGAAATCCACAAATATATGTATGTATGTATTTAAATTAAAATAATTTTTTACTTTGTAAATGCATTGCAAATTGCAATGCATTTACAAACTGCTTCTGGTTTGTGAACTTCACTGCATTTGTGTGTGTGTTTTTAGTTTCGTTTTTTTTGTCATCTGACGTAAGTTTATCTAGAAATGCATGTATTCAACAAGGATTATCTGTACTGTACTCTAACAGATCTCTCCCTCCTTTCAGCTTACTTTTTAACCAATCGCACGAAAACTTCCACACAGTAATTCTTGAATAATTGTGTTACAAACATGAGATCAGTATGTTTACACACTGAAAGGCTAATTCGGTAGCTGATCTGAGACTGATCAATCTCCATAAAATCGTTTTGGTTTTTGTTTCCACCTATCCAACAGCCACTAAATCTGCAATTTCGTTAAAATAAATCCTTGAATCACTGAGTTAGATGTCAAAATAAGGTATGTATTTCAAAACAGAGCAGGTTAAGCGGCTATGAAAACAATAAAACATGGGCTGTTAAAGCCTACAGTACAGTACAATTTCAATGAACAATGAGTTAACGACAAGAAAAGAAACAGAAAAATACAGTGACATTTTAAAAGTAACACTATTTGCTTATTTGAAAACATAAATTATTACTTACAACCCCATTTCCAAAGGAGTTGGGACGCTGTGTGAAATGTAAATAAAAACAGAATGTAAATATTTGCAACCCCCACTGAAACCCCATGTTTAATTGAAAATAGCACAATGACATCCTGTGTTGAAATGGAGAAATTTCATTATTTCTGAGGATTAAATCGAAATTTGAATTTAATGACAGAAAAATGTTTCAGAAATGTTGGGACAGGGTCATTTTGTACCACTTTGTAGCAACAACTCTTCTTTTAACACCATTGTGTTCGGAATTGAGGGGAGCGATTGCTCTCATTTTGAACTAATATATTATGTTACTTGTATTCTATCTTCCAACACAGGAACAACAATAAGAAATGTCACTTATTTTGAAGTTCAAAGCCATTCCAGAATTTTGTCTATACAGAACTTTAGCATTATTTTTACTTTGTGTCATACTCTGCCCTTACTAGTGTTGTCACTGCCACTGTCACTGTCTCCCCTATGCTGTGATTGTTATTCCTGTTTTTGTCTTCATCAGAGGATAAAATTCAGATAAATGCACGAAGACAAACTTGTTCATATTCCCCTTCCTGTTGTATAAAATTAAGGTCATTCATTTTTGAATGAAGCCACAGTCTTCTATGTTCCAGCTGGCTGCTCTGCCCTTCCATGTCAAGTCAAGTCAAAGTTTATTTATATAGCATATTTAAACAACCTCAGCTGGAGCCTATCTCAGCATCTTCGGGCGAAAGCGGGGTACACCCTGGACAAGTCGCCAGTTCATCGCAGGGCTGACATATAGAGACAAACAACCATCCACACTCACATTCACACCTACGGGCAATGTAGAGTGACCAATTAACCTAACCCCCAGTTTTGCATGTTTTTGGACTGTGGGAGGAAGCCGGAGTACCCGGAGAGAACCTACGCAGAAGCTCCAGTGGCGCAATCGGTTAGCGCGCGGTAACCTGAGTACATAAAATATATAAATAGGCTATGATAAAAGAACATAATAATGAATAGACAAAATAAATAAACAAGTAAAATCAATAAAGCAGCAATAAAATCATGGTAAAAGCAAAGTAAAATGAATTAAGTAAAAGCCGACGTATCTTGCCTAGCTGGGACTGAACGCCAAAGAGAAAAGATGGGTCTTTGGTGCCAACACTGAAAAGGCTCTATCTCCTCTGTGTGCTTAGATTGGACCTAGGTACTGCCAGGAGCAGCTGGTTGGAAGACCTCAGTGCTCTAGCAGTAGTGTGAGTCTGTATGAGCTCAGATATATAAGATGGTGCCAAGCCATTTAAACATTTAAAAACATGGAGAACATGCAAACTCCACAAAAAACAAACAAAAAATTACAGTAGTCTAAACGTGAGGTTACAAAGCAATGAATGACTCTCTTGAAGTCATTTTTGGGAGATAAGGCTTTATCTTCGCAAGGAGTCTAGAAATTAAAGCTTTTTTTGACTACTGAGCTAATCTGCTTATTGAATCTAAAGCCCCTGTCAAAGATTACACCAAGGTTTCTTGCATAAGGATGAGAATCAAGAGTACCAATGGCACTGTCATAACATTCCAAAAGGTTTGTTGACCAAATAAAATTATCTCAATTTTATTTTTGTTCAAGTTGAGGAAGTTTACTTCCATCCAAGATTGAATATCGCGGAGACAGTCAAGCAAAACCTGTATTGAGGCTCGATCATTTGTCTTTAAGGACAGATAGATTATTACATCATCAGCAAAACAATGAAAAGCAACATTGTACTTCCTAAAAATGGACCCCAAAGGAAGCATATATAATGAAAAAAGGAGGGGGCCCAAAACGGAGCCCTGAGGCACCCCGCAGCTCGGTCGTGAGGTGGCTGAAGAATACTGACCATGCTGGATGGAGAAACTCCTGTCTGAAAGATAGGACTGAAACCATTTGATGGATGTACCCCTAATGCCCACACATCGGTCTAAACGTGACAGGAGAATATTGTGATCCACTGTATCAAAAGGCAGCTGTCAGGTCTAGGAGCACCAGGACAGCAGAACAACCAGAATCAAGAGTTAAAAGCAGGTCATTTAAAACTTTTAAAAGCACCGTTTCTGTGCTGTGGCGTGATTTTAAACCGGACTGGAACTTCTCAGAAATACCATTCAGATCAATGTAAAATAGCAGTTGTTCATATACTACCTTCTCCAAGACCTTTGAAAGAAAAGGATGCTTTGAGATGGGCCTAAAATTAGACAGAACATTGGGGTCAAGATTCTGTTTTTTGATGCGAGGCTGGACCACAGCCTGTTTAAATGCAGCTGGGACATAGCCAGACATCAAAGAGGAATTAATCAGATCCATAACACACCAATGGTAGAGGAAACTTCCTTAAGGAGGCAGTGAGGAATGCTGTCAAGGGGGCAGTAAGAAGGCTCCAATTTCTGTACTATATCAGTTAAAGCTGAAAGAGATACATGCTCTAAGCTCTCAAAGACGACTGGGCTAATTGGAGGGACAGCAGGATCTGATACAGAGAATGGAAGAGAAGACCTGATAGCAGAGATCTTGTCTATGAAAAAACTCAGAAATTCTTGACACAATTTAGGTGAACGCTCAGCACCAGTGTGATCACAGGGATTTATGAGAGAATTCAAAGTATTAAAGAGAAACAGGTTTGTGGCTATTAATGGACGTAAGTCCCCAACAATTAAAAAACGATCATAATTCACCGTTAATGCTGTCAAAAAGTCTGTCAAATCCTGTATAAAATCCTTGTTGAACTGAGGTGGAGGATATACCAGAGCACACAGGATGGGTGCATCGACGTTTAGAATAAATGTCTGTAACTCAAAGCTAGAAAAAGAGACCGATGGAGATAGGCGACACTGGAAGCTGGATTTGAAAACAGACGATGATCCTCCACTTTGGCCTGTTGTCCGTGGGGAGCTGAAATACAGACAGTCCGGAGGAAGAAGTTCAGAGAACTCACCGGCTTGAATCCATGTCTCTGTCCGGAACAAGAAATCCAAATCTCGTGAAGAGACGAAGGCATTCAGAAGAAAAGTCTTGTTTGCTAGTGACTTAGCTTTCAGAAGAGCTAGTCAAAGTTTTATCTCCTCATAAGTCTGTGTGGAGACGTGGCTTAGTGGCCGAAGATCCACACTGCGGCTGTGGAACCGGTGCCTGGGATGATGCGCTTCCACCGGCAAGTGAAAAAGATCGCGGCCGGGTGAGAGGGGTCAACTGGCAGGATCCAGCGAAGACACTTAGGCCACAGGTATGCATGCCATCCACTGGAAAGATGGTGAGGATCAATCCAACAGGTGGATCTACTGAGTGCCTTGAGTCTTACTAAAGTGCCTGCTCTCTTTCCCGGGGGATGACAGCCGGTGAGCGCCACAGGTACGTTGGAATAGACGCCAGGGGCGGAGGGAGATTAGAGGTTCGATCACCAACATGATTTTTTAAGAGTGCCTGAGAGGTTGCTCTAACATCGAGACGTTTTTGGTGATCATATACCAGCAGAGCAGAGAGAACAAAGTAATACAACAAACACCAACATTAAATGCAGCAGAGCTGACTGAAGGTGGCCTGTGCAAACTGGCGCAATCTTTGCATTGTGATCTATGACATTAGCTTGAAGAGATAACATGCGACATGCAATGTGTGGTTAAAATCAATGGAAACTCAGCTGAGCAGGAGGGATGGAGAGTAAGGGCAGCCCCACCCACCAAATACCCCATGGCATAAACCCAACATCCAGATAAGGCAATTCTTCTCCTTGCTGATATGAAATCTATTTCCTTACTTGGTCGTACTTTTTGAAATCAGATAGAGAGAAAGCAATTGCCCCTTCAAGTGACTTCAAGTAATTTGCAGAACATCCTTTTTTCAATCTTAACTTTTGCAGCTTCTTGCAGGATGACATAATTTATCTTAACTTCTCCTTGTTTACTTAAATTTTCCAGTTAATTCATTTTGTTCCTGTTGGGAGTGGAGTTTAATGACTTAGAGCAAATGGCATCAGCTCTTAAGAGCCCTGCAATGTGTTTGTTTCACATTGCAGTCTTTTACATGGCCATCATTTTTCTCAGTTATTTCGAGGTTCTTATTTTGTGTTGGTTTGTAAACTCTAGTCATTTAGTAAACCCATAGAACCTTATTTCTGTTACGTAAAATTACTGTACTTTTTTCCATGATAGAATGTTTTTAGGCCTTAAAATCTCTCGGATGTAATTCTAAACATTTGCCTCATCAAGGTTGTGGGGATTTAGTAATGCCCCATTTTCACTCACCGCTCTGCCTCGCTTGTAGCCGGAGTGAGCTGGACCTAACCTGTTCCGTCCACTGTCTTTTAATCTAGTGTACTATACATTGAACAGTGGTAATTTCTAAAATTGGAGTAATTCAGTCATACATGTTTGAACCAGACACAAATTCCCAGGAAAAGCTACAGTGCATCTACAAAGTTGCCTACAAACTGATGCATCATAATGGTAAGTTTTGTTTCTATATAGTGCACCCCCACAAGTCATCAGAATTAGTTCCTTAGGTTTTCTATGTCGAGGACCCGGTCCGTCAGAATTCATTTTTGTCATTGATGGATTGCAGAACGATGGCATCTTCAGCCATGATATTGACTACTTATTTCAGTCATGATATGTGTTTTAATACATATAAAAACCCCACATGGACATTTTAACGAACTGAAAAAATGTGATTTTCATTGGAGGGGGTCAAATCGAGCCCCAGCATCTATAAGGCAATGTAATCACTTGATTACACTTTTTCTCTTCAGGGATTGCCTTTCTTGATAATTGTGTGACTCTTCAAACAATTAAAGTTGGTGCTTGAAGAAGCTGATGTGTGCCCAGACCATCCCAGTTTAGTCCAATGTGACAAAGCTCCCTATAAATCATTGTAAGAACAGAATTGCAAAATCCTGACACCAGCATCTTTCACAGGAAATGATTTACTAGAATCATACACATAATCACAACTTCCATTTGTCAACTACTTTATACCTTTTGCTAAATTGTTAAAGTCCTACATATAAAGTGTTAGGACAGATATGCTGTCAGACCTGACTTTTTCTTGCATGGAGGCGTACAGCCTCTAGGTCAGAGTGGGGAACTCTGCATCTGTTTGCTGCATCTACCATACAGTCTGTCATACATTCACCAAGCTTAAATGACAGAATGTCGATAATTTGTGAGAGTTTAACGTTGAGACAGAGCCAGATGTTGAGTAAAGTTAATTTTGTCCAGATTTGTTTGTCTGAAAAATGCCAATTTTAGTATCAGAATATTTAGAAGACAACGCATCTTACCAGACTAGCACTCTGAATTTCTTTGAATTTTCAGGTTACACTAATAATAAACACATTCTATTTTATGTGAAAAATGGTCCAGTTTTTATTTTTTGACTAAGAGATGAAAGAACAAAAGCCTAAATTCTGATTATACTATTTTAAATATTGCTATAAGAATGAATGGACTTAGACCTACCACTAGTCTCCTAAATCACTGTGATAGTGGCAAAACCATGTGACACTGATACCAGAAATAACTTGCCCCTAAAACTTCTGAGTTTCTGAACCATCTTTGAGCAAGGTACTCTGTTAGCATATGAAACATACTGCCTTTAAACTTTGAATACTTTTGATGAAATATGTCCATGTCCAGTCTTTAGCATTTGACACTTTCATCCTCATTCCTGTCTCTGTCCTCTCAAATGCTTCTGTAACCTTTAACTTTAAGTTTTTGAGCAATAGTCAACTTTAATCCAAGAGTTTGCTGTGGGTGGCAATTCTGGTTCAAAACCTGATTGCCTGTTATGAATCCCCTGGTTATTTCTTGATCTAAACTTCTGATCAGTGCTTTGATCAAGGCTCCACATCTCTAAAAATTTGGCATGGTTCATTTCACTTGGTTCACATTGTTAGTGCATTTTCTGTATCATTTTTTAAGTGCTTTATATTTTCAAGTACATTTTAGACATGCAGCTTAGTTTGAAGGTTTGCAACTATTACTTGCCATTAATTAAGCTTCAGTTTGCTATTAACGTCATTCATTTCAGATTATTTTATTTTATCTTTGTATGCATATTAGTGAATTTTAGCTTTATTTCTACTGTCTCGGTCCATATGTTTACACACATACTGTAGCCATCATCATTCATGTAAACTTGACCAAAGCTATGGACAGCATGCTTTTCGTGCCCTCTCTGTTTTCTGATCTCTTCACAGAAGTTGTTGGATGCCAAGATGTCAGTTACAGACACTAGAGATGTGGAAGTTCACTGATGCTGTGTAGCAGGACCATACTTTGGCCCTGTCATTGTTTAAAGGCCAAAATCTGACCTTCGGTACAGCAGGAGGGCAGATAGGTTGAGGTTGCAGCAGATCTCCAAGGGGCCGTTGACTTGCTTTTATCCCATCAGCGTGGGCAACCTGGGATAAGCTATGGCTGCAATTAGAGTTAAATGCTCTCTTACACAGCTCCTCTCACACATGTCCAGTTTGTCCAACTTAGGCTTTTAGAATTTTCTGTTTGATGATGTGTCTCACGCATGTCCATCAGGATTATAGTGTTGCTTCTTGTCAGTTGGATGTGTCAGTGGCCTCATGAAATATTAACATAATTTCCTTTGCACATTATCATAAGTATTTAATTATCAGGCTCCATGATGAGTGTTTTTCAGGTCAACAGTTCACTTTTCACAATTTTACAAAACATTATTACCTAGGTCTAGGCCAACTTATATTAACTGAAGCTTTCCGCCATATTTCCACAGTCTCCAACAGAATAGAGCTTTCCTCATGTGCCCTCTTGGACATCAGAGGTATTGAACAGTGCTTCTTTTTTTCTCCAACCAATGACATCGCTTTATAACCACAATGACACATTTGGGAGGTCTGAAAAGCATCTTATTATATTTTTTTGACTCCTTCACTGTTCCCATGTCCCTGCCATTTTGATCTTGCTTCACCATGTAACTTAACACTGTCTCATTTGAAAAAAGTTGCTTTATATTTTATACTCTTGGTAGGAAGTTACATTTCTTTCAAATCATGAGAGAATCAAGTAGGTTTCTTCAGTTCATTGCCTATATGTTGGATGAAGGTGCAGACATAAACACAGGTGCTAGTAATGCTTATTAAGGTTCAGCCTTTTTCACCTGAAGTAAAGACACTGCAATGAAAAAGAAGCTTTAATAATTTCACCTATGTTTACCAGCAATTTCATGTCAATATGGCTTTTGTGAAAGGGTCCATATTCATTAACATATTGTTCAGTCAGTGGATATGTGCTGCCACATTTTTAGTTTTATTATTTATGGTAATGGGGTAATTAATTTAAGCAGTGCTCTGACTGATTTATGTTTTCCATACGTTTTGTCTCCCATCTTACATTTCTGCCAAGTCAATGGTGGACAAGTGGGAGAATATGCACAAACAAAATTTGCACAGCGAGTTATTGATATTTTGGTGGAGAGTGTATCTTAGACATTTTGCTTACAGTAGGTCCGTGACATGTTTCACATAGCAATGCTACTCAGCTGACACTCAAGAGATTTTTATTCCAAAAGTAAACTACAGTGCCATCAAAAAATATTTGCACCCCCTCTGGATTTCTTCTACTTTTGACAATTTGGCACATCTACAGTAAATGCTTCAGATCAGTCAACTAATTCTAATATAAGATAAAAACAACATGAGTAATCATAAATTACAGCTTTAATGATCATACCATTTATTAAAAGTAATTTATTCAAACCTACTGTATATACCACCAATGTTAAAAAGTAATCCTCCCTAAACATATTAACTTGGCCACATTAACTGCAATTAAAACTTTTTGATAACTCGTGATACGTCTTTTACATCGCTGTGGAGGATTTTTGTCTCGCTCTTGTAGCACAAATTCACAACAAATATCATCTCAAGACACTTACTATGTAGAGCAAGTCTAGACCAAACCCCTTTATTATCAATTAATTATGCCTCTGTGCCAGTTACATCTGGGGCCAGAGGTATTATGTTTTCAGGTTGTCCATCCATCCAGGCCAGTTTTGTGAACGCAATATCTCACAAACGATATGAGGGACTTTTTAAAAAAAATTGCGCCTACTTAATGATGAACTGATTATATTTCTGAGGTCATAGGTCAAAGGTCAAGGTCAATTTATCTATCATAGATGTTATTCAAACTTCAATTTTCACCAGTATTCCTGCTCCTCCATTTAAAGTCAAGCTGCATATCCTTATTTACTTGTAATTATTTGACACAACAGATCGACACCTACTTCTATTAGCCACAATTTATTAGAAAACATTCACCTACATCTTTGAAAAGCATAAGATTTTTAACAAACACACTACCACATCGACCACCCCACCTACCACTGTACTTTCACCGTCCACTTTGTATGCTGTGCAGAGGCATTTAACTGTGAGGCGGTAATTTTTCTAGTTTAGTTATTAATTAAGAGAGCCCTAACAATCCCCCATGAGCAAGTATATTGGAAAAGTGAAAAATAAGAAACTTTCTTTTAAAAAAGGCAGAAAATTGGAGCCGACCCCAGCTCTAGGCGGGGGGCCATCTGCCTTGACTGAGTTGTGAAAGAGGGAAATAATATGTCTTTACTAGGGCTGTCATAGTTAATGCCATAATACAGTCTTAATGCAAAAACCTTTAAATGGCAGGAAGTTTGCTGAAGCACAATTAACACATGCGCATTTATACACTCAGCGTGCCCCTTACATTGGGAAATAAGAACATTGTGGATGGAAAGCAGAAATGGATAAAGAAAATTATGTTTTGAATGGCAAGTTCAGCTTTAAAGCCCTGCCAGATCGTTCTTTTGACTACACCAAAGTTATTTGCTGTTACTGGTGATGAGAAGTGAGTTACCACTGACGTATGTCGAGTCACAAATATCACTTCCTGCCAAACACACAACGGATGCAGACCCCCCCCTCCACCTCACCAAAGGCAGACCAAGCTGGATAGTTAGCAACGCAGATACTTGGACAACCCTACAATCCACAGCAATAGCTAAATGAGTGACTTCATCCTGCATACCAGTTAACATTGTGGAGGACAAGGGTCTGCTTGAAATAATTTGTATTGCATCATTCGACTGCACATACACTATGTTTTGCCTTTGAGAGCCTCGAATGAAACCAAGATATACAACTTGTATGATGATGAAAATGCTAAAGTGGAAGAGGGTTTGGGAGACAAATTTGGTTCAGTAGTGACTACTGGACACCCTTTACTTTTTAAATAAATTTGACTATTGTAAAAACACAAAATATTCTCAATACTGTATATAGTATAAAAATGAGTTTGATGAAACAGTTCAATGTGACAGATATTGAAATAGCAGAAATTCAAAAAGGTGCAAATACTTTCTCATATCACTATAAATACTTACATGTTCATAGGAACAATTGAGTAATCCTTTAAATATCAACAATTTTAATTATACATTCTTAAGCAATGGATTCATTAAATCTGCATCAAAGATATTGCATGATTAAATCAGGAACTTTGCAAAACAGTCTCCTGCAGTTTCATGAATGCTGCAGGACACACGTACATCTACAGCCTTTCATTAGAGTGCTGTTTCAGAGTTTTTGCAAAAACATTAAACTGTTCATGTTTCAATGATGACATGCATTATAAATCCGCTGTGCCACATCTTAAGTTGTGACGCAACCCTTTGTAGTTTAGGAAAACAGTCCCAACATACTGGTGAAGTCATTTAACTTTAACACCATTAATTGCTTTCTACATCCTTGAACTAGTTCGATTGATTGGATTTGTGTTGCTTCTCATTCACATTTGATGCGCTCCAACACCGTGACAACAACATGACTAGCTGGAGAAACCAGTTCTTTAATTTTTGGACTGTCATCACCATGCATCACTGATCTTGTGATTGTATTAAAGCTGTTGGTAATTACATGGTGATGGTATGCACACGGGTTTGCATGCAACACCTGCATGCATTTTACTATAATGGATTTTGATTGCTTTTTTTTCATATTCATGTGCATATTTAAATTGTTCTGACTGTCTCTTAAGGTAAAAGCAATGTGTACTTTGTGTGCAGTGTTTTTATTTGTGTTCATGCTGGCATATGTATCAAAACGTGCTTGTTGGAGACAGTGTAAAGGAGAGCCTGGGCCTTAGCTGCTACAATGCTGGGAAATCCTAGCTGCCACATTCTCTCCCTGTATATCCTCTCTCTCTCGTTCTCTCTCTGTGTCTTTCTCTCTCGTTCTCACTCATACATACATACACACACATACACCCGCACCCATGCTGTATACTCAGCCATCCATGGATGCACTACACCAACACAAACTATATAGAGACAGATACTGTATGTGGCCCCAAAATTAGATTTAGATACACTGGCAGCCATTATGCATACACACTTACACTCACACACACACAAAAATGCAGTGAGACAGCCACTGCAATGCAGAACAGAGCTTCCCACTCTGCTGAGTGGGAGACAATAATTGAGCTGTGGGGGTGGACTGGAAATCCCTTAATCCATTATTTTTATGGTCTATATTCCTCTCTCTTCTTTCACTGTCTCAGTCAAACTCTCTTCTCCTCTCTTGTTGCTTCTCCTTCTCTCTCACACTTGTTTTTGCTATTTCTAATATATTAGGGTCTTTCCAAGCCTCCTGTTTAATCCCTCACTTCTTCGTATCAAACAGATACTGTAACTATTCACCTTATTATTGGGGGCACTGTGTTGAAATTATTATGGGTCTACTTTTTAGCAGAAGTAGCAGTAACTTGTTAGTGGTTAACCATTATGGCTAACTTACAACAGCAATTTATAAAATGTTTGCTGCCAATATTAAAACATTTTAGAGACATGCGATTAAAGAAAGAGTTATTTTCTAAAATGTTTTAACAACATTCAAAGTAAAATTTCATTCAATTTAATTTTATCAACTAGAAAACAACGCAAAAAAACAAATGTTTCGTTGGGCTATGAAAAATGACTTTCATTGCAAACACATCAAAATGCATTTAATTAAAAGTCTGAAGTGTTGCAACTGTGTGACTGTAAGGTCACACTGTCTATGTCTGCTTTAAGGTAGAGATGAAAATAAATGTAACTAAATGTACTAGTGTATATGAGGTCATGTGCTTAGAGTTGCTGTATGACCAATGGGGTTTTCCCAGTGTGCACTGTTTGTAACGTAGTAGTTTAAATTATTAATTGAAGGCCTGGTTCTTATTTAATAAATAGAGCTCCAGACACACTATTAAGTATTTTTGTTTCTCAGGGTAGCAAAATAGGTCAGTCCCATGCTAAAAAAAATCAAACACAAAGGAAATTCAATATCATATTTTTAATATCTTCAATATCTATTATTTAGTTCATATAATCCAACCAAAGTTCAAAATTCAACTCAGTTCCATTCATTTTCATTATCATTTCTTCAAAACGATAAGATGATTTTCATTTTATAGTCTCTGAAAAGGTCTGTATGCAGTTCACCAGAGAGAGGAGTGTAAGGGTGTGTGTGTGTGTGTGTGTGTGTGTGTGTGTGTGTGTGTGTGTGTGTGTGTGTAAGACAGACTTTAGAGTGGGAATGAATGAAAAGCTATACTTTTGGGGGAGAGCGAATGGGAAGTTTTCTAGAGAACAGTGTCTAAAAGAAGAAACTCATGAGTGTCACAATGTCAGCCATTCCTAGGGATACTCCATGGTGTCATATGAGCCAATGAGGTAAAAAGAATCAATAAAAACTGCTCTTGAAGTCAGGAGAGTACCCTTTAAAGGTAGGTTACTATCCAAAGCAGCTCTGGGATTCTCCACTCAAAACTCCCAGTTCACAAATGAGTTGCTATCAGGACTGAAAATCAAACTGCTACTCAGGGTCAAGTTAAATGGTAAATGTCCTGTATTTATATAGCGATTTTCTAGTCATTGTTGACCACTCAAAGCGCTTTACACTACAGGTTTTGCATTCAATGATTCACACACACGTTCATACACTGGTGGCAGTTACTACCTTGCAGGGTGCCACCTGCTCATCAGGAGCGTTAACCATTCACACACACTCATACACTGATGGCGCAGCATCAAGAGCAATTTGGGGTTCAGTGTCTTGCTCAAGGACATTTCGCCATGTTAACTACAGGGTCTGGGATTGAACCAGGAACCTTACTGGACGACCGCTCTACCATCTGAGCCACAGCCACAGCCACCCAGTTCTTCGTGTTCCTCTTTTTGTTCTTCATGTTTCGCTCTGTCCTCTTTCTCACTTCTCACTCTCACAGGTGTAACCATTTCTCTCAGAACTAGTGGGACACACCCACTCACTCATTGAAATCACTCTACTGCTTCATATTAAAACTTTTTCCACAATCCTCTGTTTACCGAAGATTGGACAGCTGGCTGCATTACTCTACAATAAGCAATTTATTTGACAAAACTTTACCACCAGATTGGAAATTTATTGGATTTAAATGTGAACTTTTCATCAAGCCAGTCACCATCATTGTTTTCTGGCACTCTGTCGATAACAGAAACAGAAACAAGCAGCGGTAATCTTGGTATTGTTCAGCTCAGTATCCTCAGCTCTATGAATTTTGTTTTGTTTTCAAGAAAGACTAGTTTAATTTAGTGTAATTATTTCGTTTCGTTTCGTTTCGTTTTCCGCCGCTTATCCGGGTCCGGGTCGCGGGGGTAACAGCCTGAGCAGGGACATCCAGACGCTCCTCTCCTCAGCCACTTCCACCAAATCCC
>KV751324.1:1285474-1296117 GCA_001698575.1 Mola mola | reverse complement strand
GCTTTAAGTCCTGAAATGAAGTAACACAAAACCGAAACACAACTACCAAACAAAAAGCAGAGGGCAGGACCATGACAGTTTTCATTCATCTGATCAGTCTGTTTCACTGGAGTGTCCAATCAATAGCTATAATAGCCATAATTCAATATGAGGGCTTCTTGCTCCTTGACCCTGGTTCCTCTGAGCAGAAATAAGAGGAGTGGGACAACGTGCAAGATGGTGAACAAGACAACACCAGTTCAAGTGAGAAAAAGACAAATAAGAGAAATGACATACACATACAGTATGATCAGCAGAAGGAAACACTTATGGGAGTGCCTGGTCATCACGGGTCTCCTATAAGGAGCCAGTAATTGGCTAGTAGTATGCTCATCTCTGTGCATCAACATTCAGTTCATGAGTTGCTTCATTTTTATCCCTTGATGGTTAAATGAAGAGAATTGAGGCAAAAAAAAAAAAGACATACTTTTAAGTTCTGTGTATGTGAAACATGCAGGCTCCATGCAATTAAATCCAACGCTGTGTGTGGCTAGTAATCAGTATATATCTGATATAGATAATTTCCACCAGCAGCCACCTGTGAGGTGTGTGTGTGTCTGTATGCTCTTATCAAGGCTATACAGTCTCTCATCTTTCCCTCTGAAATCATTGAGCCATGCTCTTTGTACTTTTTTCTAATCTCGTTACCCTTCCACCCTGGCACCCATTATCACTGTGACAGTTACCCTCAGCAAGGCTAGAGTGTGAATATGAGGGCTCTTCGTGGTATTTTAAAGCTCTTGTCTTTTCCATAGGCTTTGACATTATCTCTTATTTTTCATTACCCCTCGACAAAACGGAGTTGTGTTCAGCTGGGATGAATTGGGAGATGTGCTATAGTTCATTGATAGCTAACAGCGGAATCTTTACAATACAGATAGAATACAATGCTGCAGCACTGGGGGCCATTATTCGCTGCACAATAATCTTGAGAAAGTAAACTGACACTGACTATTATAATATTATAAACTTGTGAGGCAGTTTGGGTGAAATAGGCTTATCATTTTATAAATTAAAAATGCAACTGTCATTACTGTTACATGAGTTGTCACAACTCAATTGCATTTCTGCAAAAGGTAGGTGCTTTCTCTCTGCATTTTCTTGTTTTCATATTTTTTTCTGTGTTAATATGTATTACAGGGAAGGCCAGTTTCCTTTCATCGCTACTAGCAAATAATCTATGTAACCATCTGACCATGCTAACTGTCCTGGCTTTCTACCTGTTTCAGTGGTCCTTACTTGACTGTTGGATTGATGGATTTTGTTCTCTCTTCTTGTGAATGTGTCAAAAATGCAAACATTTAGCTGAAAGTGGTAGCAGTAAGTTTCATGTAACAGTTATCTAACACTTGCCATTAATTAGCATCAATTAATAACAATATTCTGCCGTCAAGTTACATGCCATCATAGTGATATTAGTAAGGTCATAGTCCTGTTTGACTAGTGGAACTGCAATAGGTGAGGTAACATGATGCCGCTTTTCCACCAAGCATTACAGTTCAGTTCAGTTCAATACGGTACACTTGGGGAAAGTAAGCTCATTACAGGCTCATTACTGACGACCTTACCATTACCTGGTAGGCGGGGATACTCACAGACTTCTATAGCCGCACCAGCTACATAAGTAGTTTGACATTATAGCAACCCTCCAATTAATTGATTGAAGACATCGCAACACAATAAACAAAAGAAATAATGGATTTCATTTAGCATTTTTTGTTGCAAATATTCATTATTGTAATTGTAATGAGATTTTAAAGATGAGTTTGTAACTTGTGGAATTCAAGCATGAAGAGCAACTCTGCTCCCCCTCCCCTCCCTGTTTTTGCTCTGTGGCCACAACCTTTTAGACAAGAGACAAGAGCTCTGTGACTGCCCTTATCTTTTTATATATTGGATAATTTTGGTTAGCACCCCAATCAAAGGGTGAAAAAAACTGGAACGGTACAGTTCACTATTTAAGTATATCATCCAATACTTCTGACAATGGAAATGCAAATAATATGCACCGTACGGAAATGAACTGAGCTATACTGCTTGATGGAAACAGTACTTGAGGTTACATAAATACCCACTGGAACAAGTTTGTTTCCTCAAAATCTCCCACATTCCAGAAAAGTTGAATCAGCTTGGGTGTGTACAGCAGTGGGGAGGGGGTGGGGCTGACACTTTGAATCAGTAGCTTTAGGGAGGCAAAGACGCAAAGTGTTTCACATCTATTTATGTAAATATGAGAAGTGCTAATTTTTCTTCGTCTTGTCATTGACAACATAAGGTACCGTTAATCTGGATTTCCATAACAGAATGGATCATTTGCATATGATAGATATAGAAATATAGATAGAGATAGATATATAGATGATATATGATATATGATAAATGTCATATATGATGATATATAGAAATGGATGACATGAGAGGTAATCATGTCTATGGGTTATAGTATAGGTCATAAACCCACCACCCTCTATGTTGATACACTCAACAAAAATAAAAATGACACACTTTTTTTGTTTGGTTCCTTTTTCCATGAAAAAGATATGATATGTATATCTTGGTGCCTTGGAATGGTCACTGTAATATGTGCAGTTCTTTCCTGCAACACAATGCAACAAATGCCACAATTTTTCAGGGAGTGTGCAATTGGCATGCTAACTGCAGAAATCCGTGTTAATTTCACCATCATAAGCCACATTTTAAGCATGTCTGGGATGCTTTTTGATCGATGAGTACAACGGCAGGTTCCAGTTTCTGCTAACGTCCAGCAACAGCCATTGAGGAGGAGTCGAGCAGTTATCCACAGGCCACAATCAATAACCCGATCAACTCAGTGCGAAAGGAATGTGCCACACTGTGAGGCAAATGGTGGTCATAGATACTGACAGGTTCTCGGATCCCCCACCTTAAAAATGCTTTATGCAAAGCTTTAGCAGTGCCTAATAAGGGGGTTTCTTTAAGATGAACTGCACATTTTAGAGTGTCCTTTTATTGTGACCTGTCCAAGGCACAAGTGTGCAGTAATCTTGCGTTTTAATCAGCATCTTGCCTTGACTGACTGGGGTCTACATGTTAAAAAGTCTATAAGCCATTTCACCATGCCAACATCCATAATTCAAAACTAATTTATTGGATAAAATGTGTGTCTGGATTGCATTAAAATCTGAGGAGAAATCTGTAAATAAAAATCTTGCATGAGTTGTGGTAGCATCCTCTACTCCTCTTGAGTGAGTGGCTATATAGATGTGGTTGGCATTGAGTAGCAAAAACTGCACTGCCCCATCACCACTGTGTAGGCTCCAAATGACTTCACCAGCGCAAGGACTGAAGCAAGGCAGAAAGGAGACGTATTACTATGTCACCACATACAGGAGTTGAAAAGAAAGAGTTCTTACTTATTGTAAAAATCGTTCATAAATTTGTATTTAATCAGGCCTTAAATCTATTGTATTTGCAGTGTTGAAAAGGGCCAAGAGTAAGAATGACCTCATCAATGCAGAGGAGGGTGAGGACCGCTTCACTGACATTTCATCAGTTGGTAAGGATGGCACCTAAGACCCACTTTACTGCAAGTGTCCAAAATTTCCAACCTACAGACAATACTGTATGCTGAAGCCTCACAGTGCTTCTTCACCCATCAGTCAGCTTGATAAACATAGTGGTCTATTGTGTGGCACATTCACTGTTACCAAATAGACTTTAATAATGTTCAACACTCTTATGAGGTAAAGTAGCATAACACCAAGAGCTAAACAGGCAACATTAAAATACCTTTGAAAACGAGAATTTTTTTATCAACATCAGCACATGATCTTCAGTAATTTGAATTAAATAGTTCCAAAATGCATCTTTGTATGTAATTATTCAAATGTGTGTGACTAGTTAAAGTATGTCTTTGCCTTCACGGTGAAGTCCATTCTGAGTCCATTTACACTGGGGGTTTCAGGTTTCTCATCACACTTCTGTATACTGAATATTGAACCAGGATTGGCTTCCAAACTATTTACGATGGCACAAATCCAGTTTGTAGGCCTTAAAATTAGATATTCGTGCAGCAAATGAGAAAATTTCAGCAATGAAATGGAAAAAAATGAATTATCATTTCAGAGTTTGCACATTGGTAATTGTACTCAATGAGGAGAAGACATTCAACTGGAGGAAAAAGAAGAAAAACACAATTTTTTTCAGTTAATCGGAAATGGAAATTCTGTTAATTTTTCAGTTTTGTACTGAAGTCGTCATCATATTCTCATACATTTTAAACTTGAACTTGTGCATGTCCCACCACTGTTTTAATTTTTTTCTAGGGAGTAGGGAGAAAAAACAAAAACTTTGGTCCTGCTCACATTTCTGTTAATACTGACTACTAACCCTGATTTTCACATGAATTATTGTTTTTTAAGAAAATATTCTCCATGCCAGGTATGTAATATTTTCATTTATTTGATATTATGAGTATTCAGCCTTGTCCAAACTTTTTAAAGTTGAGCTGATTCAGATTGAGACTAAATTTCTTAGGCACGTTTAATAGTGGTGTAAGTAATCAACCGCCTTAAATGCATTTAAATCTGTAACGTAAACTTCATCTAACTGGTTCTTCAGAATGGATGAATGGATGGATTGATGGATAGTTTTTCAGGTAATACAGTATGAGATGTCTGGAATTAAAAATAGATCAGGGAATGATGAGCTACTGTGCTAGTAATAAAATTCTAATAGAACACCCCCCCCCCCCCCCTTTGTGTCCAATTCCACTTGACATTTGGTCTTAATGCAAGTTACAGAAACTAATATAGTACATGCTAAGTCAGAGTAGGTAGGGGAGTGGGGAAGACCATGGGTTCCATGAGAGCCAGTTCTCATTTTGGTTACATGATAATTCAAGTTCAGAATATAGAAAAGCTTCTGCTGGGAGTGTCTATCTTAATGTTGTCTATTCATCCATGTGTTTCTATCTCACACAGGGTCGCCCCTCAAGTGGATTATTAGTATTACTCTCTTCCAATTACAATCATGTAGTCCATCCATTTTCTACCGCTTATCCTGCTGGGGTCGCGGGTCAACACTGAAAATGTAGATGAACATAAACTGGCATACTGGATAGCCTACACACATTTTGTAGTGTATTTCAGGTTTTCAAAGTGTCTTCAGGCATAATTTTTCACTAAATTGATCTGTGAGTGGGGGCACTGGACGAGTACCAGTCTCCGTGGAGGGACTTCAGAATGCCCAACCCATTCAGGCCTCATCGCCATGACAGATCCGTGTAAATACTACTTTGAATTCCTCAGTTGAGGCCATACCGAAGACAGATTTTTGCCGCTTAAGGATTGTCCCCCTCCCGAAAGCAGTGAGTCAACGTCACAGGAGTTTTTATACTCAGTCAAAAACCTCAACAAGCAGCCTTTTTGGTCTTGGTACAAAGCAATAAAGAGCAAAATGTTTCCCATAGTGTGAAAAAGCACATGTGACAGACATTGGGTTATTTTAAACCAGCAGCCAATGACCTTGGTGTGTTAAATGTGTTATTCGCCAGAAGTGACCCACATGCTGCCTGCCCAGCCCTGGACAGTTCCCCATTTTTTTTTCAGACCATTCATGTTGGGAGGGTGGGGTGCACCACTGCTATAAAGCTACTGTATGTGGTTGGGACTCTCAGTCCTTTGTTGCGTGCCACTTGGCCACATTCACTGATACAGCTACAGGGCACTGGTACATGCAAACTTTAAGGTGTGCACAATGGCCATTTCTTCCTGTCATTTCAAAGTTTGGTGACAGACCTGTCATTAGCCCCCTCCCCCAGTGAAGCACTTTCTTCATCGAGCCAAGAGACAGCAGCTAGTGGCGCATGTCTATTTGCCTCGAAGCACTGAAGCTCCCATGTGGGCTTCCTTTGGTGTCCTACGCCTTGGTGTCAGACACCTCTGAGCTGATGAAGCACTCTTCTTTTTTTTTTTTTTCACACAAGAAGATTATGCTGCCTGCTTTGACTTCAGCCAAGAGGGCATTCTACATTAACTGCATTGCCCCCTTCAGCTTTACATTTTTAGTCTCGTCATGATGGTGTGGCTCAATAGACCCTGTCCAAAAAGCATCTTGCCAGTTCACTATGTGGCTGTATCTCCTTAGCCTATAGGCAGACATGATGGGACTCTCCGCAAACACTCAACAAGCAGTGTTGCAGTATCAGCAGCCCTGTTAAATGATATGTGTAGAAGACACTGTGTTTGTTCATTGTACCTCTTGCATATGACAGGCTCCATCTCAGGGTTTGTGCTGGTAGGGGCAACATAGGACCAGTGGAAGCAGGAAAGGTGGCAGGCAGCAGTGTAGCTTGCACCTAATGACCTATTATGGGCATTGTATATAACTATATACTTCACGTGCCTTAAATGGCTCACGTTCTATTGGGTGTCCGATAACACCGGAGGTCATAACCACCTGCATGCTGCCTCATTTGGATTTTTTATTCTCAGGCTGCTTTTACGGCTCTCTCCTTTGCTGCAATGACTGTTTTTGAGTAGTGTACTATTGTGGTTACCCCCTAGCCTGACCAGATGCAGTGTGGTAGATCATTGGTAGTCACGACAGCACAGTCATCTATCGTTCTCTATCTACTGCACCCAGGGAGTGCAGTCATGAACATAACCTTTGTGAGATGGGGTTGAGATGAAATCTTGTGGTTACATATTGTAACCCTGTTCTGTAAACACAAGGGGAGTCCTCTACCATCAAACCCTGCCACACCAGTTGCACTTGTGAAAGAGAGATCAGGACATCTGTAGGCAATTTGACAGCCTTATATACAATCATATCTGAGTAGGCTGTCTGGTAGACAGGGCTATATTCATACAGTTTTTCCGTGAGTGAATGCATGATTGCGATCAGAGCAAAGTAAAAAATATGGAGCCCAGTAAAGACCTCCACCTGTCCTTATAAAACAAAAGTTACCTTGAATAACCTGACATTTTTCCCACCATATTTACCAGAGTACCAAATATTTGACTCTTCTCTTGATGTAAAACATGGCTCAGGTTGAAAGTGAATAAACTCATTGATAGTTTTAGATGCTGTAACATTATTGCCATTATTTTGTTTTGTTCAAACTGCCCCACCAGGGTCGCCATTTGCTCGGGCCAGTGTGAAGAGCAAGAACGAGAGCTCGTCTTACTTCAGGAGGAAAGAAAAAAGAATACGTTTCACCATTCGTCGTGTGGTCAAGTCCCAGAGCTTCTACTGGACCGTGTTGTGTCTAGTTGGCCTAAACACTTTGTGTGTAGCTATAGTACACTATGACCAGCCTGAGTGGCTCACCTATGCCCTCTGTGAGTACCAACACATAGTAAGAAAGAGAGGGGCCAGGGGTTCTCAAACTTTCCCATATAAAAAAACCTGACATGACACATGACACAAAATCTGAAAAATTATGCCGGATTGTGAGAAACTGCTGTCCGCAGGTTACCTCAGCAGGGCATGATATTAAAAACGTTTGCTAAATTAGGAAGATGTTGCCTTGACATTTGCATTTGGTTGACCTCCAGGCAATGTTTCAATGAATGAATCAAAGCTACAAAGCCATCTAATGTCACCTTTATTGATTTTTATTCTAAATTTTAGTTACCAGGTGCAACACTTTATAATATTAATACAAACAGGAAATTAAAAATGAATATGCTTTAAAACCAAAATAATTAGCAAACTGTTTTGGTGCTACGGCTATGAAAAGAGACACCATTCATGTTAATGGCAATAACTTCTAATGTCTGTCTGCATATAACAAATTAGGCTCAAAAAAAGGATCCAGCACGGAAACAGAAACAGATAAAGATGAGCATCAAGTTGCTGTATGGAGACAGCTGGAGACAGCACGAACAGCCTGCGAGAGAAAGAGACACAGACAACCCAAGAGCTCGTTGTGTCAGAAACAGTGTTGAAATATTTTTTTAGTTATTCATCTTTTACCTTTTAAGCTATGAATTTTTTCATTTTTTGATTCAGTCGGGACCTTGATCGCCATGATCATGAGTTAAGTAAGCTCTATGTGTAAATGCTTGCACTTATTTTTCATGTGCAAAAGCCTTTAGTTCTTTTTTTACTACATGAGATTTGTATGCAGTACAATCAATGTTTTTTTTTACTGACATTTGGTTTGGAGTATATTATGGAGTTTATTGCAAATTTAGTTCAAAATTGGTCATGACATGCTCATCATATTTTGTCTTTTTGCCTTTTTTCTCACAGGCTGTTAGTGTTTCTATCTCTGTTCTTTGAAGAACTTGATGGTTAATGTTACATGCAGACAGACATTAAATATTGTCATTTAATTCGACTGATATCTTTTTTATAACCACACACAAAATTAGGCTGCTATTTTTAGTGGCAAAGCATGTTATTTTTAAATGTATTTCTCTCTGAGTTTCCATAAAATGTAATGCTTAGATATGCTAATTTAATGTATATGTTTACTGAGATTCTTTTGTCTGAAAGCTCCTAAATACATGAAGGTCACATTTTTTGTCTTCAAAGTCTATTAACATTGAATGTTTCAATGTCTAAATCACGCCAAATTAAACTCTGCTCTTCACTATGTTTTTCACTACTTTTTCTACTTTCAATTTGTGTATTCTTCAACTAAGGTACAGTTTTTATTGGGTTTTTAGTGTCGTTGTATTGTCTGTGGTTTCCCGTACATTTGTTTATCTGTGTAATGTTAATCTGCCAAGGGACTACAGATGGAAATTATTTTATGTCTATAATCTGGCATATTTACATTCTAATGCACACTATTGTGCACTTTCTATTTTTTAAAAGAAAAAAGAAACAAAAATAAATTAATGATCCTCAGCAACAATCCAAGTAGATTGGGTAAATGGGTCTCAAGATATTCTAACCACAGAAAGAAAGACAGATGGGAGATAGACAGATACATCAATTGATAGATAAATACAGTAGATAGATTGATAGTTTTACATTCTACTACCGTATAATCTCCATAGGTACAGTTATAGTTTGACCTTGTTAGTAATTAATAAAGCATAGCATAAGTCAAAGGGGTCATCTATTATACTCTTTTAAACTCTTATTTCTGTTTTATTTTTAGATTTACATCTACTGAATTTCACTAGATCTACAATCTTGAAATGCTTGTACAAGCATGCATCTCACACACTGCATCATAAGAAGATATAGCATTTATTTCCTTAAACAAAAGATTCTTTCCGTGTCTTATTTGCTGTAAGCACAGCTGACCAGACTACCGTAGCATACCTCTATTAAATTGAGGAAATCAGCAGTGAGGCTCATTTTAAACCCTGGACATTGATCCATGTTTTATTGTTCCTGCACAGACCTGGCCGAGTTTGTATTCCTAGGCCTCTTTCTGGCTGAGATGTCGATGAAAATGTTTGGCCTAGGACCCCAGAACTATTTCCACTCCTCCTTCAACTGCTTTGACTTTGGGGTGAGTCATTGTGTTCAAATACAAATTCATTTGATCCACAATGGATTTTAATGTCGCTCTTGGTGTTTCAGAGACTGTTATAGTATGCAATTACAAGTGTATAATAATAATAATAATAATTAATTTTTGGAGATGAAAGCTGGTGCATTTATCAGACTGTGTTCATAGGTGATTATTGGCAGTATTTTTGAGGTGATTTGGGCTGCCATAAAACCTGGGGCATCATTTGGGATCAGTGTCCTGCGGGCACTGAGACTGCTCAGGATCTTCAAAGTCACCAAGTGAGTCCTCAGAAATGTCTGTCTTCATGTCAGGAACACTGACCATGCCACAATGATTTTGTATACTGTATATCACGGTGTCTGTATGTGTAGGTACTGGAACTCTTTGAGGAACCTAGTGGTCTCCCTGCTCAATTCCATGAAGTCCATCATCAGCCTGTTGTTCCTCCTCTTCCTCTTCATTGTGGTCTTTGCTCTCCTGGGCATGCAGCTCTTTGGCGGCCAGTAAGTAATTTATTTCTTTTTATGCTGCTGTTGCTCATTGTAAAGGAATAAAAAAAGATTGGTTGGTGGCCACTGGGGGCTCTGAAGGGTATTATTTAAGCCTTTGAACCTGATTAGCACATTTTTTAAGAAAAAAAAACCCAACAACAAAACACTCTTCTTCTTATTCATAACTCGGTCAACTCTGAGCACATAGATGTCCTACATTGGCTGATGATATTCCATAAATCAGAATTCAGCCACAACTGTAAGGGATCTCTTTGGTTCACTCAATGTAAATGATGAGTTTAGGCTCTCTTACTTGTGGAGGTAAGCAGCAGATCCGGAATGTCCTGGATTTAACGTTTGTCATCTGATGGTGGTCTTGATGTCATCTGAAGCCACAGACATACATCTACCTGACTTGATCATGACTGCACCTCAGTTGTCAAGCATCAGCCCCTTTTAACTTTAAATAGGAAATAAGTAATTAAAACCATTCAGTCCAGTCATATACAGATATGTACCTTGTATTGAAAACCTTTGACATGCAGGTAAAATGTACTTGTACCTTGTTTTAAAAAACATGATTGTCAAAAATTGTGAAAAGGGAATAAAAGGATAATTTTTTCTTTTATTTATTAAGAAATTTGAATTTAGAA
>KV751324.1:1247934-1285370 GCA_001698575.1 Mola mola | reverse complement strand
TGATCAAATATAACCATGGGTATTTTAAAACCTTTTAAACAGAATTATAATTTTAAAAAGAAAGGTTTAGAGATTTAGAGAAAAATCTAAACGTTTTTTACAGTCTCCAGAAATAAATTTTTCCCAGTCTATTTTCTATTGTTGTCTTTGAAGGAGATCCAGATTCACCAAAATCTCTCATGCATTCTGAGAAGGCATATGAACAATTCTGTAGCACTCCAACCTCATCTATCTGGATCACTCTTAAGTGCAATTAGGTCCCAGTGGAGAGAGATATAAAATGACAACATTATTGCAACTCACCTATGTGGGAAGTATAAATATGCAGGGGTCAGCCATAAAGTTGCATTGTGTAGGATCCCACACAACTCAAATGTAATAGGCATCATTTATATTTTTATGTGCAGCCTATTGGAGAGGACAATAATCTGCTTCACTGTCCAGCACATGGAGGGGTGAATGTAGCGGTGCGTCTCTTGGTCACATTCTATTTGTTTTCTCCCCCTGCAGGTTTAATTTTGAAGACGAAACGCCGACAACCAACTTTGACACATTTCCAGCTGCAATTCTCACTGTCTTCCAGGTACAGGTCAACTCCATTATGCTGCGTTCTCATGATTTGTGTGTCTACCCCTGAAGTGGACTGGTTGTTTCTTCCACAGATCCTGACCGGGGAGGACTGGAACGCAGTCATGTACCATGGAATTGAATCACAGGGGGGGGTTCATGGAGGAATGTTCTCCTCCATTTATTTCATTGTTCTCACTCTCTTTGGAAACTGTATCCTGTCCAGTTGATGCAGATTGATTAACCTTTGTGTCAGAGAAGTAGCCTTTCAAGCAATGCGAAGTAATTAATCATTGATTTACTGCATTTGAAATATTAAATATTAATATTCTGTGTTTGTCAATTATTTGACCTTTTCCTGAGGCTGAAAATAACCAGACACCCTCCTCAACGTGTTCTTGGCCATTGCTGTTGATAACCTTGCAAATGCCCAGGAACTTACTAAGGTACAGTATTTATAGCTTGATGCTAGTTTTACAGTAGCAGACAGAAACAGTTTATAGTAGAGGATTAAAGCAGTGGCATCATCAATCAATAAAAGTGCTTAACCCTAAATCAAATACCACATGAGGATAAGACTATACTGTCGTTTGCTTGTTTAATAATACTCTTCACTTTGAAGAGGGGGCTGTTGTAGTGTGACCATGACTAGTATGACTTAAATCTATGGTTCTCATTTTTGAAACGGACTAGTGCTAGTGGCTTTAGCAGTCTAAGTATTTTTCTATAAAACATTACCGTGGTGTTAAAATGTGTCCTCAAAGCAAAGTCTCAACTTGACTTCGGTGATTTTCCAGCTGTTTTTTGTTGGTATATGGGTTTGGGACACCCAACCCATGCTGAAATTTGCATGAGTTTTTTGAAGAATGCGATGGATGGAAGGTGTGAGGAATTTAATATCAGATATTAGTTTAGTCCCGAGCTGCCGGTTTAGCTTTGTTTGTCAACCCAATGTTTAATCTATTTGCCTGTGTGTTACCTGATTTCAGCCTCTGTAAAATAATAGACTAAGGGACTGTCTATAAATAAACTATATACAGTATATATAAATGAATGTATGCAAATAATTGCAGAGAACATCAACTCTTTCTTGCATTGGAAATAACATACTGCAGATATGAAATTCTTTCAAATTTCACACATTTGCCTATCAATTAAGAAAATTTATCCGGGGTTCGCTTCATTGAGCATAATTGATGTTACTGGGTAAAAGTAGAAGTTCTTTTGTTTTGCTATTAAGAAGGAAACCCCAACAATAAAACAATTTTTTGAAACTGTTTTGTTGAACTCTCTCTGCTGGAAAGAAGTCTATTAAATTACCAATAGCCTTTCATGCATTCTCAAAATAAGCGTTGTCACTGTCTCACCATCAACTATTAGTCAGGACTGAAAACTGGAAAAATTCGACATACTGGACACTGTAGTTATTCCTGGGGTCAGCAATGTTGTATATGAAATTACATCACTTAGGCCATAAGCTTCAAAAGGAGTTTCTGTATTATACAGTACATAATGTATGAATTTATGTTCTTGCACATGCTGCAGGATGAAGAGGAGCAAGAGGAGGCGATCAATAAAAAACTTGCACTCCAGAAAACCAAGGAGGTAAAAGAAGTCAGCCCCATGTCTGCCACTAACATCTCCATTACAGCGTGAGTGCAGCTCATCTAATATTTGGTGTGGCTTTCTGAAATCTAGCTCTGTGGTATTCTCGTTTAGCACATTCCCACTGGGAGGGAAACAAAAATTCTGACTACATATTTTGTAAAGCTAACTTGCTACACAGGCTAAAGACCGGCTTATCGAACCAAAATGTCTGTACACCTGAATGTTAATATTCATATTGAATTCCTAAAAATTCAACCCTATTAATTTTTTTTTGTTGTTTGTTTGAGTTTTTGTTGGGGTTTTTTTTATACTTTCTGGTTTTAAAATGTGATGATGTAACAAAACTTCTCATTCAAAGTCAATGATAATCAGCTCTCACAGACATCCTGTTCACTTCCGTGCTTCACAAGGCTGTTATCTGTCTTTTTGCCCCCTGTAAATTTCTATAGGGTCCTTCAAAAAAAACAAAAAAACTGGCCAGCTGAATTCTATTCAGAAGTGAAATGAAATCTATTTTACATCCTTCACTATGTCCATAATATCCTAATATGTTTTCAACATACAACACAGCATGTATAATACAGGGATGGACAGATACAGTATTTAACCAAAAGCTTTTAAAAAAAAAAAAAAAGCAAACTTGTTGTTCAATCAATTTTTGCCTGATTATGCTGATTGTGAACTTACTGTAGATTGCCTTGACACACAGCCTTTCTTAGATAGAAAGATTTTTCATATATTTAGTGCTCCAGTTATTTAACCAAACAGTTGGCTCCAGCGGTACTTGGACTATGACATGGTTTTTATCATCTTGCCTCTATGCACCACCACAATGGCAAAACTTTAGGGGTGGCCAAATCAATAATGTGCTACATTTTTAAAAAAGAAAGAATAAACTGGTGAGCTCAACATCAAAAAACCAGGAAGACCACAGAAAATACCTAAAGCGGATGATTGCGGAATCGTTTTCTTGGTGAAGAAAAACCCCTTCACAACAGAAGTATAGAAGTATAGAATTCTCTAGAGAGGGTAGGCGTATTATTGTTAAAGTCTACAATCAAGAGACGCCTTCAGGATTGTAAATACAGAGACTTTACAACAAGGTTCAAACTACTGGTTACATTCAAAAACAGGAACACCAGATTAGATTTACAGATAATTAACCCCCCCAAAAAATTTAAAAAAGTCCTCCTGAGTTCTTGAATGAGATTCTTTGGACAAATGAAACCAAGATAAACTTGTATAAGTAAAGAGAGAAGTATAGAGGAAGAAAGGAACAGCTCATTATCCAAAGAATACCACAGTGTTATGGTATGGGCATGTACAGTATCACTGCCAATGGAATGGGCTCACGGATGATTATTGATGATGTGACTACTGACAGAAGTAGCAAGATTAATTCTGAGGTGTATAGGGTTATACTCGCTACTTACATTCAGCCAAATCAGACAAAACTGATAGAAAGGCGCTTTACAGTGCAGATGGATGATGACCCTAAATATACTAAAAGACATTTTGAATGAGAGCAGATGGAATATTTTTTCAACTAATCTCAACCCAATTGAGCATACTTTTCAGTTACTGAAGACAAAACTGAAGGCAGAAATACACACAAACAAGTAGTAACTGAAGGTGGCTGCAGCCAAGGACTGGCAAAGTATCTCCAGGGAAGAATCTCAGACTGGTGATGTTGATGGACTCCAGACCTCAAGCAGCCATTGACTGCAAAGGATATTCATCCAAGTATTAAAAACTATAGTTATACTTACCATTATGTTAGTTTGTCCGAATACTTTTGAGTCCTAAAAATGGATGTACTCTGTATAAAATGGCTGTAATTGCTGTAAATGCCATATTTTTGTGAAACGTCTTGAATTTTAAGTGTTCACTTCGGTCACATTGTGATTGTTTTATTTCAAATACTTTGTGGTGATGTATAGAGGCAAAATGATCAAATCTGTATCACTCTCCAGATACCTCTGAACCTAAGTGTAAAATGTGGTCATAGCAAATTTATGATCCTTTTGATAACAGCTCAGAAAAGCTGCTTTATAGATATGAATAATCTTGTAATCGTGGGGTTTGTCTGACCACAATGAGTGGAGTCAAAAAGGCCTCTCGAGAACTTGTATGTGGAGCACATGGTAACTACTATGAGAGGCAATTTTTGTATATTTTACATTTTAACTAATCGACATTTCGGTATGCCTAAAAATAAATCCTGGAAAATTTGAAAATTCTATATAATGCATTTGAAAAGTATAAGACTTCATGAGATTTGGTCAAAAAGATGACTGCCATAAATTGCAGTTTATTATGGTCTCCAAAGTCATATTGATTCATATTTTTACAAAAATCATAGATCAAATAAGTGTGTGTAATGCATAAGACTCCTAAAGACTTGTTTTGATTTAGGCATTACAGTATATTAACATTTTTTTTCAGTAGCAGCCAGCTGTTTCCAGTTTCTCTGATAGTATGTTTGCACAATGGCGAAAGACGATAGAGCTGTCTCAGAAGTTGGCTCCATTAAAACTAGTGTTCTTCACCCAGGTCCCGTTATGTTTATCTACTAGAGAATTAAACCTAATAAACATGTAAGCATTCAATTATAGGAGACAAAGTGGACTGTTCTGAATGCAGTGAAGACACAAAGCAAGTATTTTAGTTCATCCGATCCATAAATAGAAATGCACATCATTCATGGATGTTGCACACAATATACTATATAACTATACTGTAAACTGGCATTTGCTAGCTGCTGCAATCAAGTTCCAACATGGCAGTGTTTTGTTTTTTATTGGTAGAGTACCTTAACCTTTTCATATACAGTACCTAAAAAATGTAGTTGTTTTTGAGAATAACTCTAATCGTTCATATCTGGGGTCTATTAGTATCTCCTCCTATTTGTTGTAGCTATGAAAAATGTCAGTCATATCCTTGATGGTCCATTTTGTGACATTTACTTTCTGTTGCAGTTTTGTGTTTTTGAGCTTTGCATTCTTGTTGAATTGAAATGTGATGGCTGGCTAAAAGACAAAGAGAAGACAGAGAAATTTTGAAAGATGTCTGGCTTTTTTGTGACTTTATCCTACATGATTTTCTTCCTATCCTACTTTTGTTTTGTGCATGTGCAGTTTTCTAACGCATAGTCAAGATAACGTGCACTCTAGCAGCTCATCCATCTGCAGTGTTACTTCACTGTGAGTTATTACCTCTCCGTAATAAATCCTCCCATGTCCCTTCCTCTTATCCCTCCTCTTCTGTCCTCCTCTGGTCTTACAAATATGTTATTCTCCTGCGTGACTTGTGTATAGGAACATGAGAGTTATTCTGTGCTCACGCCATTCTGATGGAGCTCATCTAATTTTTTCATTTGCGTCTTCTTTTGTATTATTTCTCTGTGATTTACAAGGTTTTTTTTTTTTGGTTTTTTTTTTACAAGTGATTTTTAGTGATCATGGTATCTTGACTGTCCAAGAATGGTGTTTTTTTGTCTTATTGATTCACCCTCACCTTTTATAAATTTTGATACATTTTTTCATATTTTTCATACTTTGTGTGTCCATTATGGATATTTGCAGTTGTAATTTGTTTTTCCACACTGGTCTTTTACTGTATATATACTGTTTTTCATCACTGCTGGGTCATTTCTGTCTTCTGTAGAGACCAATGGCAGATGACAGTGAGAAAAGTAAAGAATAATGCCGTCATATTGCACATATTCAATATCTTTAAGTGTAACAATCTTCCTTTCATCAAAAACACTAAAAAATAACCATGAATAACAGAGAAATGTTGAGTAACTTTTAATTTGGTCATCTAATGAGGTTTCTTTGCATGTCATCTGATCATGTGATCATTAACTCATCATCACTGTCCAAATATTGCAATGTTGCTTGTCAGAACTTGTAATTTTAATTGGTAATGAAAATGTATTTGAGTTCTATTCTGGCCTGTAAATACGTTTGCACAGATGTGTAATAATTATCTATAGATGGAAAGGGTATAGCTGAAATGACTATGGTTGGAGAGCTGCACCAATACCCTAAGCCTAAGGCTTAAAATAACATTAGTAATAAATGTTATCTTTTATCTATAGCTCCCATGTCCCCACCCTCATTACTTCCCTGCTTCTTTTCAGCAAAGACAGTTTTTTTGTTTTTTGTCTGATTTTTGCATATCTTCTGTACATGATTCTCTGTTTGTCAGTTCCTGAAGCTGATGTGAGCCCTCTGTGCTTTTGTGTGTAACCCGTTTTTGTCCCTTTTGAAATTCTCTCTCTCCCTCACCTTGTTTCAATGTTGCCGTTCCCTTTATGCGTTTATAGGAAGTATGTCTGCACCCCAGTCCATCACTACCTGAGGTAAATCCAATTGCCTGCTAGCAAAGTGGTTGATAATGATGATTACATGCATAGAAACATACGTGATCATGTTCTCATCATCTACATTCCCAAAAAGCAAAAACACATACTTGAAAATTAGATACTTTATTTTCTTGTCATGCACACCATGTTATGGGCTTTTTTATTCATTCAGTGAGCCCTTTCCCATGCTGTCCATTGACCTCTTAGCAGCATCATGAGTGCAGTGCAATGTATTTACCTCTGAAGTTATTACATACATTAGAATATATGTATTTTGCGCTTATGTTGAAGGAAGCATGAATAATGCAGCTGCTAAACAGTGGAGAACTGAGGAAAGTGGAACATTCTTAATGACTGTAGTGAACGGATTGATATCTCTGATGAAAAGTCACATTAAGGGTTAACATTGTACTGTCAGATGCAATTTTGCACTGTAGACCCAGATGAAGATATCAAAAGATTTGTGTATCCAGCCATTTCAAAGTTATTTATTAAGGAGATACTTATAGAATAACGTAGCATGTTAATGCATGGTAATGTGGCCATGCTTGGCGTTTTTCAGGTAAATCATGGCCAAGCTTTCTCCACGGACTCAGATTTATGTGTTGAAAGCTCCATTGTACTTTTGTCATGATGTAAATCATTCAGCATGTAAGGATTATGTGTGTCATCATGATATGTAATGAAATAGTGAATATACTGCTGGTGTTATGTGCCATTAACACATCCTGTCATTTTTTTCATTGAAAATGTTTATATCCTTTGTAGAAATGAAACTAAAACAAAAAATTTAGAAAAGGATTTGCAAAGTGTTTTTATGGCTTAATCAGTCTCAGTGATTTTGATTTGTCTGGGTTTTCTTCCCCTACCCCACAGTAAGGAGCAGCAAAAGTCAGTGAAGACTATGTCAGTGTGGGAGCAGAGGGCCAACCAGCTGAGGAGGCAGAACCGAGCGAGCTGTGAGCCCCTCTACTGTGAGCTGGATCCCGAGGAGCGCCTTCGCCTGTCCTCATCCCTACACTTCCGACCTGATATGAAAACCCACCTCGACCGGCCACTGGTTGTTGAACCTTGCGTTGTGCCTTTCCTGGGCAGTCAACAGCTCCACCATCACCACAAACCCGGCATGACAGAGGAGGCTAAGACTTCGGCTGACCGTCCTCATCCTCCACCCATGCCACATCAACCTCGTCGTCACCACCGCCACCGAGATAGGGATCGAGCCAGAACAAAAGATGAGATGAACGATAATGGGGACGCCAGTAAGGATGGGGGCCACCACGTCCATCACAGCCACTCCAAAGACCACAGTGGCAGCCACAGCAAAGAAGGGAAGAGCGAGAGGTCCCACAGTCGAGAGGCAAGCAGGAGGCATCATCATCAGAGCTACATGAACGACAGCAGGGGTGGAGGAATAATGAGAGAGAGAGAACACCGCCATCATCATTCGCATTGGCAGTCCCAAGGGGGCAACGGGACAATGAATGGTGGAGGGATGGGAGAGCATAGGTCCCGCCAAAAAGATGGACGTTTGTCTCACAGGGTTGGAGATGGTGGTGTCAATGGAGAAAGGAGGCGACATCGCGCCCATGGATCCAGGGGCCAGTCCACAGCTGAAGGACAGGAATCGAATAAAAAGAAGACTCATAGTCACAGGTAAAAATCCCAACTGCAGCACAGTCAAAACTGAACAGTGTAATTTCAGTGTAATGGACAACGAGTGTTTGACCATGTGGAACTAAGTAGCACAATCAATGTAAACCCTCTGTCCTCTGTTCTAGGGACAGGTGCGGTGACTCAGAGGGGGAGTCCCTGGCAATGTCCCCTCAGCAGGGCTTCGGGGGTGCCAGTTGGCCCACTGACCAGCCAGAGGATTCAGACAACCAGAGGAACGTGAGACGAAGTGGCGAAACTTCCATCCGAATTCCCCCTGTGACTGTCACCTCCCCACCTGGAGAGACAACCCTCATACAGTGTGTGTACAATCTTAGGCCTACAGGACTCTTGCATCATATCTCTTAGATCACTTTCACAGCAGACATTATAATTGTTATCCGCTAACAATTAAACTGACAGTACCGTGAGTTTCCCGTGAAGACAGCAACATGAGGTTCTTCTTAGACTGATGTTTCTGTCGTGTGTGCTGTGTACTGTATCTGTATCCATGCCCTGATATTAGTACCTTGAAGACCCCAGTAAGGGAAACTCAGGTACTGAGATACTAGGGTTAAGACATATATTTTATATACATCCATGATTAAAACATATGACTTAGAATGACAACATTTTTACAGGCCTGGCTTCAAGTTCCCTACAATATGGAAAGCATGCTTTCACTGTTGACACATAAATTAATAAAATTCATTCATAGAGCACTTTTCAAAATCAAGTTACAAAATGCCATACTCTTACTTACCTCTTAATCTTAATTACTTAATAACTAAAAAAACCAAAAATATTTAATGGATGGAAAAGCAATACAGCCTCATTACTGGTAAGGTGGTAAAATATATATTACTGAGAAATGTAAACTAAAGATAATAATAGAAATAATATTCATAATACAATTGTATAAATTGCTTGAAAGTAGGACACTGTGATATAATTAATAAAGGGCTTAAAAAAAAAACATTTCAAGAAGAGATTTCAAAGATATCAATGATCATGCATGCCTCAGGTTCTCAGGAAGAGAGTTCCAGAGTTGAGGGGCTCTGACTGCAAAGGCCTGGTGACCATTTGTGTTGAACTTGGACTGGGAGTCAACAGAGCCCTCCCCAAGGACCTGAGGTTGTGCTCTTGCACATAGGGGTGCAGCAATTCTGTAATATAACTAGAAGCAAACCCATGGCAGGTGTCAGTGCAACACAGGAACGGCCAATGAGACAGAAACTGTCTTGCAGGTTGCAGAACATAAGGTGCAACCTTAAACCGTATTATTTTGTATTTAACACGATGCCTTATTGTGCTCTTCCTAAAAAGCGAGTTGTCATAGGTACATTAGCATCGAGCAAAAAGCTTACTGTCGATAGACAGTAACTGGAACATGATGCTGCTGCCTGTGAGCAACACTCTCTGGGCCCTTAAGTAGCTTCCTTGTGTTTTCTCTCTGTCAGAGTTAGTCAGTCGTGCACTTTGGCTAGCTAGTGTTAGTTAGTCGTGTCTTTGTCTAGTTGGTTTTCTGTTTCCTGTTTTATTTTGGTAGTATCCTGGTCCTTTCCTGATCTCCCTGTCATGTCTTTCCCACCTTTGGGTCTTACCAACCTGTGTGTCATTAGTCATTAGTCCTACATAAGCTGTGTTCCCCTACCCTCTTGTGCCACTGTGACTTCGAGCACCTCCTTGTTTGTTCTTTTGACCAGAATTTTGCCTGCCGATTTGGAAAGCTTTGCCTGTGCTGACTATCTTCTAGTTTACCAACCTTGATCTGATTAAACGTTAATGACTTTTTCTTCACGTCGGAGTCTGCTATTTTGTATGTACTCCGGTCTTTATACTGCCCATGTTAATTCCCACAGAGCCTAGCATTCGAATGTGACTGCAGTGACTTAATTGCTATAATAAGACTCTGTGTCTTCACAGTGGACAGTATTGACTGTGAGACCATTCCCATGAATGAGAAAATCCAGGAGGATCAGGGTCAAAGTGGGCCCAAACCCATCCTGCCTTACAGCTCCATGTTCATATTTGGACAGACCAATCTGTGAGTCTCATTAACCTCCACTTTTTCACCCCCCTTAGGATTTCCCATGTGGTATACTCATGGAAAGACTCCATGAAAAAAGCTTTTCATAATAATTATATAGCATATATCAGATCCAAGTCATCTCGTTCTGAGGTCTCCTACTGTATACTAATTTTTAACAAAACACTTCTCTTAAGCACTGCCACAAACACTGAGAAGAATTCAAGAGAGATAGCAATGAGGATATAAGCCCTTTACAGCCTATGGGTCTAAAGTGGATTTTGGTCTAAATGATGATTTAACTGGAATTTATCTGGTATGTGTCTGTAAGCTGCAAGTACTACAATTTAGATCTCCAGATAATTCTCTCTGTGGATTTCTAAGTTTCTGTCACAGTTTTCGGTCCTGTGTCCAGAGAGTCTTACATTACATCCGTTGTGTGTAGCGATGTGGACCCAAACGCAGACACGAACCAACGTGGATATTGATGTAGCAGGTTTTATTGCTATGAAAGTGGGGGAATGGGAATGAAGCAGGCAGAGGACTGGAGGTCTGAGATGAGTGATGGAGAAGGGTGAGGGCTGGCAGGAGGAAGCAGGCGGTAGTGGGTTGGAGAGCTGGCAAGCAGGCAGTTAATACACAACCAACTAGGAAAGATCTCGGCAGAAGCGTAAGCTACCACTGAAGTGGATTCAACGATCTGGCGAGTGGGTGAAGAGCTTGGGTAGATATACTGCAAGCTGATGAATTGATGAGGCAGGTGAGCAGACTGGGACAGTTGATGAACTGATTGCAGACAGGAGTGTAGAGCTGGAAGCCAGGAGAGCCACGCCCAGGCCAACACACACACCCACACAAACAAAACAAACACAGAGAGATAGACAGGGGAGCGCTGGAAACACAAGGAAAACCCTAGGGAATTGTCCGGTACCATAACAACATCTATCCATCTGTGTGCTTTAGACCATCGTTATGTGTGTGTTTACTACTTAATGCACCCCCCCATTCCTTCCTCTCTCTCTCTCTCCTCAGGGTGAGGCGGTTATGTCACTACATTGTGACTCTGCGTTATTTTGAAATGTCCATCCTGGTCGTCATTGCTATGAGCAGCATTGCTTTGGCAGCAGAGGACCCTGTTTCTCCGAATGCTCCTCACAACAATGTGAGACCCACAGCATACATTTCATATTTGACACATGCACACAAATAATCTACTTTCACACATACAAAACTGCAAAAAAACTACAAAACTACAAAAAAAAATGTCTTTTTAATCACAAATTATTTTCTGGTTAGTGTGGAGTCAGTATTAATGACCCTGTTAAGTAATGAAGACATAAATGTGTTTTCCTCCCTCAGTAATTTATTCAAATTCATGGAAACACAGTAACATTTATATTTAAAACACACAAACACAGCATGTCCTCAGATGATCATAAATTTCAGCACTGATCGCGTCTCTTTTGCAGGTGCTCAAATATCTGGACTATGTCTTCACTGGTGTTTTCACTTTTGAAATGGTGATCAAGGTACACATGCTAAAAAACACACATTTAAAACATGAACAACCTCTTAACTTCATTGTCTTTCACCTGGCTTTTCATCCCCATAGCTAATCTTTTCTCATGGCTTTAATTTATGATAACTGTGTTGCCAAATCTTTCAGTTTTTACTTGCCGAATGTAGTTAAGTGTTGAATGGGGAGAGGACGGGAAGGCAGTCAATGCCAGGACTTCACCTCATTGTGTCCATTGCTGGATATTTAACAGGATATCAGGCTTCACTATTGTCCTATTTATGAATATGCTACATCAATTATTTTCTTTTTTTGTCTGCTTCAGCTGTGATAATTGTAAAAACTTTTCTTTTTTAGTAAGTCACATTTTATAAATTTCTTCTGATATAATCAGAATTAATCAACTGTTCAGACATGCTGGCTTGTAGCATAGTTACAAATACAATCAAATAGCATGAATTGAAGTGAAATGAGATAATAGTGCTTTCTTTGGCTTAGATGGTGGACCTTGGCCTTCTGCTTCATCCTGGATCCTACTTCAGAGATCTATGGAACATTCTGGACTTCATTGTGGTCAGTGGGGCACTGGTGGCATTTGCATTTTCGTAAGTTTCATAACTTTTTATCATAAACTTAAATGTTAAATTTGGAAAGTAGTCAATCCTCATAAGATTTGCCATGGTTCGGTGTCTACATATCAAAATCCAAATAAAAATAATATGCATGATGTGTACTTTGAGCGGCAGAAACCTGCCTTACATTTAATCTGCCATAATAGTATGTTCATGACAGGTAAAGAAAGTGTATGTGTTTTAACTATAAAGCAACACGTAATTTAATTCAATGGCTCGCTCACTTTTTACTGCTGCTCACGGGTTTTTCTCACTTATCTAAGTCTAAATTAATAGCATTTTTGTTATTAATATTTTTAAATAGACGCACAAATCAGGGATGTGGGCATCAGCTCAAACAAGTATTAAAACCATAAGGTACACTTATCAGACATAACATTATGACCACTGACAGGTGAAGTGAATAACATTAAGTATCTCTTCATCATGGCACCTCTTAGTGTATTTTATCCTCAAAGTTGTTGTGTTAGAAGCAGGAAAAATGGGCAAGCGTAAGGATTTGTGTGAGGGCTAAATTGTGATGGTTAGACAACTGGGTCAGAGCATCCCCAAACCTGCAGCTATTGTGAGATGTTCCCAGTCTGCAGTAGTCAGTATCTATCAAAAGTGGTCCAAGGAAAGAACAGTGGTGATCCAGTGACAGGGTCATGGGGCTGAATGACCGCAAACCAGTCAGGGTGCACATGTTGACCCTGTCCACCACCGAAAGCGCTAACAATGGGCATGCGAGCATCAGAAATGGACCACGGCCACGAAGCCAAAATGGGTCAGGAATGGTTTGAGGAGCCCAAAAATGAGTTTGAGGTCTTGAATTGGCCTCCAAATTCCCTAGATCTCAATCCAATCGAGCATCTTTGGGATGTGCTGGACAAACAAGAAATGGATCTGCTGCTAACACCTTGCCAGATACCACAGCAAACCTTCAGGGGTCTAGTGGAGTCCATGCCTTGACGGGTCAGGGCTGTTTTAGCAGCAAAAGGGGGACCAACACAATAATAGGCAGGTGGTCGCAATGTTATGCCTGATTGGTGTTCATACAAGTCCATTGTCATCTGTCTGATATAGACGACTTGTCACAGACTTGCTTCTCATCTAGACTCACAAGAACTACTTTGGTGTCAGTCAGACTTGCATTCGTAGCTTGCATGTGAAACCACTGGTATCACCATAACACCACTTCAACAGATGACAGTGTGACTACTTCCCAGAAGAGGTTGTGGGTCAAAATATAAAACTTTCACCCTGGACACCAGAGATTGATTTGAAACCAAACCTTAACTTTTGAAATAGGATTTATTAAGATAACCAGATTTTGGCAGACCATTGAAAGACAAAGTAAAGTGTGTGTGTGAGTGTTGTGGTACTGTGATTGACATGATTTTCTCCCTGTTTCTGTGCCGGGATCTATTGGAAGGAGCTTTATGGGGTAATGCCTCCTCTACATGTCTCATCTTGCTTATTTGTTACATTATATTATTGTGTGAATTTATGTGAGCAAGAACCATACATGCTTTACACTGCAAAAACAAGTCATTTCCTCACATATTCAGTCTTCTCAAAATGTGTTGGGCGTCTTGAAAGGCCTGCCATAAGATAAGGAATATAATGCTATTTTCTATTAAATACTGTACTGTTAGATACTACTGTTTGGTTATAAATTAATCTAATGAAAATCCAAAACAACACACAGACTATTTTTTTGTTTATATTGTCTGCTGAATTACAGTAGTATTACAAAATGCACCACCATTAGCTATATCATCATAGTATCAAATGCTTTTAAGAAATTCAGTGAAAGTGAAATTGCTTGGGTGTTTTTGCAGTGTGAACTGTTGTGGGCATGGACTGGGAGGGGCATGTCACTCTTTGTTCACCATTGTTATCTTCTCTCAAACAGGAAGTGTTTTTATCAGCACTCTGCCTCCCTGTGCTTCTGCTTAGACTGAAACAATACCATCACTTTCACATTCTCTCTGATTAATTCACCAGAGGCTCTCTAATGTAACAAGCTTACTGCTTGGGGAGAGCTTAAGTACAGCTTGGAAAAATCAATATTCTCTGTGATCTTAGCATGCGGATTAGATGGACATCTATGCAGTTAGATAGATGTGATCACACCATTTTCATTGACATGCAGTTGGTTCTTCACTACCCTACTTAACCTCTATCTGTCTAACTCAACATCATATTGTAGATCATAAATGTACATTTTTTGGTTCAGCCCTTGCACTAGGTTGAGCAGTTATACTTTTAATGAGTAAAATTCACTTACAAGGCTGACGCTACTTGTTTAGTAAGAACAACCAGTGTTCAATACGAAATAAATAATTAAGACATTATGAAACTAGAAAGAATGCACTCAGATAGTGCAAACCTCTGACAAAAAAGTTAAATTCTCAACAACATATCTGTAGCCAGTGCCAAATGACACCAGTTTGACCTGTCTATGTCAATTCATAGAGAGGAATTGTTTTTTGACTGTTCATTGACCTTGAACTTTGACCTTTGGCCACCAAAATCTGTAGGGTTGGGGCAAGAGACACCTTTGATGAAATTTCATCAAAATGGGTCAAGCAGTTTTTTCTGCACACAGCTAAGATACATATAAACAAATGGCACTAAAAATAACCTCCTCCAACTTCTTTAGCTCTGGTAACGATGTCTACCTGTATTTTGCCCTTACTGGCAACTTAGTTCTACTCTGCTTTTCATTATGAAATAAATGTTGATTGCTTAATTTAAATATTAGACTGTTAGAATTAGAATTGTTCCATCATAAAAAATATATCATAAAATAATATATGATGTAAAAATATATCATAATATTTTGAAGTAAAAAAAAAATTAAATGCATTCTAAATCAATGTCTTTAAATTAAACTCACTGGCCTGAATTTTTGTGATTGTGAAGGTAGATAGGATGAAGTAGACTTTTATAATAGTGACCCAATTATTAAAAATGGGATTGAATTTATTAATCAAATGATTAGTGGTTGTATAACATTTTTAGTTTGAAAACTTGTTTTCTTGATTTTTTTATTTGTTTTATATTGAACACATGGGACCTCCATAGCTCCTTTTCCTTTGCACTAACCAACATATCTGAATCTTTATGAAGTTAAATATATTGCAGAGGAATTATTTTCAAAGTTAATTCGGTTTCTGTTCACTCCCATGTTGGCAGAAAGTGTGGTTTGACAGACAACTGTGATTCACTAACCTTGCATGTTACTAGAGCTTGTGCTTGTAAATCATTTAATCATCTGCCTCTCACAGGGCATGATGAGATTAGTGAATCTTTTCATCTCAGCCACTGGAACCAACCCAGTTCATTAGCATTTTGGTGGATTTCATGTTGCCAACTGCTGTCCTGCCTTTTAATATTAGCTTCACATACAAATGTTAACATGGTTTTCACAGCTAGGATGATCATAATGATAATAAGTTTTGTTATCAGTGTTAATATCTAGAAATTGTTTCCAAAAGAGGTCTGTTTTGTTGTCAGTTGCTCAGTTCTTTGACGTTTTGGTTGAGATTGTGAAGTTGAAGAGGCGTGCAATTGTAGAACAGAGCTGAGCAACTGTCCGTCATAATTATCCATAATCACTAATAATTGCTTCAGGAGTAGACTATCTCCAAAATTAACTGGCACATTCAGCATCCAATCACATCTGAAACCATTGTGGAGCCTACTTCTTACTGGGATTTACTCACCCAGTTGTCAGCTACCAACCAAAATATATGTAATTGTCCATTGTCATTAATAGAAACTGTGTTCTTTTCATTTAATGCAAACATATGCTTTATTTTATTTGTTTGTGTGAAGCCTCCATTAATATGCTGTACCTTGTTTCACCACTGTTTTCCCCCAAGTAGATCGCAACAAGGTGTGACCAGGTTGGGAACCTCCCTATGTCAGGGTCCACTAGTGTAAAGTGTCTGTCTGTTAGGGTTAGTCAGTGTTTCCCCTCTTGTTTTGAAATCCCTAGGTGTGTATTCCCCACTTCCTGTCTATTTAACCCCCTGTGTTCCCTTCCTTCTTTGCCAGATTGTCTTGTCTTCCTTGCGAGCATTCCAGCATTTAATCCTTGTGAGTCTCTTTGTGCCCGATCTATATTCCGTGTTTCAATTACCGAGTTTGCCTTATCCTTAATATGTATGTTCGCATAATTTGAATTACTGGTTTTGACTATTGTTAATAAAACAACTATCGATTCAGAACGCTCCCTGTTGTCTCTGCATTATTGGATCCCCCAGACCTGGTACCTGATAGTACAATCTGGCCAGAAATGGATCCAGCAGAGTCTGACCCAGTTCGCTCAGCCCTGAAGGCGCAGGGCGCACGCCTTTGTAGACAAGAAGAGCAACTCGACTTAGTCCGGCAAGATTTGTTTGAAGCCACGAAGTGCAACGAGTCGGCATGCGCCCCTTTATCGTCTCAATTGAATTTTATCATCGATCAATTGCCGGTGTCTCCCAAGGGACCAGAAGCAGCGGCTGAATCTCCTGTCTCTCCCGTAAGCTCACACTCTCTCCATCTGTCCAGCACAGAACACTTTTGTGGAGAATCTGGAGATTGTCGTTCGTTTATTTCGCAGTGCGAATTACACTTTGAATTAAATGCCCCCGCCTTTCTTTCTGATCAAGCTAAAATAGCATTCATAATTTCTTACTTATCTGCTCGAGCCAGGTCATGGGCTACGTCTGAGTGGACCCGTATATCTCCCATATGCAACTCATTGTCGGAATTCCTGAAAGCGTGTGTTCAAATCTGTCAGTCCACCTACCCGAGTAGAGAAGCGGCTAGATCGTTGGTATCATTAAGGCAAGGCAAACATTCGGTAACGGATTACGCGATCGAGTTCCGCATCATCGTGGCGGACGGCGGCTGGAATCAACCGGCATTAATTGACTGTTTCCTGAACGGCTTATCTGAAACCCTGAAAGACCATTTGGCTCCGCTGGTTGTGCTTAGCAGATCTGGAGGCCGTGATCCACTTGGCCTTGAAGATAGATAAAAGACTCGCGGAACATCAGAGACTCCATACACAGCAAGAGCCGGTCCGATTTACTCCCGCCACCCTGCTACGGGGACGTCTCCCCTCTCCCCAGCCACAAACCGTCTCCCCGATCCGACCCGACAAAATGGAATATGCAAATGAGCCAGTAGAAGCGATGCAGATCGGCCGGACCCGTCTCACTCCCCTAGAACGACAGCGGAGAGTGAAAGAATGTAGATGTATTTACTGTGTACGTTTGGGGCACTTCATCGCCTCCTGCCCGGTTCGATCTGCCACAACCAAGATGGCTCCTGTGCCACTGGTGAGTCCAACCAAGATACCTGGCACCGTAAGACGAAAGTGTTCCAATTCCTTAGCCTGTCAAGCCCTCAGAGACTCCAGCGCCGACACAAACCTGATGGATTATCAAATCAGCAGAACACTACAACTTTCCAAGGAACAACTCCCGCAACCCCTTTCGGCCTTACCTCTAGACGGAAGGTTATTTTGTCTTGTCACTTACCAATCATCCCCAGTAGCTCTAACCTTCAATGACGGCCATCAAGAAAAGATCAACTTCCTCCTTTATCAATCTGCTCATCACCCCCTCGTCCTGGGCCTCCCGTGGTTGAGAGATCACAACCCCCACATAGACTGGACCACGGGAAGAATTTTAGGTTGGGGAGACAATTGTGTGAATAACTGTTTTACGAACAAGAACTCTCTGCAGGAGGACGCAGCTGGGATTGTAGACACCTTGGATCTCCCTGGCGTTCCCCGATGCTACTGGGGCTTAAAACAAGTATTCAACAAATCCCAAGCTTCTTCACTTCCTCCCCACAGACCTTATGACTGCGCCATAGACCTGCTTCCCGGGGCTCCCATCCCAAAGGGAAGACTATACTCCCTGTCCGCCTCTGAGCGCAAAGTCATGGAAGAATACATCACCTCATCCCTACATTCAGGTATCATCCGACACTCCTCCTCTCCTGCAGGAGCCGGGTTCTTTTTCGTTGAAAAGAAAGATAAATCCCTCCATCCGTGACTCGACTACACCAAGTTAAATGACATAACCATTAAGAACTGTTACTCTCTCCCCTTAATTTCCACAGCGTTCGATTGCTTACAGTGGGCAAAGATTTTCACCAAACTCTGCGGCACGCATATCATTTAGTAAGGATAAGAGAGGGGGACAAGTGGAAAACCGCCTTTAACACTCCCCTTGGACACTACGAATATTTAATAATGCCGTTCGGCCTGACAAACACGCCGGCGGTGTTTCAAAACTTTGTTAATGAAGTATTGAGAAACCTCGTCAACCATAAGGTTCTTTTTTTACCTAGATGATATCCTGATTTTTTTTCCCCTGACTTTTCCACTGTTCAAGAGGTTCTACGGAGATTATTGGCTCACAAACTATATGTTAAGGCCGAAAAGTGTGAGTTCCACAGAGCCTCGGTCTCTTTCCTAGGATACGTAATCACCCAAGAACAAATTAAGATGGACAAGCAGAAGGTCCAGGCGATGGTCGACTGGCCAACGCCTTCCTTGCGGAAGGAAGTATGCTTCCTAGGATTTGCCAACTTCTATCGGAAGTTTAATTAGAAACTTCAGCTCCATCGCTGCTCCCCTCCACACTCTAGCTTCCTCCAAGGCACGGTTCTCTTGGTCCCCTCAGGCAGAAGCGGCCTTTTCAAGACTAAAAAGGAGTTTTGTATCCGCGCCGATATTATGCCTGCCGGAACAGACTAACCAGTTTATCGTGGAGGTAGACGCCTCCGACACGGGAGTAGGAGTTGTCCTATCTCAACGTTCCGGTAAGGACAACAAGATTCATCCCTGTGCGTATCTCTCACGCAAACTCTCTCCAGCAGGAAGGAACTATTCTATTGGGGATCGAGAACTGCTGGCTGTGAAAGCGGCATTGGAGGAGTGGAGACATTGGCTGGAGGGTGCTGAACAACCGTTTATGGTATGGACAGATCATAAAAACTTGGAATACCTAAAAGACACCAAAAGATTAAATTCGAGACAGGCCAGATGGGCCTCGTTCTTTTCCAGGTTCAACTTCAATCTCTGCTACCGACCAGGTTCTAAGAATACAAAACCAGACTCGCTGTCTCGTCTACATTCCCCCGAATCAGACCCTGAGCCTCCGGCCCCCATTCTACCGGCGACCTGTTTTGTGGGAGCCATAACCTGGGAAGTTGAGGAGAAGGTTAAAGAGGCCCTACAGGGAGTGGAGACTCCCCCTGGCAACCCCCCTAACAGACTCTTTGTCCCCACAGAGTTACACGGGATGGTGATTCATTGGGCACATACCACTCTAATCTCCAGTCACCCTGGTGTGCGCAGAACTGTCTCCAGGGTGCAAGAACGCTTCTGGTGGCCAGACATGCGTAAGGATGTGGTCAAATATGTCGCCGCATGTTCTGTGTTTGCCCAGAGCAAGACCTCCCATCAACGCCCCATTGGACTTCTCCAGCCGCTCATGGTACCAATGCGCCCCTGGTCGGACATCTCTTTAGATTTTGTCACCGGCCTACCCCCTTCTGACGGCAACACGGTAATGCTAAAAGCTGTCGATCGATTTTCTAAAATGGCAAAATTTGTTCCTCTGCCAAGCTACCCTCTGCTAAAGAAACAGCAGAAACCATGTTGAACCATGTCTTCCACGTTCATGGGTTTCCAAGAAACATCCTATCCGACCGGGGCCGCAATTCATAGCGCAGTCCTGGGAGGCCTTCTGTAAGCTGATTGGAGCTACAGTTAGTCTAACTTCTGGTTACCACCCAGAGACTAATGATCAATCAGAACGGGTGAATCAGGATCTAGAGAGCAGACTGCGCTGCCTCGTATCCAGGGACCCTTCAAGTTGGACCAAACTGCTGTTGTGGGTGGAATATGCCCACAACACCCTCCCCTCCTCATCCACTGGTTTATCCCGATTCCAGTGTGTCTTCGGGTACCAACCCCCCCTCTCTTTCCGGATATAGAGCCAGAGGTAAACGTTCCGTCCGCAGCAGCTATGGTTCGTCTCTGTTGGCAAATGTGGGCCAGGGCGAGATCTACCCTAACTAAATCAACAGCCTACAAGAAGACAGCGGACAGAAGGAGGCAAGTAGCTCCCAGCTACCGCCCTGGTCAGAGTGTTTGGCTCTCGACTCTCGACTTGCCAAACCGCGATGAGTCACGTAAGTTAGCTCCGAGATTCATAGGTCCATTCCCTGTGTGAAAAGTTATTAACCCCTCTGTTATGAGACTTAAACTCCCTAGGTCCTCACGAGTCCATCCCTCGTTTCATGTCAGCAAGGTGAAGCCCGTCAAAGAGAGTGCCCTCGTCCCAGCCTCCAAACCACCTCGTCCTCCCCACATCATCGACGGCGAACCAGTATGCACGGTTCGACGCGTACTGGCAGCCAGACGCAGGGGACGAGGAACGTAGTACTTGGTGGACTGGGAGGGCTATGGGCCTGAAGAGCGCTCCTGGGTTCCGTCCAAGGACATCATGGACCCCCAGCTCATAAGAGACTTTTTGAGAACCCACCCTCTGGGTTCTAGGCCGTCAGGTGTCGGCCATAAGCGGGGGGGGGGTTACTGTCAGGGTCCGCTAGTGTAAGGTGTCTGTCTGTTAGGGTCAGTCAGTGTTTCCCCTCTTGTTTTGAAATCCCTAGGTGTCTATTCCCCACTTCCTGTCTAGTCTTGTCCCCCAGGTGTGTTTGATTATCCCCTCTCCCTAATGTCCCACCTGCGTCCAATTGTCTACCTCTCCTTTGATTTCTTTGTTATTATGATGGATACATTTGATGTCAGAGACAGCAGGAGAGTCTGTCAGCAAGAAATGTTTTTTCCTCTATGTCATAATTTTTATTAAGTCATATGTGAAAAAATAATTTCAAATATTCTAAAGACACTCTTATCATGTTCTGGGCTATGTAATAATGATTTCATAATCATAAAAACAATTAATATAGATACATTTATATAAAGTTAAATGGGTAACAGGCTGCTGCAGTGACAACTCTGTGCTTTCATTAGTATTAGAAGTACAGTGATAATGGTGTACACACACTCCATCAAGCGCCCCTCTAGCTTTTGAAGCCTACTGAAGCCTACTGATAGGTGACATCAGAAACAGACATCGATTCATGGAACGTACTAGCAGAAATGACGTCTCATTTTTAAATCTTATCAGTCTACCATTACTTCAAACCTGGAGAGTGGAGTGGAGAACAAAAATTTACCTGACTGCTGTTCCCACAGTTCACTTTAAATTGAGTCTTTTTTTTTTTTTTTTTAATCTTGTAGTGCTCCGAAGGACAGTTTCACGTCATCCTTTCATCAGACTTAACATCACTGGGATGCTTGCAATACTCTAGGTGGCTGCCTATACGACCTATGACAAGAGCCAGGCCTGGATGTATTATCAGGTGTTATTTTTTTCGGATCAGTTTGATTTCATTTACTTATATGATGCAATAAAATGATTGATTTCGATTATTACTGCATAGACTTTGTTCCAAAATAGTGTAACCATGCCAGATTGCAGCACTGGTAATATATTTTGGCTTTATTTTTGTACAGTGGGAGGAAGTGGAGACACATCGTCCATGTTTTTTATGTCAGTGGTGTGAACATATCTTTATATTACAGTGAATTCTGTCATATGCATGCTTCATAGCATGTGTGGAGATGAGGAACTTGGAAGGGCACGGTCACATATGCACAAAATTACCATTTGTTCGTACATTCACTTCTATTCTGTGTGAGCTTAGAGGCACTTCTAATTTTCATTTTCTGTGGCAAAGAAAATTTTCAATCTTGACTTCAGTTGTTAAACATATGCTCCAAACAATGGTAATGACATGTGTTTTACTCCTCAAACTGATAGCAAGGAAAAACAATAATTGCCATGTGCATCTTATCTGTACAACTCTTTCAAGGTATACATGGCCTGTTATATTATAATATGATGGACTGGATATCTGATCACATTGTTTTAAGAGGGAGAGAGAGATACTGTGGAGTTACGTGAAGATGATAAAAGTAGATCTGTGTTGGGACAGATATTTGTTTTCAGGGCTCATCTCCATTTACCTTCTTTATCCGGGAAAATGAACAGCTTTGGCCTCATCCGAGCCAGACGTTCTCATTATCATTTGAAACTACAGGTCCCTCGAAATATCTGAGAGTTTGTCACATTTTATCCCCTGTAAGAATTCCAGTCTCACATTTTATATCTCCCTTCTTCACATTATACATAAATATTTTGGTGTTGGATGTATTCTGTGAAAGCAAGCAGATTAACTCCTGTGGTTGTTCTTTTAGCCCTCATTGTAACTTTATGTGACTGTTGGGTTTAAAATTCCTGGTACCCTGTTTTGCTGTCAAGGCATGCAAGACTAATGTGCATCAGAGCATGTAAATTGGTGCATGTGTTTGTGATTGACAGAAAGTCATAAAGAAAAGGAAAAAATAATTGCATCATAATATGACATGGATATCATGCAGTTTGTCATCCAACGGCTAATTGGTGTGGTTTACATAGCACCAGCAGATGTTGTGTATCTGCACCTTATTGGCTTAATATTTATGTGACTTTATGATGTGAGGAGTGGTTTACAAAATGGTTAACTGTGGTGGAGGCAGGGTTTGCATACAACAGGCTTTCCAGCTGATTAATTGGGATATAACTTGTGATTTGGCTCTGTGGTGCAGTGGTTAGCACTGTCGCCTTACAACAATGAGGTCCTGGGTTCGATTCTTTGTAGTGCTTTGAGTTTTCATGTTCTCCCTGTGTCTGTGTGGGTTCTCTCCGAGTGCTCTAGCTTCCTCCCACCGTCCAAAAACATGCAAACTGGGGGTTAGGTTAATCGGTCACTCTAAATTGCCCGTAAGTGTGAATGTGAGTGTGGATGTCTCTATATGTGATCTTTGTGATGAACTGGTGACTTGTCCAGGCTGTACCCCACCTTCGCCCGATGATACTGGGATAGGCTGCAGCCCCCTCCGCGACCCGTAACAGGATAAGCGGTAGAAAATTGATGGATGGATGGATGAACATTTACTAGAGTAAAAGCGGATGCCCCACTCCCATTGGGTAGAGCGGGAGGATCTATAGTTAGATTACAAACCCCTGCACTCAGCATATGTTTGTATCCTTAGCAAGACACTTAACCCCAAATTGGTCCTTATGCTGTGCCATCAATGTGTGCATGAGTGAATGCGACAAACATTGTAATTGGCTGAAAAATCTAATAGACTTGAAAGGCTTTATACTGTATAAATGCAAGTCCATATTACCTTTAACGTTTGCTGTTTTATTTTACATTATCCTCAGAAATTTTGTTTCTTATCATTGTTTTCAGGCCTCCTTGAAGCGCTTATTCAGCATTGGCCTAAAAGATGTAGGATTACATAATTTTATACTTTCTGACATGTCAGAGGATTTTTGTGTTATCCTTCTCTGTGGCAAGTATTTTAATACTGTTGCTCTCTGATCATTTGTCTTTTAAGACATTCTGCTGTATATCAAATATCTTTATTCCAGTTTACAAGGTACTACACCATTCATACTATTCCTATACACTCTAGTAGTGTTTTCACTTGATATTTTTTCCTATTTGGAGTAAATTAGTCATAAAGATATCCACTCAACACCAATACTGCTATCCAACATGTCCTGAGCACACTCATTAAAAACAGAAATGTGTGTGCTATTATTTTCATTTATACTTCTTTTTTTTTTTTTTTTTTGCCATTTTTCAGTTAAAGCAAGATTTTCACCTGGCCATTGACTTTGGACATTAAAGAAAGAAATTTTCCTTTCAGAAGTTACAGAAAAACATGTCTTTAGTTTATTTCAAGCATCCCCCCCAGTTTAAAATTAAAATTTAGACATTTAGACATTAGACATCTATGTTGGTGGAAAGATTAGATTTTTTTTCTTTTTTTTTCTCCTCAGAATATTTCTGGAATTTCACAAATAAAACTTTCCTTACAAAAAAACTCTTGGAATTGTGAGCACTTTCACACCTGCATTTTAAATTTCTATTCATTTCATTTGAAGGCAGTCACCACAGGCAAGGGTTTCCAAATCGGAAAGCAAGAAGTCTGGTCAGATACACAACTAGGTCTAAACACAGGGAGAATGCTAGAACAATGTTAATAGGGAACACTCAAAATTTCCACTGAAGATATGTTGTTCATTAAAATCTCTGATGGGAAGTGATCGTAAAGGGATAGTTCACCTCAGAATCAGAGAAACAATTGTTCATCCATTTAGACTTACAAGAAGCCCCTCTAAATGTATAAATAGCACTATAGGTAAGAGGGGAAATCTGTATGCTTGATTTGAGGGTGAACTGTCATAGTCGTTACCATATTTGCAGGGGAAGCAATATTGGAATCTATTTACAAAACAAGGCGGCTTTCTGTGAATTAACTTAGCGATTGTATGCGTTCTAATTGAGATTCCAGCATGATTTGCTCATGTACACCAGGATTACATGATACACTCAGCTGACTGGTGAGGAGATGCATGTCTCTTTCTGAGGATGTCTGTATCGTTGAGTGGAAATTGCTCAGGAGTAACGTGACATGCTCAATAACTGAAAGTTACTAAAATCGTTATCATTACAAATGTATGGCTTTTGCTGTTTTGTTAATTCTCCTGACTTCTCCGGGTACTCCGGCTTCCTCCCACATTCCAAAAACATGCAAATCTGGGGGTAGGTTAATTGGTCACTCTAAATTGCCCGTAGGTGTGAATGTGAGTGTGGATGGTTGTTTGTCTCTATATGTCAGCCCTGCGATGAACTGGCGACTTGTCCAGGGTGTACCCCGCCTTCGCCCCAAGATGCTGAGATAGGCTCCAGCCCCCGCGACCCCTAACGGGATAAGCGGTAGAAAATGAATGAATGAATGAATGAATGAAGGATACCCCAAATGAAATCACATTTAAAATCAACCTTGAAATGGAAAAAAAAAGTTTTAAATGAAGTTTTTTCAAACATAAAAATAATGTTTTCATCCATATCTCCATTACTATGAGTCCAATCTACACCAAATGCAAACTGATCAGGAGGACATGTACTTTCATATTGACAGAGTGACATATTGCTGCTGTGGCTGCCATTTTCAGGGTTTTACAATGTAGTGGCGTGTCGACCAAGTTAACTAATTTATGACACATTCATCTCAAGTATTATGATTTATTGTCTTAAGTAACTTTATAATTTAGGTTGTAGAGATTACAGTGATAAGAAGCATTTAAAGGTATTCAAAGTATATGACAAAAAGCAAAAGATTCTTTGCAAACAATGTTAGAAACAATAGGTGAACAGATCACAGATCAACTGTGATCTGTTACTGTCAAGAAATAGTGATCATTTTTGCAATTATGAAGAAAAGATATCTGTGAAAAGAATTACTTCATGCAGCTTTCAAGAACTTTAGTCAAAGGCAGACTGGTTGTGTTCTGTTTCCAGCAATTATACTCACTATGCTAACCCCAGCCCCACTCCACTTAACCAGACTTCAGGCTCAAGCATGAGCTTAATGTTAGTCTACTCATCGTACTGTTTGAAAGACTGTAAACCAGCATTTTTCCCCAAAGGTTGAACTGTTCTTTGAAGTGTAAATATCTCTCAAGCATGGTCTTCTAAAGAACATTTTCCTTCATGTGTGTGCCACTACTGTATGTCTCAGATCTACAACAGAGTATTTATGAACTGAAATGTAAAAAAAATACATGAGAGCTAGTCAGCAGATTGCCTTGGTTCACCCTGGTTCCCTCATCCTGCTGGAGGACACTAGTGAAGAATGACTTTTCTTTTTTTAAATAAATTAATATCACTTTATAGTTAATATTGGAAAACTTTTTCTATTACATTTTCTGACATGTGTAATATTAGGATAATTGGACATGATCTGCTGAGTTGCTTGGTTTGTAGATTATTCTACAAAAACTGGGATCTGACTGTGTTTGTTTTCCACAGGGGGACCAAAGGCAAAGACATCAGTACTATCAAGTCACTGAGGGTTCTACGTGTACTCAGGCCTCTCAAGACCATCAAACGTCTGCCAAAACTTAAGGTTCTGCTCTGGTGCTGTTTTGTTATGTATCAGGGCTCAATAGTGACTAAGGCTGCTCCGTTTTGCGTCCTCTGTGAAATAGAGGAATAACATCTCAAATTGTTATAGACGCACTTTTTTTTTATTTTTGGAGATGTTGTCTTTTCATTTTAAATCATTAAACTACTGAATATATAACATATAACTATATATATATATAAGCTTGAATAGTCATTATAAATTCTTGATAAATGAGCTCAGCAACAATCCACATCAGCTGTCAACAAGCACACGAGAAATTTTCAAACGTCTATTCTCTGTACATTAAGTGATGGAGTAACATTGGGGCACTTAAATGATTATATTAGTATGTTTTTTTTGTTGATAATATGTTCCTGCAGGCTTTTGTAAGGGCTGGAACTATAATGTTTTTTCTCTGAAAGAACAAATACCTTGTTGAACAGACTGTAGTCTTTAGTCTTAAGTGTTAGTAGTATTTCTTCTCTATTTTTTTTTCATCAGCTCCATATAGTGTTCATATTGTTTTTAAAATCTTATACGAGCATATTTTCAACCGTTTGCCCTGTTGAATACATGTTAATGCTGTCTGGACCCATCAGTAGGTCCACAATACTGAGAATTCAGATCAATATTTCCAAGGGCCAGGTCAGACCTGCATGTTAGAACCTTTGATTTTGCTGTACTAAATAGATTCAATTCCTGAGTCTATTTTAAAGACAAATGTTATCATCCTGACAAAGAAGGTTAATAGATCATTGTTTTAAACCATATTCAGTAATAATTTCCCACGTATTCCCCCTGTGTGTTGTCAGGCGGTGTTCGATTGTGTGGTCAACTCTTTGAAGAACGTGCTGAACATCCTCATCGTCTACGTCCTTTTCATGTTCATTTTTGCCGTCATCGCAGTTCAGCTTTTCAAGGGAAAATTCTTCTACTGCACAGATGAGTCCAAGGGCCTGGAGAAGGACTGCAAGTTAGTCTAAATACCACATGTCCATATTTCTCATTGCGTCAAACATTGGTGTGATGAAAAACAGACCCTGTACCTGTCTGACTTGACAGCTTTATTTTTTCGATCATGTCTTCCAGAGGACAGTTCTTAGACTACGACAAAGATGAGGTGGAGGCTATGCCCAGAGAGTGGAAAAAATACGAGTTTCATTATGACAATGTGCTGTGGGCCTTCTTGACCCTCTTCACTGTATCCACTGGGGAGGGCTGGCCAATGTAAGTGAAGCCAAACTAATGGGCTTTTATCTTTGCGGCCTCTCTGCACAGACGTCCTGTCTGTAACCTGGAGGTTGACTTCATCTGCTATCTTAAAGTCTATCTTAATTTCTGAATTTTTACTCTCAGGGACAAAGGAGCAAGGAGTTATGAGTGAGGATGTTCAGTTTTATCAATTGCAGAAATCTTTTAGGCACTCATGACATAAGTGAGTTATGACATACAGCTGAAACATACAAACCATACCATCAACCAGAAGATAATTAAGTTATTGTCTTTATTATTAATATAATATTGCTCAGCTATTGCCTTGGATTACTCGTGTATGTTCATTGAAAACAATAAAATGCCACAGGACTCCAATGTAAAGGAATGATAAAACAAAGTCTTTCATCCACAGTCTATTAAATCCTTTTACAGGATGGTTCAAAATTAAGCTCTCCTGATCAATGAACAATGCTACGGTAAGAAAACTATGTGGCTTGGTCCTTGATAAATCCTCAACTGACTGAATTCACTTCTAAACCCTCTCAGCATGAGGAGCCTTTTCTCTTAAAGTGACAGTTACCTCTTCCACTGCTCAAACATAAAGTTACAAAAAATACCTTTCCAAATAAACACAAATGCCCTAAAATGAATTTTAGATAACGTTTTAACAACTTTCAATGAACCTTTCCAATGAAATTACTTATTTATTGACTTAAACTTACATTAACTTAACTTGGCTCCCACAAGCTCTTTAAGGACATTATGGGACTGAGTTTTTCCTCATTTCTATCTTTTATACCTTTAAACTTAAGCTTTTTCTGGGATTTATTTGAAACTGTTTCCAACCACAACATTAGCACATTAATATTCTGGCTGTTCATTCCATATTTTTACAATTCAAATGCTCTCTGCAGTTTTATTTTTGCAAGGAAATGCAATGGCTGTAGTATAATAAAAATCTCTATTTAGAGAGCGCCTTTTAAAAATTAACATTATGTGCTTTACAAAGGCACCAAAATAAACAAATAATTGTGAAATTAAAAAAAAAAACAACTTTGAAATAGATTTAATAACAGAATAAAGAAGAACTAAATAAGAATAATACTCAATAATAATACAGTCACATTGAATCACATAAAGTATCAAACTTTATGTTAAAAGTGGACGTTTTACTGTTAAAACTGCTGGATAGAAAAATATTTGGAAACTGTACAAATGCTGTATAATTTATCCACCCCCCAAAAATGTTATCAACTCAGGAAAGTTGAGCATAACAGAATGGTGACAATGATCACAAAGAGATTAAAACATTTCTAAATATTCTTGTGTAGTTGGACATATGCTCATTGATGATGAGCATACAGTATGTCACATATAATGTGACGTATGAAATTAGGAAATGCACATAAACTAAATGAAATGTAGGTGTTTGGAAATTAAAGTTTAGAAAGGAACACCTTTTACAATGTAAAATATGTATTTACCAATTTTTATTATGTCATGAAGGGTTAAAGGAAAGATCATTTGTTTATATACCAAATGTACAGCGTTATAAGTTAATAAACATGACCACGCAAAGTTGGCTCTTTCTCTGCCTCTGATTAAAAAGATTTTGTTAGATTACAAATAATACCAGCTTGGAATATTACAGACTCAATATTTTCTTTATATCTCCAGTTTTGTGCTCTTCTCTGCTTGCAGTGTCTTGAAACACTCTGTGGATGCCACCTTTGAAGACCAGGGACCCAGTCCAGGCTACCGGATAGAAATGTCCATCTTCTATGTGGTCTACTTTGTGGTCTTCCCTTTCTTCTTTGTCAACATCTTCGTTGCTCTGATCATCATCACCTTTCAGGAACAGGGGGATAAGGCCTTATCTGAGTGCAGCTTAGAAAAGAACGAGGTACAACACAGCAGCACCAACATCTTTACCTCAATTGTCCTTTCTTTCTCCTGGATATTCTCGAATGTTAATGAATGTACACACAGTAGGGGGGTATATTGATAAGAAGGCAGGTTGTCTTACTTAGTGGATTAGCAGAAAGAATGCCAGGTTTCATCCCTCTCAAGTTTCAGTGATGACAGGAAACATGAACATATCTCCAACATATTTATTTCTGATATCCAGAACCACTGGCATCTTATGCCCAGGCTATGGATGAAAACGGAGCTTGCTGAAAGTGCTAAACAGTGCTAAGGTGCAATGTGCTATAAGTGAGAATAAGTGTAATTTAGAGCTGGAACACAGCTCAGATGATGTTCACCTCTCTGGAGTTTTCTCTACTCTTTGAGTAAAGTTTACTACAATCTGCATCCACCAACCCATCCAAATTTGACCTCACATTTTTTCTCTTGCTCGGATTTGAATTTCATAGCTAGACTCAACTCTTTCTGGAAAGTGTCTTGTTTCTCTTTTGGTAGTAACACAAAAAGTTTCATGTTTTTGAAGGATTGCAATGGTCAATCTCTAACAAGACTATAATCAGAACCTGTCTAGTGTCCAGAATGTTGTAATGTGTTGATATTGTTCAATATGTGCTCCATTTTTCTTTTTTTTTTTTTTTTGCTAAATAACAACCGTTAAGTCTTAATAACATGGTAACGATCACTTTACATTGATAATGAGCATCCTAGAACAATATCTGTGCATGTTCCCAAACTGTTATTCAGTGATCCACAAAATTATCCACAGTTGATCGTTTAAAGTGGTCAGCTGAAGATGCAAGTTGCTGTTTTTTCCTCTACTCTTTGAGAGCAGGTCCTTTCAAATATTGGGCACAATGAACAGAAGTGTGGTTTCTTTGTTACAGAGAGCCTGTATTGACTTTGCCATTAATGCCAAACCGTTGACACGCTACATGCCTGAGAACAAGAAGTCCTTCCAGTACAAGATGTGGAAGTTTGTGGTCTCAGCTCCATTTGAGTACTCCATCATGGTTATGATTGCTCTGAACACTGTGGTGCTCATGATGAAGGTAAGGAGTGTGGAAAAGGATATAAACCATAAAATGCTGCTGGATTCATTAGTTTCCGAATGGACTAGTTTGACATTTTGAAGCATAGAGTTATTCTTTTTGTCAGGGTCCGCTAGGGTAAAGTGTCTGTCTGTTAGGGTCAGTCAGTGTTTACCTCTTGTTTTGAAATCCCTATGTGTCTATTCTCCACTTCCTGCCTAGTCTTGTCCACGAGGTGTCTGATTAGTCCCTCTCCCTAATGTGTCCCACCTGTGTCCAATTGTCTACCTCTCCCTCGTGTATTTAACCCCCGTGTTCCCTTCCTCCTCTGCCAGATTGTCTTGTCTACCTAGCGAGCATTCCAGCGTTTATTACTTGTAAGTCTCTTTGTGTCCGATCTGTATTCCGTGTTTCGATTACCAAGTTTGCTTTATCCTTATCTGTACCTTCGCATAATTTGAATTCCTGGTTTTGACCTTCATTATTAAAACGACTACCGATTTAGAAAGCTCCCTGTGTCTCTCTGCCCCAGATCTGGTACCTGATACTCTTTCTTGACAAGTGTTAGATTGATATCATCTCTGTACAGGAGCCAGCCAATTAGCTTAGCTTAGCACCAATGCTGAATACAGTAGGGTACAGCCACTCTGGCTATGTCTAAAGGTAAAAAAAAGGGTGTAAACAAATATCCTGAAAAAAAGAGAAGGGAAAAGACAGACAAAACAAAAAGCAAAAAAAGAAAAAAACACTGCAACCACTATACACAATGACAACAAGCGATTCAGTGTGTTCATATTTGTGTGTGTGTGTTTGTATGTGTTTGCGTGCATGTATAAGCCTTTCAAGGAATGTAGTTGAAAGCAGCCGCGATGGCGCCACACCGACCCCAGCGAGAGCCAGGAAGGAACCAAATTGATTAATTAATGTAATATTTTGTTTGTTAAAACCAGCATACAGTGGGTATTTTCCCCCTTTTATTGCTTTTAAAAATAGAATCATGGTCAACATAATTGGGTTTTTTTTATATGATTTACGAAAAAAAATGAAAACCTTGTGTCAAAGTGAAAAAGAGTTTTACAAAACAATACCAATTAGAATATGTAATATGTAAAATATATAGTTACATGAGTATTTACCCCTTTCAAGTTAGTATTTAGTAGATCTTCTGCTGTAGTCACCGCACTGAGACTGTGTGGACATGTCTCTTTCAGGCTTGCACATCTGGACGCACCAATTTTACTCAAATCTTCCTTGCAAAACTGCTCAAGCTCAGCCACGTTGCACAGGCATCAGGTGTGTGCTGCCTTTTCCAAATCCAGCCTCAAATTCTCCATGGCTTTGAGGTCTGGGCTTTGACTCGGCTACGCCAGAACTTTCACCTTGTTGTCAATTATTTCTGTGCAGCTTTTGTGGTATGCTTCGGGTCATTGTCTCGCTGGAAAAATAAATAGTCTCCCAAGTTGTAGTTTGCTTGAATCAGTCGTCCTTGCTGTGTTTATTTTACGATTCACCTTTATGCACCTTCAGGGGGCCTGCTGTTGAGCAGCATCCCCCCAGCATGACTATGATGTCATTTATTAAGGCAATAAGGGGAAAACATTTCTTTATAGTCTCTATATCAGATAAACAAATTGTAATAGCAGCCATTTGTACTTTTTGGTAATTATCTTGGCCATGAGCTTACTGTAAATTCTTCACAGACAGATGTGAGAACAACAACATCACAGAAAATGGAACTGAAAAAAATTGAAAGACCTGTCAGAGAGAATGGTATTTATCTTATCATGCAGATGGGGGTAGTTAGCCTTAAAAATTTTTGTGTCAGGCGGCTTGTTTCTGAAAGAAAGACTAAAAGGCGTAGTTCTCCATAAAGGAAAATAAGTGCATTACTCGAGATGTTCAACAGTGTTACACCCTCACAGCAGCACATTTGACCAGCCACAGTTTTCCTGGAAACACTCTTGGTCCTTTCTTTCAGTTCCATGGAGCTCCAGACATCTATGAAGCAATGCTGAAAAACCTCAACATAGTCTTCACCACTCTCTTCTCTCTAGAATGTATCCTCAAGATCATTGCTTTTGATCCTCTGGTGAGTAACATCTATATGCAATGTTAAAATATCCTGCCGTTTCTTGAAAGACTGCTGCTGAGTTCCACCTGTTGTTTCTCAGAACTACTTGAAAGACGCTTGGAATGTGTTTGACTTTGTGACTGTATTGGGCAGCATCACTGACATCTTGGTGACTGAAATAAAGGTGAGAGTATTGTATCCGAACAACATAACTGTCATAGTGATTATTAGCTGGGGCAGGGATGGCCTGTACAGCACACTTGTGCAAACAAGCAATATAGCCACATCAGCACTGGTGAGAGTCATGTGGTAGAGGTTCAAAGAGGCTGACAGCTTTAGATAAAGAGAGAGGGGAGGGGGATTGTCGGCAAGTTGATTGGATGGATTTTTTGCAAAGGATTGATACAGGAGCTGAGGTTGGATGTATTTCTAAATCCACCTGAGAGAGTTACAGTGCCACAGTCATTGCACACAACTCCTTTCTGTGCACTTCGAGTACCCACATACCGTACATGTGTGTATTTGTTGAGCTGTAGTAGTTTATGTTGTGCAATATGACTGTTCCTGTTCTCTCGCCTCTCCTTGCTCTTTATCTTCCCTATCCTGCTCTTTCTCTTTGTCTCTCTCTTTCCTTGTCTTCTTGCTCTTTATATTCCTTTGTCTCCCTCTGTGTCATTTCTATCTTATTGATTGTCATCCCCGGTGTTGCCGCGCCCTCGTCCCAAACATCACTAGACCACAGTGAGTGACATTCTGTTGCTATTTTCTTCTTTCAGCTACTATCTTATTCAATTTATAAAATCTTCTGGTCTTTTGTGAGTGTAAAGTGGAATGAGGTAACAGAGGACCTTGTCCACATGGCACTTTAATTTTGAAGTTTGTCTGTAACATTTCTGTAATATATCTGGTGCAGGTTTGACATGAAATTTGACACATAAGCATAAAAAAGAATGTGCCACAATATTCAACACACACACAAAGTATCATTTGCATAAAATAAAACATAAAATTCATCATTCATAAAATCAATATCCGGAAGCAAATTTTACATAAAGCATGTGAAGAAATAGGTCTTGAGTTATTTAATATTCCATCAAACAGTCAAATTCAATTGAATTATCAGAGAAATTTATGAGGAGATTCACTTTGTGGAGATGGGGTGAGTATTCTTCATCCTCCTGGACCTTAACTAAGGCTGCTTCAGGAGAATAAGTTTTTAAATGACCATGAGAGTACAGAGAAAACTCTTGTGCTGTAATGTCATCAGTTTTTCAGCTCACATCTGTGACACTGCTGCCTATCATGCATCACCAGATGTCAGTTATAAGTTTCCGGGCCTGTCCTCTGCTTTAATTTACATAAAGTGAATGACAAAGAGCTGTCACTTTAACAAAACGATGACAGAATGTTACAGAATTTTACATGTTGTTATTCCATGACTGAAAGCACAATATTTTCTTTGCAAGTCATGCTTTTCACACTAATACAACTTAAATGGACCCACTTTCTGAGTCTTGGCTAATGTGCCTCAGAGCGACAATTCTTTTCTGAAATTTACCTTTAAGGGCCAAAGTAGTTTTTTTTTTTTTCTTTTCCTAGGTGAGTTCACTATAAATTTCCTTACTGAACACAGCAAAGGGATAGTAACTCCAGGAATTGTACTAAAAAGAAAAGAAAAGAATATCCTTACTTCAGATGGCAGGAAAATATGTGGGGATCAGCAGAACATTTTATTTACACAGAGTGGTAAAGTAGCAATGCATTTTGTTCACAATCACACTGAAATTATTTAAGAAGAAATCTGCCTGCAACCCATGTTACACCATCGGAAACTCTTTCAGTGTTTGAAGATATGAATCCCTGATGCACTTAGACATTTATCGTAGCTACAGATACGTCAGCAGCACTGAACTTGCTCTCCCGAGCATGAGACATGATTTAGATTTTTATTAACTGATGGAAACTGACCTTTAGCTCTGCAAACAATATACACCCTGCATACTGACGCAAATATTTATTTTTATCTGGGAACCAGATTACTAAAGAATTGTAATCCTCATTAAGATATATTTCACAAAATTCACAGAAATAATTTCATGTAATTCAGTATACTTCACATTATTTCGAAATGTTCTTTTGAGTTTGCTCATTTGATGCATCTTGAGTGTATCTACTCCTTGGCCTTGTATGGTTTTGCATGATTGTTAAAGGGGGTCAGCATGTCACCACTGTGGTCACTTGTATCCAGCTGAAGTGATCTTTAATATGATTCTAACATGATGTGGTTGTGTTTGTCCTTGAGTGACTGGCGTATTTGGTTGATATGTCTAACAGGACAGGCTGCTGAACTTGAGCTTCCTAAGGCTGTTTAGAGCTGCCCGTCTAATCAAGCTGCTGAGGCAAGGTTACACCATCCGCATCCTGCTGTGGACTTTCGTCCAGTCCTTCAAGGTGGATACACTCATTATCACGTGCATAACAACACATGCACACATAAGCTAGCATTCATATCCACATGCATGTGGACATGAATGCACACCAACTTTTTGTAACAACCTTCTCATTCAAGCTCAAACATCCTGATGGGAATAATCCAAAATGGATATTAATAATTCAACATGTTTTTCCTTTCCTGTTGTCTTCTTTTAGGCCCTGCCTTATGTTTGCCTGCTGATTGCTATGTTGTTCTTCATTTATGCCATTATTGGGATGCAGGTGGGTGATGTCACATAGGCTAAGATAATTATGTTAAACATAAACGGTACAAATCCTTTTCCATCCCTGTGTCTCTTCTGTAGGTGTTTGGCAACATTGAACTGAATGAGGACACAGCTATCAATCACCACAACAACTTCCGCACTTTCCTCCAAGCGCTCATGCTGCTGTTCAGGTATGAGATACTATATATAGAGCATACCTTGGGAGCACTTTTGACCAAAAGGAAACACATGCTCGGGGAGTTAGCCATCTTGTTACATTATATTGGAGAGAATGTCACAGCCAGGAATACATGGACCAGAGCTGGGCCCAAATGCAGACTTAGCAGGCAGAACAAGTTCAGTGCAATGAGGATTTTTTGTATAAAGGCAACTCACAGGTCAAACAACAGATAAGAGTCAAAACTAGGTATCAGTCAGTAAAAAAAAATCCAAACTGAGGCTAGACAAAAATCCAAAATCTGAAAAAGGAAAAACTATATGAAACTGAGAAGCAAGACACACTAGAGAAAACACTAAAAGCACTTGGGAACTTGCTCCAACAAATGCACCGTAAGGAACATGATGACCTGGCAAACATAGGGTGGAGCACAAGGATATATAGGATACACTGTCTATAAAGTATAGAGGAAAGGCAAGACAATGGGACATAAGTGGAACAAATCAGGAGGGAAAATGGATGGAAAAACAGATTAAGAATAAAACAGAAAATAAACCAAAAAATAAACTAGAAAATGATAACAGAAGTAATAAAAAGAAAAATATCAAGAAACTCAAAACATTAACACTAAAACCATGGCAGAGAATGTCAGTTACTCTATAGCTGATATCCCCAAAATATGGAGCCTATCTCAGCATCTTTGGGCGAAGGCGGGGTCACCCTGGACAAGTCGTCAGTTCATCATAGGGCTGACATATAGACACAAACAACCATCCATACTCACATTCACACCTAAGGGCAATTTAGAGTGACCAATTGTGGGAGGAAGCCGGAGAACCCTGAGAGAACCCATGCAGGCACAGGGAGAACATGCAAACTCCACACAGAAACGCCATAACCCGGGAATCGAACCCAGGACCTTCTTGCTGTGAGGCGACTGCGCTAACCACTGCACCACTGTAAAAAGAAAAATTAAAAAAATTAAAACTGTTATTTTCATTTTGAGGGGAATTGTTTCAATGTAAATGTGTGCTATTAACAAACTTTAATGATAAATAATTAAATCATTACTTGATGCATTTTAATCAATAGATTAAATCCTAAGCATGACTATAATGCTCTTGCCATCGAAGTAAACTCTTGGGTAGTGTAATCTTAGCACCTAACTGTGCTAATGCATTTAAAAACTTAAAATCTGCTAGTAACTAGTTAGCTACATCAAAACAGCTGTCATATAAAACTGAATAAAAGTAGTGATTCATTCTGAGATGCAATAGAGCAACAATATTAAATTGTATAAAAGCACAATTTTATCAAGTACTGAACCAGACTGGACTCAAAATACCAGACTCAGACACGGGGAAAAGGCAATACCATTTAATAAGAACTAGGTCTGTACACGAGAAGGCAGTCAACATGGACAAAGGTTTCCAAATCAGCAGACAAGAACTCTGGTCAAATACACAAACTGGTCCTAACACAAGGAACTGAACAAACACAAGATTGCTAGAAGGCTGTCATGATGACGTGCACAACACAAGACGATCTTCCAGAAGAGGATGAAACACAGCTTATATACACAGGTACTGAGGAGGAAACAAAATACAGGTATGCATGACACAAAGACGGGAAACTTTTGACAAGAAGACAAGGATACGACCAAGACACTGCCAAAATAAAACAGGAAACAGAAAACTAACGAGACAGACACATGACTGAGTAACGGACACAAATTATTCTTGAAAGGCTTCACCTTTGAAAAAGACAGTGAGATTTGGATAAGTCTTGATCGAAGAGAAATGCAGCTGCATAGTCAAATGAATGTGTCTAAGGGTCCAGGGGCTATATTA
>KV751324.1:1225747-1236235 GCA_001698575.1 Mola mola | reverse complement strand
TAATGTTGGTTTTTTTTCATGAAATTTAAAGCCAGATTGGATATACAGTGGGCTACCACTGTATATCTAATTATCAGGACAGTACACCTTGTAGGGTGCACTGTCCTGATAATTTATTGAGGTTGATGTTATATGATTAATGTAATTATTTTATTATCTAATATCAAGCTTGATATCTAGTCTTTTCTAAGAAGTAGAACCACTGTTCTGACGGTCATCCTGAGGTTATGATTTCCCCAGTCAAACTCAAACTTGGATCATAGGGTGACCAGTGTATTTAAAATGTTACCAAATATTCAATAAAAGCAAATGATAGATGAAAAATATCTTCAGAATCCAAATCTCATCTCACTGTTTCATTATGTGAAATGGCTCTTTAAGCTGATTTGTACAAGAGCCAGCAGATATTTATTGTTCTAAGTTGGAAATGAGACTCTAGTTTGGACTATTTAGAAGGCTTTGTGCTATGCTAGGTGTGTCTGTTGGATTCTCTGTGTTTGGCTGTTAAAAAGATGTTAAAATCTTTTCTGTGGATTTACAGGCATGGTAGCCCAGCGGCTATGTGATGCTGAGTTGAAGAAAGAGTTGTCCACAGTGTGGCCCAATCTCTCTCAAAAGACCATGGACCTGCTGATTACACCACATAAATGTAAGTATTTCATTTTCTGGTCAAAATGTGTGACCGCAACCAGGAAATGACATCCTAAGAGAATATGAAATAATACATAAATATTTTTGTTTAGCAAAGGTAAGGTATGGGACAGAGCATCAGAAGGCACTAGACTTGTACAACACTAGCTGTTTTTACATGCATACCATTTTTGCTTCTGATTGAGGATTTCAGGTCAGCTGTTTATGTGAGATGTGATTTAATACATTCTGGTGTTGGTGCGTTGACACATTTAATCAGAACAGGGGTGTGACATGACATAAGTGATGAATATATCAAGCAGAGTTTAGTAGCAGTATTTTAATTTGCTTGATACTTCATTCTATCATTTTGTTGTGAACTTCTTGGAATAAGTTATTTCTTATTTTCCAACCATCTAGGAATCCAATTACTATAATTGTATATCATTATATTTTCAGTTATTTAAGATTTTAGGACCAGTTCAGCTAGCAAGTCACATTGATGTGGAATTTCCATCAAGACAGAGGGCAGGAAAAAAAGAAGCAGTCAGTAAATAATCAGGTTAACAATTTACTTGGTATGATTTTTCCTTTGATTGGTTTATGAAAGGTTTGTTTTCCCCCTCTCTACAACCAATTGAAATTTCATTTGTTTTGGACCATTTTTTTCTTCAAGTATTTATATTGAGCAGTTTTATTGTGTTTGGACTTAAATGTAAATGTACCTTTTGGTGTCAGTAATGTAAAGTGAGATTAGTGTGAGACTGTCTTAAAGGGTTAAAGTGAGTAAAAGTAAGATCTGTGGGGATGTTTATTTTATTCATCACACTCTGTTTGCAGATTCTGAGAATATTGTTTCCTTGTTGAACAAAAATTCCTTAATTGAAAAATTTCAAAGTTTAGATGTAAATTTTCACAAATGACCGGATATTGTTACATTCATAAAGGATTTTACAGCCATATGAATTTAGCCTGGATGCCTCTTAGTGACAGTAATGAACCACTGGGGCTTCTGTCATGCAAAACACAATAGTTAGTAGTCGTCCTATTTTACCAACTCTAAAGTCTAAAAAATTCGTGTCATATGGTCAAATTACCTGGTTTTAGTCTAGAATCAAGCAGCAGTATCCTGAACCAACCATTGAGAGCCAGAATAGAGATGCACTATTGATCTTTGGGTAATCTTTGGGTCTTTGGGTAATTTATACTTTGATCGTTGCCATCAAATGCTGAACGCAGAAACATGTAATCATAATGAACTAAAGCTTAATTAGACCCACTTTTTAAGTTGTTGTTCAAATAAAAAGTTTAGCTGGTAAAATGTAAACAAGTGTTACAGGTGTCTGGTTTTCAAACAGTATCAATAAAGATAACTTCCTACTACTTCAGCATATGTATACTGTAAGACTATCCTGTAAAAAGAGCCGGAAAAAAAAGATTTTGAGAACATTTTGGTGCAGTTTAAAAAAGATTAGTGAGCACTGATGCCTGAGGAGCTGAGTAGCAAACTACAGCTCTTCTAATATCACATCCCTGTATGTATTTGTTTTTGAGTGTATTTTTTAATTTTTGAACTCGTAGTCTTCAAACAAAAACCAATGACCAAAGATACAATAATCTGATTTGTAGAGCTCAGTATTGTATTGAGAGACTTTTATTGTACAGTTAGGCTTCACTATTGCTGCCATCTTGCTCACCAATTACACATTTTCAGTAAGTTCTGTCAAGACATTGGTTTTGTTTAACTTCCAAATGTACTTTAATCACTTAATGTGAAATTTATGGACTCACTTGCTGCGGGAAGTTCCCTTTCTATAAACTCTCTCATCTTCAAAACAAGCGGGGAACTGGAGATAAATGAGGGAGGTAGCCTTGAGTCAGCAGAATTTCCTCTCCCCTCTATCATTTTGTTCTTGTCCAGTCCTCCTTCCTCATGTCCTTCCTTCTCTCCTCACATTCTCAGCCAATGAACTGACAGTTGGAAAGGTTTATGCAGCCCTGATGATCTTTGACTACTACAAGCAAAATCAAGCAAGGAGGCTGCAGCAACAGCAGCAGCAGCAGCAGAACTTCTCAGGCTCCCAGGTAAAACATCCACACACAACACTAACATGCCTGCACAACACATATGAACACGAATGCACTAAAGCACACACACACTGGATCGAGCAATGCAAACCTGTACGCCCGCGCCCGCAAATATTATGCTTGCACACGCAGATACATTTTTCAAATATATGCTTTCATGTACACACACATGCAAAAATGGTACTTTGTATCCACTAGCCTTTCAATGGTGGAATACAAAAGCTATCAACTGCTTTTCCAATTTAATGTTTTTGATGTAAAAGCAACCAGTTATTGGTTACCTGCTAAATCAGCTGCAATGATGGGACATTCATCAGCCTAGGCTAAAGACCAACCTGCATTTGGCTGCTGGCTGGAAGTTATTTGTAACATAACACAACTTGCACATCTACTGTTCAGGTTGCATGATTGTTTCCGCACACACAAACACTCAAACAGATACACACAAATCTGATCCACACAAGCATGACTGTGAAAAAAATGAATATCCTGGCCCAAGTCTTCACATCTGGGTGGCACTGAGCCCCCACTGTCAGACCTGGATCCAACAATATTCTGCCTGCAGCCTCTGAATGTCTTCAGCATGTCGCCATCCGTCTCTCCTCCACAGTTCAAGGTCGGGGCTCTGTTTAAGCCATTGCTGCCTCTGACTCACATGCAGGAGAAAGATCTGCCTATGACGTTAAACAGTGTGGAGCCCCCCAGCATTCTTCAGCCTTGGCCTAAATTACATGCCAAGTCCCTGCAACAGACCCGGCCTAGCTCCATCTCCCTCAACAATGGAGGCACGCTGTAAGTTCAACACTTTCAGGAGCTAAAACTTCAGTTAACACATCATGACTAAAAACTCCAAACAGGGTGACTTCATAACACTTTTACATCGAGGCTGGAAGGTCCTGATGGAAAAATGAAGCCTGAAAATGGCATAGCATAGCACAAATGTGTGCTGAGACACAATCAATCAATAAATCAAATATTATTTGTAATGCCCAAAATCCAAAATTGCAATTTATGTCAGAAGGCTGTTACAAACTGTGCAAATGTGACACCCTCTACCCTTACACCATTGAAATGGGTACTGCAGTAGAAATAGTACAGAATAATGTGTACAGTGTCAACAACTATTATACAGTAATTCAATGTTTGAGTCAACCACATTGTTAACACATTTTACTACTAGATCATATGGAATTAAAAAGATCAAATTTTAACTAGATATTAAGAATTAAGTTCCACTACGTCTTTTGTAGCATGAAAATGTAAACCTTTGCCTATAAAATTGACTGTGTATTATTGAGAGTGTCCTGAGCTGTGACTGCTATAACACCCAGGCCAGGACATGATCACATCAAGGCATCATCATCCTGGGTGATGTACAAACCCAAGGAAGTGTCCCAAGCTAAAACTAAAAGAACCATGTCAAGGGACCCATCAGAGGACATGCGGGACATCGCCATTGTTCAGGTAAACATTTCCCTCATATGCTCTAAATGTGAAGTTTCTCCCAATTTAGTCTCACCAAGCATAGAAGTATATCCATTAAAACATAGGAACTGTTCCATTTTTCTTGGAAAACTTCAAACTCTGTGTCCACTTCTCTTTTCAGAGTCCAAAAATTTAAACAGCAAAATTTTCCACCGGCAAATGCAACATTCAACTAGCTGAAAGTGTAGTCAGGTAAAGAGGAAAGGGGTTTCCAACACTCTTATTAGGATGGTGCCCCCAGTGGACAAACTGGAGAAGTGCAATTAATTGTGAAGTCAGATATTTTTTCCCCCAAATATTCATACTTTCAAAATCATCCAGAGGGCTAAACTGAATCCCCTAACAGGGATACAGTATTATCCCCGTTACTGTATATTTTGATACACATTTTTTGAGGTTAACTTACTATGCTAACAAAGTCAGTGCTTAAAGTAAGCACAATAAAAAGAGATCATCTACAGAAGTTTAAGAATTTTCTTTCTTTTGGTGTAATTTTGAAATTCAATGCGCTCAGTATGATACATTTTGAATGAACACTGAACTCTGCTCTGAGCAGCAAGGGTGAAAATAGATGTTGGGATTTGGTAGCAAGTTTCTCCTGGTACAGTTTGTGACAGAGCTATGAGCATATTACTGCAATCACAGGAAAGTGTCGCTATTATTACTGTTGTCATGGTATATAATAATATGAGTTATATTAGTAATATGCTTAGTTTGCACTAAATTAGCCACTTATGGAAAAAATGCATGGTGTTTGCTGCCATAGAGGAGAAATTATAAGTCCCTGTTTGTTCCTGCAACATGATTATTGCATTATAACTGAAGCCTGGCTCACACTACTGAACTGTAAAAAAAATTTAAAATTTAATTTTGAAGTTTGGGTCAAACATACAGTGAGACCCTCTATAGATTTCAAGTTACTGTGCTTTAAAAAAAAAACAAAAAAAAAACTAAAGCAAATATATATATATACTGTGTGTGTGTGTGTGTGTGTGTGTGGTGAAAGCTTAAAATAGGTTTAAAAAATACTTTCTACCTTAGGAGTGCAAAAATAAGAACCTAAGAAGATTAGTCTTCTCCTTCATCTACAGCAATTAACCCCGCTGTTTTCTCTCAGATCTATAGTTTCTATAGAACTGTTGCTCATTGACATGTTGGTTTGTCTTCTCATTTCTGTGACTTGTGCTGATTGTTGTTGCTCACATTTACACATTCAAATCTTCTTGGGCATGGCCGTAACACTGTGGGCAGAGTGGGTCATCCTCTGATTGGAGGATCAGTGGTTCAATTCCGACCCCTGTAGTCATTATGTCAGTGTCCTTGGGCAAGACACCAAACCTAAAATTGCTCCCAATGCTTTGCTGCATATGAATGTTTGAATGAGATAAACGTAAAGCACTTTGAGGAGTCAAATTGAAGTCAGACTTCAATTGCACTATATATAAATATAGGCCATTTCATTACCGGTGACAACTGGTTTTTGTATGAAAAGAATGCGCACCTTTAACAGTAAGACATGACAGGCACTTGTTCCTGTTCATCTATAACGTCTTGAGGTGCAACATACCACCATACATCACTACTTTATTAAACTGGTCACATTGTCAATACTCAACAAAAATGAGTGTTGTTAAATTAATTGTTTAATGCAGAATGTTTCCAGAGCTAACTCTGAACTTGAAAAAAATTGCTTTTTGTTTCTCTGCTGCATCAACTTGGAACATTTTAAAACGTACATTTAAATGAACAATATTGTTGCTATGGGTCAGTTTGAAACTATGATTACCAATACTTACCAATACTGCTTTTCAACAGTTTTATTGTTCTGTCTGTTGTTCCCCTCATTGAGTCCTCGACATTTAAATAAAAGTTGAGTGAAATGAAAAACATTAGTACTTGTATAATGTCTTGTCACACATCACTAATTCCACCAGTATAACAGATAAAAGAAAAGCTTAATGCAAGTCTGTCATCAGGGTTTAAAGTTGTCTGACTGTTGCTGGAAGAGAAGACCAAAAGTAGTAATTGCTCCACCAAACCAGTTCAAACCTAATGATGCTGACGGAATGTTGTTTTTTGTCCAGGAGTTGGTGGAGATGAGCAAGATGGAGACCAGTGCCAGCAGTAAAATCCCAGCCCCTGGCTCCAGTTTGGAGAGTCAGGGCAGAGCTGTTTCTATGCCTCGATTAAATGCTGAGCTGCAGGTGACACCTCATTTTTACTATACTTGTGTTCCTATGGGAAACTGATTTTAGTTACTTTAAACTGTAGAGTCTTCTGATGAAAATACATAAAATCTGCCACATTTTAGTTGTTGTTAATTTTACATTAAGTTTTTAAATTTTCCATTGGTAAAATTGTATTCTTGTTTTTATTATATCAATCTGCTGTTCTTTTCTATTTTGAACGTAACTTAAAAAGAACCATGCCTGTTTACAGCAGAATGCAGTGGTTCACTCACAGTGGCCTTTCATTCTGTTCCAAAATACAACAGATTCACTTACCTTAATCCTTTCTCAACCCTTTTATTACCTTCATGAAATAATTCTGGTACTGAGTGATGTTAAAATACTTTTCACACATAATGTAAGCCTATTTTGTCAAAATAAGAAGCTTTCATAAAAGACAATTTAGAAGCTCTTATACTTGCACATCAAAACTAGGTAGTTTGTCCCAAAAATTGTGAGATCATGAGATTTCCCAAACCGAGGAAATACCACACATAAACACAAAAATGCTTACTTATTGTAGTTTACTCTTGTTACACAAGATGGAATAAACTGAAAAATAGACATTGATTCATACTTCAGAGCTAACTTATGTCACCCCTTGAGCATTTTGGAAACTGTAGCCAACTACTGCCAACCTGTTGCTTCCCTATCCCTCATGCTCCACTCAATATTCTCCACCCCATTAAAAAACAGGTTTTAGACCTTATAAACAAACCTGCAAACCTTATTAATGCCCACAGGTAGCAGTTTGTTTTGGTTTGTTTTTGTAGCACTTGAATACTGTAAACTTTTTTTAATGGAAATACTTGAAATACTAAAATGCCACTACCCAGTATTCTTTTTAACAGCATAGTGATTTGTAACATCAAACATTTCTACTGAAAAAGCATGGAGGAGCTGCAGCTCATTCAGTTAAGGCTGAAAACCTCTAAATGAATTTTTCTCTGGATCTGAAGTAACATAATTGGTTCCTAATTTCCTGAGTGATGATGTTAATCGATTTTAGCATTTTAAGTGCTTTCTTCTTACAGCATGTTGAGGACCTGTTTTTGATCTTGCTCTCACTGCCGAGGAGAGGTAAACTGTAATCAGATTACATCCTGGCAGGCTGCCAGCTATTTGCCCAGTATTGTTTTTCTTCTGTAGCCAACCTAAAAGATTATATTGCCCCTAAGTGATGATTTTTTATGGGGAGAGGAAGATGGCAATTGTGTTACCAAAGAAAAGAGAATCTGGAATGGGGGATGAATGAAAGGATGTGAGGAGTGAAGGTGGGACGGTTGCCTTGTTGACTTCCTGTTGATTTTTTTCACCTTTTAGAACAGAGGGCGGAAAATCCTTTAGCCAATTCAACTAATGCTGGTCTTTTGAAATAGTGTGCTGGAAACTGCACCACACAGTCTGAACTCTGGAGCTTCAATTTTATATTTCACACACTGTCTAGATTTCTTTCATTTTGCTTAATTTGTACTGAGCGTTGCCAAGATCATGAGATGACATCTCATAAGAAGTCTCTTAAGAACGGTAATTTTTATTGTAAACCTCATTGCTTACTTCTCTGTTCACAGTGACAAAGGACAGCACATGAAGCCCACACTCAGTTCCTCTATTCAGGCTGATGTGGGACATTAGATCCTGATCTTGCAGTTTCATCATATTTTAATACTGTATGTACAGAACCCAAGTTTAATTAGCAGTGCATGCTCTTGTCCACCCCTCTCCAGATAACAGGCCTTGCAGGCAAGTACAGTGAGAAAGAAAGATGTTATATTCTTAGAGATATCTGTGACAGTCACAGAGGCATGTCACGAAAGAAGCAGAATAAGTGAGTGGTGGGCAGAAGTATATAAAAAAAAAAAAAAAAAATGCTTGTACTACATCTTGCAGTTCCTCACTTTTTCTTATTGACTAAGCGGGAAAGTGTAAGATTCATGAAGAATAAGTTGTCAACAGTATTGCGGTACCTGATGGTATAAGATGTGCAGCTTTATTTACTCCATAAAGTCTCCCATTAAATGTTCATTCACTAACCTGTAGTTTCATGGCTAGCTGTCATCTACTCCTGTATTATTCAATGAAAAATTAAATAGATAAAAGGTCTGGAGTTGATTCCAAGTCTTAACCCTGCTTTTGATAGCTGTTCAGGGGAACTCTCAATATTAGGTCCAAAGAGGCATCAGTGCAAGTGGAGGAGCCAATCACTAGGCTTAAAAAACGAAATAGACCTACAGTGTTGTATTAATAAGATAGCTGAAACATGAGGAGTGAACATTTTGGTGCATTTGGTACATTCCACTGATAAGCTCAGCAACACCAAAAGGCCTAGAGGACCATAGAGGACAACTTAAATGGATTTTTGCAGAATTCTATTCTTGGTGAAGAAAAACCTTGAGGAGGTTGATGTATCATGGTAAATGAACTATGAATATACAGATCTAAACAAGGTGGAAACCCCTGATAACACCTAAGAATAGGAAGGCCAGTGAAGAATTTGATATAAAACATCTAAAAAAGCCTGCCCAGTTCTGGAATAAGATTCTTTGGACAGATGAAACAAAGATAATTTGTATGAGAATGATGGGAAGAGAAATATATGAAAAAGGAAAGGAAGGGCTCATGATCTGAAATCATTTTTCTTTTGATTATTGATCTTAATGAACTTGTGCTGCTACTATGTTTTGACTTTGGTTTACTACTGATAACTGTATAAATTAAGAAATTATGGCAGACTAACCTTACCTCTTCTGTTCCAGTTACCTATATCAATAACAGTTTCCACCAAGAATATAAACATTTTTGGACCAAAGAGGCTACAATTATAAAGAATTTCAACTTAAAATGTTTTTTGTTTAAAATTTCCAGCATATCTATATCCACAAATGTTAACTGCTGTGGATTTTGCTCTCTATCATTCTCTTTCATTGCAGTGGAGCCACTCGTGCGACTCTCCAGGGATCCATCTCGCTGTATGTACTGGCTGTTACACAGATGACATACTTTTTTGCGGTTTCACCTTATTGACAGTAACCTGCAGCTAAGATTTTTTTTGCAATATTAGATGATAATGTCAGATGGACTGGTAACATGGACTCACATGGGTTGATAATACTAATGTACAATACACCCTAGTGGTAGTATAAAACAGACAATGTCAGACACCGACTACAATTGTTACTGGGAACCATGTAACAGTGTGAAAAATCTGTGGTTTTAAATTTAACCATATATATGTTTTCTGAAAAACATACATAAATATAAGGGTCTTGTTCACGAGTGAGGGGAAAATGGAGCAGGAGATTGACAGACGGATTGGAGCAGCGTCGGCTGTGATGCGGACGCTGAAGCGGTCTGTTGTGGTGAAGAGAGAGCTGAGCCAGAAGGCAAAGCTTTCAATTTACAGGTCAATCTACGTCCCAACTCTCACCTATGGTCATGAGCTCTGGGTAGTGACCGAAAGAATGAGATCGCAAATACAGGCGGCCGAAATGAGCTTCCTTCGCAGGGTGGCTGGGCTCAGCCTTAGAGATAGGGTGAGGAGCTCGGACATCCGGGAGAGGCTCAGAGTAGAGCCGCTGCTCCTCCGCGTTGAGAGGAGCCAGTTGAGGTGGTTCAGGCATCTGGTCAGGATGCCTCCTGGACGTCTCCCTGGGGAGGTGTTTCGGGCATGCCCATCTGGGAGGAGACCCCGGGGCAGACCAAGGACACGCTGGAGAGATTATATCTCTCGGCTGGCTTGGGAACGTCTTGGTGTCCCCCCGGAGGAGTTGGTGGAAGTGGCTGGGGAGAGGAGCGTCTGGATCTCCTCCCTGCTCAGGGTGTTGCCCCCGTGACCCGGACCCGGATAAGTGGCAGAAAACGAAACGAAATTAAACGAAAAAAAATATATAGTTGATTATGTGTGTATGATGACACATTAAAATATTACGTTGGAAATTAAATAATAATTAAAAGCAAACACTTCCCTGTAGGGCCACAGCCATGCGTTTAGGAATTCTAAGGTTCTGCCCTGGCAGAACATAATTGCACATTAGAGATTTTTGACTATCAGTATGTA
>KV751324.1:1186360-1219347 GCA_001698575.1 Mola mola | reverse complement strand
CCAACATTGAAAGCAGATTGATTCCTTGTATTGTATAATACTATACTGATGAATCCTGGATTTTTAGGATGGTACTATTGTCGGAAGTAAAAGTAGTTTGACAAAAATATGTCTGCAGGTAGAAACAGTTTTGATGTCAACAGCATAATTTTGTTATTGTGAGAGAGATATATAGAGAGAATGAAATAATCAACGATGCAAAAATCAACTTGTCAGTGCCCGCTGGTGGAGACACTATGTAATGGTGATACTGTTTCTAAATTAGGTCAAACATTGCATAATTTACTATTACTTAATAACCAACAAATATGTTGATGCAGGTATTTTTGTGATCTATGTCCAGGACATGCTGTAAGCAATTAGCATATTGTACTGTTCTGGGACACACGAATAAAGTTTCCACCAAAAAACACACCAAAAAAGTTTCCATTCACTTATTGCTGGGACTTGTTAAAATGCAGGAGATGAGACAAATTAAGGAAAGCATGTCTGTATAAACATCATTAATTAATGAGACAATAAACCAAGATGAAAATTCTGTCTCAAAGTAACTAATGTCACACACTTGGCCCGTTGTTTTGTGCCATAAGCACAATTACCCCATACCCCGTTTTTCTGATTTGTGCTTCCAATTTAAATGAAGAAATTCTCTAGATTCTGCATTTCTAGAAATCAATTTTCCTACACCAGTCATACACAAAAACAATCCTTGTTATATGCAATTCACCTGGTAACATGGCAAACATCAACAGCTCATGTGAAACTTGGCTTCATCGGTGTGCTTTTACAACATAGTGATCTGCAACGGGAGGGAAAAGGTTTGAACCTCTGCAGCAGGCAACTGGCTAAAAGGTGTCGTGTTTAACCAGAGACACACACTGCATGGCTAGACATGGGCTGGAAACATGAGAGTAGGGCTATGCAACAAGATCTATTTCTCCATCCCAGTAGCTTTTACATGCTGGTCTTTTCAGATTCAGGCTTCAGCATGATTGTGACCTAATGTTGTATAGAAAATGCTTTAAAAGAAAAAAAAATAACATAATAACAACAACATGCAAACAAAATTCTTAAAGGCACAAAGTGTGTAAAAGAAACAGATTATATATTAATAATTAAGACTTCAGCAACTTTTTATGAATATTTGCATGCCAACGTTTACCCACTTTAACAAATTGATCCTGTTGGTTTACAATAAAAGGGTATTAATAAATCAAATTTGAATACTGTCAAAGGGATTCTTTTTGTCAGACAAGAACACATTCTTCTGTAGATACTGTATATATTTTTTTTTTATTTAAATCCCATTATGGCAAAAAAAAAAAAAATATGTCAAAGGAAACATACTGGTGCCCAATTTCTTGATTTCTACCATTGCCAGTGTAGTTGTGGCTTTTTGAGAATACACAAAGGTTTGCATGTTCTAACAAGGCATGTACATGTAGGAAACTTGTAGTTTTGGATATCATGTGTTCTTCTGTTGATTTTAAATATTTGATGTTAACTGTGGGATTGTTGAAAAGACCGATTTTTATTAGAAACAGTATTGAATCTTCCCAAAATCTCCACCACATGCTTCTGAGCTGGAACCATTCCTTTCTTTGGGTCCTGAAACTCAGTGAAATGTTTGTTTGCCTGATATTATGTTTCTTTAGGCAAGACCTTCAATTATGTAGTTGTTTCTATATTCAATATTTTGTATCAAACAAAGCTCCTTGAAATAAAAATGAATGAAATGAAACTGCCTCTTATCAGCTGAATAATTTAAGTGTTGGGAAGCAGCCTTTGCAAAAAATCTCTGTCACTGTCAGCTCCACGCTGCTGAACAGTACATTCACCATCCACCCGACTTTGTTGTGTCAATATAGCCAGCAAAGGATTTTGAGGGCACAACCCCAATTGTTGTAAGTTAAGGTTTTCAGCTGAGCTTTATAGTTCAGGCTTTAAATCAACACAACACACACACAAAAAAACCCCAATGTGATAGTAAAGATCTTTTTTCAATGATTAGATATAAAAGATAAAATCACTCAAGAATAATTTAAAAAGAATCTGATCATCTGATCATTGACAAAACTTAAAGTCTAACCATTTAGTCAAAAATCATTTTAAATTTGAATTTGAGTTTAATTAATTTTATCAGATCAGACAAAATCACATCAGATTCATTGAGATCTGAGCAGATTAAAATATGTTTGATTAAATTAAATCGATGCAAAATCAAATTTGTTCAAGTTAATTTGTTAACAAACGCTTCCTCGAGGCTCACTTTTTGTACACCAAGCAGCTCTCTTATGTGCCCCACCATCAGGCTGCTAGTTTCTCTCCCTGATGATCCCCTCCAGTTTTCTCACCATCTTTGCCTGGGGGTCAGCTGACACCCTACCAAGCCAGGAGGGGGTCATCAGCCTACCTGCAGGTAATCCTTACCTGGTTCTTCAGATGTGTCAGATGTGAGCGGTACTCACTGTTGGCAGTTTCCTGCAGAGGATGATCTTGTTCAGATCATCTACAGGCACATAGGTCCAGAAAGGAAATGCAAGAGGAAGAGGAAGAGCAAGAGGAAGCAAGAGGAGATACAAGGTTAGAGAATACATGAGAGGAAAAACTAGAGGAGGAGGAGGACATGGTAGAATAGGAGTTACTCTCCTACCTAGAGGATTCCCCTGTAAGGCAAGGTGTTTTAAAATGGCTGCTACTGCTGTGGTCTGAGGCAGCGATGACAGTGAGGTACGTTGGTGAGCATCACTATATTTTGTACAACCCACGGAGGAAAATAGAGTGCCAGGCGACTGCTGCTGAAAGTTTGATACAGCAAACTTGGGGTGGCAGACTACAATTTGTGTACATTCATGTGGGTGGCAACCACTTCCCTTCTGCCAGTCTTTTCTCATTGATACAGCTTGAGGCAGCAAGTTACCGTGGGGTGTTTTATTGCTCTGTCATTCATATCTTTGGTGAGTGAACAGCTGGAGAGAGGCAGAGAGTGTTGTGTGTTGTGCTGAGGTCATGCATTTCGATCACATTTGAGCACATTAGCTAAGGCTATTAACTAATGTATCTGCTCTAAATCCCAGACATGCTATGTACTTCATGTCTTATTGTACATAGTTTCAAATAAATAAGTTTAAATGTAGTTGACTGTTCTAAAATGCAACAAAGTCTGCCAAGTGTTAATGTGGGCACACTGCATTTTCCATTTAACAAGTAGATTTCATAACACTCTTGGCCACACTAGCAGCTAAATATTTCTACTGAAACATGGCATTAAAATCTTCTCTGACAGTCTCTGCTGAGTTTAGCCACAGTTTGCATCAGAAGAGTTTTATACTGTGGAATTTTGTAGAAAATATAAGAGTTAGCTTAGAGACTCATGATCTCAATTCTCAGGCAGAAGAATCATGATTCAACTTTATGTGCATGTCTGTAAAGTTTAAGTTATATAAACCTCCCAGAATGCTGCAAGATTTACTACACTTCTCTGATTTTCAACATTTCTTCAAACAAAAGTTAGAGGATATCCTCTCTTTGCTGTAGGATATTTTATATACTGTGTAACTTGAATCATCTGTATTTAGTGATGAACTTGGTTACAGTAGCAGGATGGTTTTGTGCTTGCTCTATTATTATTATTCTAAGTCTTCACACATTGAAAAATTATAAAAACAAAATTCAAATACTTCCGAACACAAAGAATTTAAAAATAAAATTCAAGGTTTTTAAAGCATGAGGAATTTTAAGAATAATATTTAATATCTTCTCAAATTAAATAAATTCATCAAAATTCTTTTTTGATGAATTTTTTTTTTTGCTTCTCTTCCCTTACTTCAATGATTTTGTCCCACCCACTTTCTTTCCTTCCGTCTATCTCTCAGTTTTCCTCTTCTTGTTCGTCATTCCTTTTTCTTCAGTCAACTTCCCGAACTCTTTCTTTCTCTGACCCTCTTTACTTGAAACAAAAAAAAAATTCAGATTTTACTTGTTTTAAAATGATCAAAATTACAATTATTTGTTAGAATTATTACAGCCCACTAAGATGTCATGATCCAGTCCTAAGGTATTATTAAAAAAAAACAACTTGTGAACAGTTGTTTTCAACTTGAGGTGTATAAACATAATGCACATAATGCATAAATGCAACCATAATTAATTTGGGAATTTGCCAGTACAGCCCAGTGTCATAATGTGTACCTGTACACTTATTTTTCACACGATGTCTTCTCCAGTTTGCTTATGGCACCACCCTTTGTCCAAGTTGTTCTGACTTTTGAAAGAGTAGTAGCTGCAACAAACTAAGGGTCCCCTGACGTGTGGCCAAAGCGACTCTATATTCCAACCTGCAGAGCATCCACCCAGAGGCATGCAGTAATTTGACTAAGTCACTTTTGACAGTCAGCAGCCTGATTGTTGTAATTGGCCGCCCTATGTGGGCATTTGTTTCTGCTATCAAGATGTTGGTTGCCTGGGCTTCTGGGCTCATAGTGGCATCATACTCTCTACAAAGCCTATGCAGCACAGTTAAACCTGTGGTGAAAAACACAAACAACAAAAAACTTTTATAACACTATGCAACCATTTCTTTAAAAAAAAATGCTGAATGAATAAAGTAAAATGGACCAATGATAATTGAAAGTATAAATATGACACAGTTTTAATCCCCATAAATGGTGGCTGAAATATACTGACATTCTAGACATTATTATCTTAAAATACAACAAACATTATTGCTTAATTACCTAATACATTTTATCACTTACATGGGAACCTGACCAGATGGTTCAGCTGGTACCCTCTTCCTGATCTTTAATTATCCTCAGCAAGTGCCCATCTTCCACTTTGTTCCAGAGGACAGTAAATGTTGCCTTCATGGCATCAACTGTGGAAACTAGGTTAAGTAAGTGACCAGCTGCGCTGGTACTTTTGGAGCTGAAACTCTAAACCATCATCTTCATTCAAGCATTGATACGTCAACAATCTCCACTTCTTATCTCCGTCTTGATCCTCTTGGTCCTCTTCGTCTACTCCTGCTTGGGATGTATCACCCTGACATCCAGCTGTATTGTTGCTCTCATCTTCACCAAAAATTTGAAAGGCCTTGAGGAAGTTGGAGCCATTTTCCATTGTTGAATCTTCCCCCTAATTTTAAACTCACAGTGGATGTCATTCAATGTACTTGCCAACACATCAAATGTATTCAAACTAGGCTAGGACAGCTGAGTATCATTTGAGGCTATCAGGATCAATCCAGTGGGTGGTAAAACCAATGAAGCTCCGCCTTCTGACTGACTAGCAGTCAGTAGTGGTGGCAATATAGTCAACTTCCCTCTTGGCCTCAGTCACCGCCAACTTATTGTCCTTTAAGGCATCAATCATTGAACACAGGATCTGCCATGATATAACTTTTGCATTGGGCATCATTTCCTTCAAACAATCTCCAAAGGGGTCTTTTTCAAAAACAGAGAATGGTGGGAGCCCTTGGACCACATACTTCGTGACAACTTTGTCAAGGGAAACCTAAGACAAAGTTTTTGGTATTTACTCATGTATTTCACCTGGTGGAGAGAGACTCAGGAGCCTTTTTTCTTTTTATTAATGTCATCTCTCCATAATTTTTGAGGTGGTGGGTTTTTTCTAAAATAGAGACAGAGATTTTTAACCATAGCTATTAATGAGGAGGGTTGGTTCAGGATTGAAATATCACTATGTGCATTTGTTTTAGAATGAAGGAACACCCAGGAAACCTCAGAACATCAAATTCTCAATGAACTGATTTGTTCAGAGTACTATGATAGAAGAAAAAAAAAACATGTGCAGAATCTAAAAGAAAGCAATTGAATATTAGAATTTAATGCAATAACTCTCGGAGTGTTTAGTAGGAAGCAACTGGACTTCTTATCTTGTTTGAAGGCGTTTCGCCTCTCATCCGAAAGGCTTCTTCAGTTCTGAGGTTCAGTGTGGGAAACCCAGGTATTTAACCCCGTGTGGGTAGAGACAATCACCAATCACCAACAACGAGGACGTGTTTTGAAACCAACAGCCTCCTTTGTTGGTGAGACAATCACCAACAAAGAGGACGTGTTATGAGACTAACAGCCTCTTTGTTGGTGAGACAATCACCAACAAAGAGGACGTGTTTAGAAAACAACAGCCTCGTCTGCGGTCGTCTGGCTAGGCATCGTGTGAGTCGTTAAGGTCACAAGAGCCCGGGTGTGAATCACTTGAGCGTGTTTGCCCCTCACCCTTGGTTCCGTGTGACACCTTGGGTTCACATGGCCCCAGGTGCGTGTGGGGGTTAAACCGCCTGGGGAAGGCTCCCAAGACAGCATTGTAGGTAGCAGACAAATGGTGTCTTAGTCCACCACCCCTGTTTAGAGAAGGTTTCTCCAAGTGGACAAAGATGGCCTCTTTTACTCCTCTTTCAAACCATCTGTCCTCTCTGTCCAGAACGTGGACATTGGAGTCCTCAAAGGAGTGATCTTTCTCCTTAAGATGCAGATGTACAGCTGAGTCCTGTCCCGATGAGGAGGCTCTCCTGTGTTGTGCCATGCGTCTGTGGAGGGGCTGTTTGGTTTCACCTATATAAAGGTCAGAGCACTCCTCTGTGCATTGAACGGCATACACAACATTGCTGAGCTTATGCCTGGGTGTTTTATCCTTGGGGTGGACCAGTCGCTGTCTTAAGGTCTGGCCCGGTTTGAAATTGACTGGAATTTTGTGTTTTTGGAAGATTCTTCTGAATTTTTCTGATAGCCCTGCCACATATGGGATAACTACGTTCTTCCGTTTTTCCCTTTCTGCCTCAGGTGGTTCTTTGTGGCGCCTTTTGGACGATTTGACAAAGGTCCACTTAGGGTAGCCGCATGTCTGGAGTGCTGTCTTGATGTGTTTCAATTCCTTTTGTTTTCCCTCTGTGCTGGAGGGAACCTTCTGGGCCCGGTCATGCAGTGTCCGGATTACCCCCAGTTTGTGCTCCAGTGGGTGGTGGGAGTCAAATAAGAGGTACTGGTCTGTGTGTGTGGGCTTCCTGTAGACCTCGATGCTGAGGTTACCATCTTTATCAAGAGACACCGCACAATCCAGGAAGGGCAAAATGTTATCTCTCGTATCCTCCCTGGTGAACTTGATGTTCTTGTCCACCGCATTTATGTGTCGCGTGAAAGCCTCCAATTCTTGGGTTTTGATTTTGACCCATGTGTCATCCACATATCTGAACCAGTGGCTGGGAGCTGTTCCTGTGAAGGAGTTCAGGGCCCTCTCCTCCACCTCCTCCATGTAGAGGTTCGCCACGATAGGAGACACTGGAGAACCCATGGCACAGCCGTGTTTCTGTCTGTAAAAAACTTCATCGTATTTGAAGTATGTCGTGGAAAGGCAAAGGTGCAGAAGGTTGCAAATTTGGTCAGGGTTGAGGTTAGTTCTGGTATCTAGGGAGCTGTCTTGTTGTAGGCGTTTCCTAACTGTCTCTACTGCCTCACTGGTCGGTATGCATGTGAAAAGAGAAGTGACATCGAAGGAGACCATGGTTTCATCCGGTGGTAGAGTAAGGTTCTGTATCTTCTTCGTGAAATCTATGGAGTTTTGGATGTGGCGTGGTGTGTTCCCCACCAAAGTGGACAAGATGCCAGAGAGGTGTTTGGCGATGTTGTAGGTCACCGAATTGATGCTGCTGACGATGGGTCTGAGTGGTGCTCCTTCCTTGTGGATCTTGGGGAGACCATAGATGCATGGAATGGCCTCTCCAGGGTACAGACGGTAATAGGTAGGGCGGTCAATGATGTGGTCTTTTTCCAGTTTCTGTAGGTGTTCTATCACCTTCTTCTTGTAGCTGCTGGTGGGGTCCCTTTTTAAGATCTCATAAGTTTCATGGTCACTGAGCAGTGAGGTTATCTTTGTGTGGTAATCTGATGTGTTTAGGATGACAGTGCATCTCCCTTTGTCGGCTGGAAGGATGGTGATGCTTGGATCCTTGCCCAGTGTGGAAATCGCCCTCCTTTCTTCAATGGTGATATTAGAGGGAGGTATTTTTGCACTGGCGAGGGTGGCCGACACTTTAAGTCGGATCTGTTCAGCTTCAGAGGAGTTCAGCTTGTTGTTCTTAATTGCTGACTCTGTAGCTGTGATGAGATCCACTATAGGTAGTTGTTGTGGAGAGATTGCGAAATTCAGGCCTTTTGCCAGCACATCTCTTTCCGGTTTCGTGAGGGACCTGTGAGATAGGTTCTTCACCCATTTGTCCTGGACGTCTGTTGATGTGGCTTCATTGTGTTTGGCTTCTAGGTGTGTTGTTCTGGTCTCTGTTCTGTAGGCTTTGTTCAGTAAAGATTGGAATTTGTGAGTCTGCCGTTTCTTGCTTGTGTTGTGTTGGACTAGTTGAGCCTTGGTGACAAAATTGGATACTTCTTCAAAGATGAACGAGGGGAAAAGAGTTGCAAGTTTCTCTTCAGTTTGGTGGATTTGGTCCTTCAGGGCATCGATTGTGAAGTGGACTTGTTGTATCCTTTCATTCAGAAGTTGGGTTTGTGCTTTCGATAGGATTTGTCCGGCTCTGTGTCCTTTGACTGCGGATCCCAGGCGCAAACTCCTCGGAATCAGTCTGGACTGTCTGCATCTCAGGTTAAAGTGGAGGTGGTTTCTGTAGTCCGCCAGCTTTCTTGAAAGCTTCTCATATTCCCGCACCAATAGAAGGGTGTTCTCCCAAAGTGTAGGGCAATATGTCCGTGAAGGTTCTCAGTCATCCAGGTCATCTTGATCTTGGAGTGTTTAGTAGGAAGCAACTGGACTTCTTATCTTGTTTGAAGACGTTTCGCCTCTCATCCGAAAGGCTTCTTCTTCCTTTCGGATGAGAGGCTTCTAAGTCCTTCATGGACATAATGCAATAACTCAAAATTCCTGTCCACTTAATGAAATAGTCTAATTAAAGTTAAAGGCTAAATAAAGCTTCAAATTACACTAAATGTACATGGCATAACAATAATCATCTTCAATTTACCAACTGCCGCCCCAGGTAGAATGAGGGGGAGTGCAGTCTTTGAATAGACAAGTGATCAGATGTGTTTAACAGAGTGACAAGAAGTACCTGAAGGCTACTTTCTATTGACTTGAGTTAGCATGGCTTAGGTTTTTTCGCTAAAGTCATTCACACACAGCCTTGCTACTCCTTAATGTCTGAAATGGCTAGGCTTGAGCTGAAAAAGAAATCTAACAGCAGTTTAGACAGCACTTGTTTGCACACGCCCTTGTCCACCCTCAAATTTTATTCTATAGTAAGTAACAAAGATGGTTTGGGAAAATTTATCAGAGTAAAAGTCTATATTTTTAGAAAGGAATGTAGTGGAGTAAAAGTAGAAGTTGACAAAAGATTAAAATTCAAGCACTGACGCTCCAAAAAATACTTAAGTAGTGTAAAGAAGTATTGATACTTCCTTGGAATCTGGGGAGTTTGCAAGCCAGGACAAAGCCTTGTGGTCATTGTGTTTGAGCCAGTCAGAAAAGATACACCAATATATTGACTCAATATCGATATTGGCTGATATCAATGTAACTCACTCTCAGTGTACTGGCAATTAAGGTGGCATTCACCAATACCTGTGGCTGGTAATAATCTGCTGTGTCGCATTAATTTTGCACTGGGTGCATTTAAAGACCCCCTCTGGGAAAAAAACCCCAACATATTTTCTTGATCTTGTAAACGTCCATGTAGTGTTTATAATGTATTATGACACTCATCATGACTGAAATAAGCAGTCAAAGTTATATCACTGCATGAATTCTTCCCAACAGTCCCCGTAACTTAAGATTCCTGGATCTACCCCTTTATATGGATCCACCCCAAAATTTTAAGAGTTCTTACTTGGCTTCTTCGCCTTTCTCCCACCAAGTTTTGTTTAAATCCATCCAATAGTTTTGGCATAATGCTGATGACAAACCAGCCAACCAAGCACAACAGATTAATAATAGGGGGTGGGGGGGGTTGCTGGAGCCTATCCTGGCATCTGGGGCGAAGGCAGGATGCAGCCTGGAGTTCATCACAGGGCTGAGAGACATACAACCATTCACACTCACACCTACAGGCCATTTAGAGTAACCAATTAACCTAAACCTCATTGCACGTTTTTGGACCATGGGAACCAATGCAGACACAATCTTTCTTACAAAATGAAATAGTGCCATTTTAAAAACAAAATATCTTTTTTTTAAAACTGAAATTCACTTTGTTTACTATTTTCCAGATCCATTGTTATGGTGGACAGATGCAATTAACAAAAGTTTGGTCACTGTCCCAATACTTATAAATTTAACTGTACTCGTATGCATAAAATGAAGATCCATTATCTGGATCCAGGCTCAGCAAAAGCTCATTCATTTACACTATCATGCTGACACAAAGGATCTGCGATGGTGGCAGCAGCACAAATGGTTCGACAGAAAATTCAACTCAACAGATTCATAATAACGATCTCTGTCTTGCGGCTCATCCTAATTCAGCAGTTACCACTTCACAGTGTTCTGTTGGTGTCTTAATAGAGAAAATGGAGCTGTTGCTGCATTTCTCTCAGATGGTACCACCGATGTTTTTCAATCAGTGAACAATCTGAGCTGTCCAACTCTACAAATTGACCTTTATGGCTGTCTCACGATGGCCACGGAGCAGACATTTGGACAAAGGTACTGTGGTCCCCCACCACCTTTTTGCTGAAATAACAAGAATAACGTGTGCTTGCCAGTGATGATGAGAACCTGAAAGTTAATAAATAGTTTAACATTGTAGGATAAATATTACTCACTTTCTTATACTGAGAAAAAAAAAGATTAATCTCACACAAAGGCTTGTGTTTTCTATACAGATCTGAGTTAAGTTTTGGTTAGATTAGAAAAAACACATGAAACTATAGAAGGAGTAAGCCTGGAGAGCCTTATAAAGTAAATATTGTAAATAAATAAATAATAATACCTACCAGGATCACTTCCATTTAATGATTTAATATCTATTTTTTCATTTTTTCATTTGTTCATGCACTTAGTAGATTTGTTGATTGAATTAACATCAACAACTTGAAACTGAAGTCACTGTTTAAATAATTTGAAGAAAAAAACTACCAAGAGGAAGAAATATATTTTGTTCTTTTCTTTGTTGTGTGTTATACTAGACTGAGTATTTTTGACTACTTTGGGGTCAAAAGAAACAATAAGACATTATTTTAATGTCTTTATGCTAAGTTGGGCTAACCACGACCTGAGGGATGTACTATGAGGCAAGATTAGTATCTTAATGAGGTATATTGAGCAGAAAGTCAGGTTAGATCTATCCCCCTTCAGGGTAACTCATGCTGCCAACATTACCTGTACTGGACCAGTTTATGCTCCAAATTCAGCTTAAGATCAGCTATTAACAGTTTTTCCATTTTCATGGATTCTATTCCTGATGATATTTCAAGGGGGAGATATGAATATGAAGTTAAGAAAGAAAGTCGATAACCATGTTTGTGATATCCAAAATCTCTAACTAGACCTTCAAGGTTTTTCGAGCCAGATTCCAAAAAGAAAGCCTGCCTCTGTTGAACCTGCATCGTAGTACACCCCTAGTACCCCCTCAGCTCCATTCTGAAGACACAAATTGAGTGATACTCATCTGTTCATCTCACTCATAGATATACAGTGAATTTGTATTTTTAAATATTTTCTTAAGCTGCTGAATTTTTCCCGCATGCATGTACAGAGTATCTGTCTTTAAGTTTACTGGCATGTCTATCATTATTTTTTATTCTGTGTGAGTGTACATGTTTTTCTGTTTGTTTGTTTTTGTTGCAGATTTTTTCAGAGTTCAACATACTTTTGGAGCTGCGTAGTACCCAAAAGGAGGACAGCAGTGTGCGGACTCTGTTCAATGTCCAACATCATGTCCACCCGCAGCTCCTCCTTGGCCCACATTCACTCAGCTTCATCTCTACTCAACACAGAGAATACGAGTATGCTGTCATCCAGCTAAACAGCCCTCAACCACACTATGTAAAGTCTGAACAAGTGAGCAAGTACAGCTAAACATGGGCTTGTTCCACCAAGCTTTGTTGATTAAAATGATTCCTTACTTGCCCTGAATGTAAAACAACATCTGCTGCCCACACACCATTTATTTTGTGTGTTTGTTGCTGTGTTGTCACAATATGACCTCTTCATCTTCCACTTTCAGCTTTACCTAGCTTTTCCTAGGAGTTGCCACAGCAAATCCTCATCCTCCATCTTTCCATGTCTTCTGCATCTTCTTCTCTCACATCAACTATCGGCATGTCCTCTCCCACCACATCCATTAATCTCCTCTTTGGTCTTCCTCTTTGCCTCTTGCCTGACGGCTCCATCTTGAGCATCTTTCTACCAATATATTCACTGTCCCTCCTCTGCAAATGTCCAATCCATCTCAATCTGGCCTCTCTAGCTCTAACTTTCAAAACGTCAGTCTTTATGCTCTCTGATGAAATCATTCCTAATCACTCCCAAAGAAAATCTCAATATCTTTAACTCTACCACCTCCAACTCTGCCTCCTGTCTTTTGGTCAGTGCCACCGTCTCATAACCAAACAATATTGCTGGTCTCTTGTAAACCTTTCCATTCACCTTTGCTGCTACTCATTTGTCACAGATCACTCCTGACACTTTTCGCTACACACTCCACCCTACCTGCACTCGCTTCTTCATCTCTTTATCACACACTCCATTGCTCTGAACAGTTGACCCCAAGTAATTAACCTCATGAACCTTTCCCACTTCTACTCCCTGTAACCTCACTGTTCCACTTGCCTCCCTTTCATTCATACACATGTATTCTTTCCTGCTACGACTGACTTTCATTCCTCTTCTTTCCAGCAAATACCTCCACCTCTCCAGGTTTTCTTCCACCTGCTCCCTGCTCTCACTACAGATCACAAAGTCATCTCCAAACATCACTGTCCATGGAGATTGCTGCCTGACCTCATCTGTCAGTCTTTCCATCACCATAGCAAATAAGAAGGGGCTCAGGGTCCTTGGTCCCTGATGGAGTCCCACATTGCACCATCTGTCACTCCTACGGTGCACCTCACTACTGTCGTGCTACTCTCATACATACTGTATCCTGCACCAGTCCAACATACTTCTCTGCTACTCCAGACGTCCTTATACAATACCACAGTTCCTCCCTCGGCACCCTGTCATAGGCTTTCTCTAGATCAACGAAGACACAATGCAGCTCTTTCTGACTTTCGCTATATTTCTCCATCTGTATTCTCAAAGCAAACATGACATCTGTAGTGCTCTTTCTTGGCATGAAACCATACTGTGTCTCACAAATTATCACTTTTTCTCTTAGCCTTTCTTCCGCTTCCACTTCTCTTTCCCATATCTTCATTGTGTGGCTCATCAGCTTTATCCCTCTGTAGTTGCATATCACCTTTGTTTTTAAAGATCGGCACCAGTACACTTTTCCTCCATTCCTCAGGCATCTTCTCACTGTCCAAGATCATGGATGTTGAACAATTCCTTCAAAAACTCCACTGCCCTCTCTCCTAGACACTTCCATACTTCTACTGGTAAGTCATCAGGACCAACTGCCTTTCCATTCTTTATCCCCTTCAAAGCTTTTCTCACTTCATCTTTAGTAATGTCCAACCTCTCTTACAGCTCATCATATGCCTTCTGTTTAGCCTTTGCCACCTCCCTCTTTGCCTTATGTTGTATCCCCTTGTATTCATATCTACTCTCTTCTGTTTTCTCACTATACTATTTCTTCCTCGCCAACCTCTTCCTCTGAATACTCTCCTTTACTTCTTCATTCCACCACCCAGTTTCCTTATCATCTGTCCTCTGTCCAGATGACACACCAAATTCCTTCCTACCTGTCTCCCTGATCACTGTTGCTGTAGTTACCCAGTCATCTGGCAGTTCTTCACAACCACCCAGAGCCTGTCTCAACCTCTCATTCAAGTCCTCACAGCAATCTTCCTTTTACAGTTTCCACCATTTGATCCTCTGCTCCACCTTTGCTTTCTTCCTCCTTCTCACCACCAGATTCATCCTACACACTACCACCTGATGCTGTCTGGCTACACTCTCTCCTGTCACTACCTTGCAGTCTCCAATCTCTTTTAAATTGCATGGTCTATACAAAATTTAGTCCACCTGCCTGCTCCTGCCTCCACTCTTATGTCACCTTCTGTTCTTCCCTCTTTTTTAAGAAGGAATTCACCACAGCCATTTCCATTCTTTTTGCGAAATCCACCACCATCTGTCCTTCTAGAGTCCTTTCCTTGACACCAAACCTGCCCATCACTCTTTTACCTTCAAAAACATGCCTGTTGAAGTCTGGTCCAATCAACACTCTCTCCTCCCTGGGAATACTCTCTACCACTTCATCTAACTCACTCCAGAGTTTCTCGTTGTCTTCCATCTCACAGCCAACTTGTGGGGCAAAACCACTGACAACATTTATCATCACAACTTCAACTTCCAGCATCACACTCCTGACCATGTTAGACATTCTTTTCATTCTCCCCCTTCAGGATCACGCCTACTCCATTTCTCTTCTTATCCACACGATGATAGTAAAGCTTGAACCCTGCTCCAATGCTTCTAACCTTGCTACCCTTCCACCTGATTTCTTGCACACACAAAGCATCTACCTTTCTTCTCTGCATCATGTCAGTCAGCTCTCTAACCTATACCTGCCATCGTGCCTACTCTCACTCCTACACTTGTAACTTTCCTCTTCTTTCTCTGTCTCCTAATGCATTTCCCTCTTCTTCTTTTTCAACTAACAGTAGTCCAATTTCCGGTAAACCCGGGTCCCGAATGATTCGGTATGAAATTCGCTTTCACGATTCGCATGCTTAATTTGGTTCAGTATTTACGCTGGATGCCCTTCCTGATGCAACCATTACAATTTATCCGTGTTTGGGACCAGCACAAGAAATACACTGGTCTGTGACCCCTAGTGGCTGGTTTGTTGTCACAGTATGACCATATGACCATAACTATGTATAAAATTGACAAGGTGAAAGAAATTTTCAGTTCTTCTGATTTTTATATATGGTCAAAGGTCCCGAGGAACCCAACATTTTTTAAAAATTAATTAACATCACAGCTTTGGTCCGAAAGGTCCAGTTGATAATTTAATTTTTAATAAGTAATCAAAACTATCAAAATGAATGAGATATTATCAATAGTTTTGTTAGTTTCTTATATTAAACAACCTCTGTGGCTGTTTGTGATCAGATATCTGGGTTTATGAGGCACAAGCATGAACAAAACCTATACCTTGCACTTAAGTGCACCATAAAGTCCCTTTGACTGTGCCAAACTACAGAACGTCAACAGAGTTGAGAAACAGTGACAAATCTACTGAAATAAATGATATTAAAATGCCAGGGATGCTCAGCCATGCTTTTACTAAAATTACTTAAGATACAAATTCTTTTGTGCAGAACAGCAAAAGATTTTAAATGCTAATGAAAAATATACCACCATTTGCGCTCGGTGGACTCTGGTGTTCTTGTTATATCAAACCCTAACCCTGTGTTTTGCTGACCTAATCTATCATAACCATTAAGTTATGATTGATTGTCAGTTATTGATACGTCCTTTTTATGTCATCTGGCACTCTTGAGCCTGACTGTGATTTTCTTATGGATAACTTTTGACCTCTTATTAGTGTCCTCAGTGTGCTGTGAGACAGAATATTTTTGTGATGGGGGATCCAGTTGCAGTCCGGGACCACTGTACTCTCCATCAACCTGGCTTCAGCGAATCAGCCTCTTATGCGCTCTGGGTAGGAGAATCAGATTAATATTCTTTGTTGTGTTTCTTTGATTGCAACCATAAGTGCTGTACATGAAGAGTACGGCCCGTTTGGAATTGTAATACACTTTGCACAGTGTAAGGTGTCAATCAAGTTGCTCACAGATTTGATATGTGTGACTTTGCAGATGTTCTACTGTACATTATCTCAGGCTCTGATTGGCCTCAAAAGCAGCCTCTTGAGACAGGGAAGTCTACATCATTTAATCGAAAGCGAAGGTTGGTACACAGGTTCAATCTGGCACATAAGGGTGGGAGGAACACACATTAGATTTGGAGTCTTCACATGAAAGTGTCAGTAAAAAGTGTGTTTTAATAAGTGATTTATAAGAAGTCACTGACTGCAAGTTTTATTTCAGGCATGTCGTTCAAATGTTGGGGGTGTAATGGAAACCCTCCTTTGATACTTTGTTATTGCACTTTATGTGACCTTTATGCCTATTCATGCAGACAAGCCATTTCTTTGAAAACAGGAGGTCACAGCTTGGCAGATGCTAAGAAACTTTTCTTTTGTCTTTTATTTTTCTGATCCTACTCTACTAGTACCTCATGCTGTCTCTGCTCTTCTTGCAGGACAGAAAACATCACATCTGTCTGCAGCCCATTGGCTTAGGTATCACACCAATCCTCTTGATCTTCCACACGTGACAGTCAAAAAACGTAACACCTTGAATACGCTAGTCTTTTCTCATTTCCAACAGATGGTGAACCTCATTGTTGTGAAACTGAAATGCAGCTCATGTGCACACCACGTGCTGACCTCTCTGATGTTCCATTGACCAATCCGGATGATTTTTTTAAGTGGACGGATCAGCCTCCTGTGATCTGGCTACTGGTAACTGTCAGGTTGGATTTGCAATTATAAATGATCGGACTGTTGTTAAACAATCTTCTCTGCCTTCTCATTTCTCAGCACAAGCAGCAGAGCTCATGGCCTTAACTGAAGCATGCAGATTGGCTAAAGGTAAAACACTCACCATTTACACTGACTCTCAGTATGCTTTTAGTGGTGGTCATGATTTTGGAGCATTGTGGACACATAGAATATTTCTGAAAACAGATGGTAAGCCCATTTTACATCATGACAAAGTATCAGCACTCCTAGAAGCTATTTTTTTTTTTTTTTTTTTTTTTTGCCTAAACAAATTACTGTTTGCAAATGTACTGCTCATAACTTTGCTATTGATCCTGTCTCTGCAGGAAACTCCAGAGCAAAAGCTGCTGCCAAAGTAGCCTCTTGGGCTCCCCCTCTTGATGTGCATAACCACACACTCTGATCTTTGCAGCTTTGCATTTAGGGCCAGCAAAACCAAGCTGTGGTCCCAGAATGGCTGCAACAAAAGAGATGACGTCGGGTGTGGGCCTGATGAAAAATCTTGTTGTGCATAGAAAACTGCAAAGTTGACACACACGTGTATAAAGGGGGGATGTGCACAGCAGTACAAGCTAATTGATTCACTAAAGGATTACCTGTGGGTTATAAGAGGTACACACAAAGGACTTGATGTGAAACTCAAAGACAGACAATAGAAACACAGGTCATAGGAGTGAACACTAGGAAACAAAACATGAGAAAAGACTAAACAGAGAAACAAAATAAAATTGATTATCAAACCAACAAGAAATTACTTAATGATTAAGCAGTAATAAGTAAAACCGATGATACAAGAAATAATACTCTCAAAAATGAATTTTTAACAAGAATGATATTAAACACTCAGGACAACAGAAAACTATAACGGAGCCCCATAACTATGACAACTGACTCCTTGAGACACAAAACCAAGTCAACCCACTTAACAAAGGCAGCTCATCAGTTTTCACTTTTTCTTTTATTAATGAACACATCAAAGATACCAGCATATGTCTATAACAAAAAACATGAAACAGAAGAGTTTTTCATCATATGGCTTCTTTAACATATTCCTTTAAGGATTCAAAGCCATTCATGGTCAGCTGTGCTAAAAGTAAAATATAGGAAATACAAACACACTAGATTGCTGGGACTTTGACAATCTGGTGCTATGCCCAGCTCATTCAAGAGCACAACAAAGAAGAGAGGACTCACAGTGAACTTTCAAAGTAATTAGTAAATTTATTAAGAAATCTCTAATCCATAAGCAAAACATAATGTTTTGTGGCAGTACTCAGTGGTGTAGTATGGGTGGAAAATTCTGTACAAACTTCAATTACCTTTAACATAAACCAAGGAGGGAGAGAGAGTGAGCCATCTTGAATTCACCGGCTTATACAGGCTCTCAGCATGTGAGAAACATCACCCAATTAGGTGGGCATGGCCAGAGAAGGTCCTGGAAGAGAAACAACAGCCAGCAAGACTGGAAGCACACTTCCCAGGCTGTCACACCCCCCACCAGTGCGGTTTTCGCAACATCAAATTAGGGCTTGAGGGAGCACATCAGTGACTATGTTCTCCCTACCTTTAATGTGACTTATATTAAGTGCATCTAGTTGGAGAAACAGCAACCAATGCATAAGTCTTACTTACTACTACTAGTTACTGTTTTGCACGCTGGACAGCAATGTTAAAGGATTGTGATCTGTATAAATGATAATTGGCCCTGACGAGCCAAAATACACTTAAAAAAACCTCAAGAGCCCAAATCAGTGCCGATGTCTCCTTCTCAACAGGGGCGTAGCAAGGTTTTCAAATGTGTAGGGGATGTGGTTCGTCTGGGGTGTATCAGCTACATATTGAGACTCTTAATGTCTGTGTGTTAATACATGTCTGTTTTTGTTAGAACTCATTTACATAAAAAGAATTTGCCAACAAAGGATAATTGAATGATTGGTTAGGCAGTACAGGACTTCGGTGTAATTAGGATAACACAGTGGGCAGCACGATGAACATAGAGAGCCAGAGATTGTATTTTTCTTACAATGGCCTGTGCTCCATTGTATTTGCCAGCCATATGTGCAGCCCCATCATATGCTTGGCCAGGCAACCCGTTGATAGGCAAGTTTAGGCGCTGCAAAACATCCATGACTACTTTTGCAAGGTTTTCTCCTTTTGTCAGAGAAACTTGAATTTTGGATGTGGTTGATTGGGTTTATTGAACTGATGGCAAGTAAAAGCTACGTCTGAGTTTTCTGCTCCTCCCTCAGCCATTTCATCGTCATCCTTATCTTCTCTCCTCACACTGTTATCCTGTCTGCATTCTCCTTCCTCTTCATCCTTGCCACATCCTCACACAGACCCTAATCAAAACATTTAAATTGAAATTGTGAATTTTATATACACACAACGGACACAGACATGCACCTGGGATGGAAATAAGCACCACCCATGACTCAATCACACACAATTTGCTTCTCTTTCATCGTTGATCTTTTTCACAAACTGTAAGAAAAAAAACAGTATTTAGTTAATTTAATCCTAACTACATTTAACTGAGAAAACCTTCCTGTTCTCTCTCTTAAACCGATGCCTCCAGCAGCTGCCTTACCGAAACAAACAGGTTGCACTGGTAAAGGAATAGGCTCAAAATTAAGCTCCTTCAATTAATGCCAACCTAAGGAACAATTTTTTTTATAGCTGTGGCACCAGCAAATCTCAGTAAATACCGAAAAGTAATGTCATGAAATAAATTTCAAAAATATCTAGTTGAAACAGGCGATTGTGGTTTAATGTCAACATTTTTCAACTTTCAACTTCACTTACAGGATTTCTCTTGAAAAAGGTGTCAATCTTCTCTTGCCTTTTTCTTTTCTGCATGTTAATAACACTGTGTGATTAAAAGACAGTGGTCAGCTTGATAGTGACGTGGGTCTGACAGGACTGTGACACTGCTAAATTTTGCTTACTCGCGTGTTATCCACAGAAACAATATTTAGGCTTCAAATATGCCTCTTGATGAGTATGTGCCGGTGTGATGCTCGTTCGTTCCCGCTTCCTCCTCAGCTGAACAACAAAAACAACAAACACAGCAAAAGGGGCAGTACTTGATGCGGGAAAGCCAATTGAAGGCCATTGACAAGTTTTCAATAACTGAATAATTTAGCTGGTGATGATTAAACTTACATGAGAAGCAGCAGACAGGGTGTCCTCCTCTTCCTGCAGGACAGCCCCAACACCAATGTCACTTGCATCCACCTGAATCCTAAAAGATTTGTTGAAAGCAGGAGCTGATAGAACGAGAACAGAGCATATTAATTGCTTCACACAATTGAATGCTGCTTGCCAATGTGAATATCATTCTGCAAAAAAAATTGGTCAATGGTGCAATTACAGTGGAAAAATTAAAGCAAAAAATTGCGCTAATACCCCACTAACCCCAAAAACCGCATCAGCTCCTTTTTGGATGTTGGCACAGGATATTTATCAATAGCTTCCACTTTAGCCTGTACAAGACGGATTTTACCTTGGCCTGCAACTTTTTTAGATAGGTTATTGTAGCTTTAATAAAATTTAAATTTGGCTAAATTAACTGTTGAATTCGCTTCTGCCAGTCTGTCAAACACTGCCCCAAGATTTTCAACATGTGCCTCCCACTTGTCACTAAACACAACAACATCGTCCAAATAAGCTGCACATCCTGTCAGACCAGCCAACACTTTATTCATTTGGTGCTGGAAGGTAGCAGGAGTGGTTTGTATGAAAATAACCCCCATGGTGTAATGAAAGAGGAAATTTCCTTAGCTATAGCTGTTATTGGCACTTGCCAATACCCTTTCAAAAGGTCAAGTTTGGTCACAAAGTTGGCATTTCCCATCTGAGCAATGCAGTCCTCTATTCGAGGCATTGGATAACAGTCAGGCTTGATGACAACATTAATTTTTCTAAAATCTGTGCAAAACCTTTCTGACCCATCTGCATTGTCGGCCAAAAAACATTTTTCTCATTACATCTCTGCACTTTCTTCCTCTGGTCTGGTGTATGTACTAAATAATCTGTCTGAGATATGTTTTTTCACAGCGTAAGACCCACTAAATGTTGCCTGAAATGGTGAACCCACCACTGGCAGCAAAGCCGAAACTTGATCCCATGGCTCAAACAAATGGGATTCAGCATTGCAGTCGAAAAGTTATTTCATTTTCTTTTGTGCACTGCCAAGATTTTTTTGGGCAGTAGCACAAGTAACATGCAGTCGGTGGCAGAAATTATTAACGCAATTCAGAACATTATCATGTGACTCAGCATTTTTTAAGTCTTCACTCAATGCAGCTGGACTGTGTGTCCAAACACCAGGTCATTGGGACTAAAACCTTTGCCCTCCTGGGAAACCTCCAATATGGCAAGCAAAACCAAGGCAAACCATCCTCCAAATCCTGAGATAGCTCAGTACAATAGGAGCGCAACATAGACTTCAGCGTCTGATGAAAACGCTCACAAGCCCCTTGAGACTCGGGTTGGTATACACTGGCTGTTGTTTAACCTTTAGCTGTTTAACTGCCTCAGAGAATGTACGAGACATGAAATTAGTCCCCTGATCAGTTTGTACAACTTCAGGAACACCAAAGGTATTCATGAAGGAGGTCAGTGTTTTCCCCACTGGCTTTGTTTTAATAGAGCACAAGGAAAAAGCAGCAGGATAGCAAGAACCGTCAATAAGTACTTGCCACCTGCTGTTTGGAAGTGGACCTACACAATCAAGCAGAAGATACTTAAATGGCTTGGCAACTGCTGTAATGGGGTACAAAGGTACTGGCATAATATGTTAGTTGGGCTTTCCAGTTAACTGACAGGTGTTACAAGTTCAACAGTACATTGATACATCACTTTTTGGACGAGCCCCCCCAAAAAATAATGGACTCTGTCATCATTTTTTTTTTTTCACACCAAGATGCCCTGCTTCCCCACCATCTGTAACACTCAACACAAGGTCTCTAAACTTTGCAGGCACCACAACTTGGACAACCTAATCTATCTGTACACCATTTACCACCCGAGTCCATTTCCTTAACATCAAGCCATTATTCAAAACATAGCCACTAGGAGCACACCTGAGCTCACCTTCTGGACAGAACAACTCGAGAAAAGCTTCCAGGGTAGGATCTGCAGCTTGTTCTCTCATACAATTTTTTTCTAGAAATTGAAGGCAAAGGGATATTAAACCATTTTAGCTATTCTTTTTCTTCAGAACCCTAGACCCCCCAAGATCGTTGAACATGGTGAGACATCTCAGACTGCTCAGACTTGGTGAGAAGGTGAGAATCATCACCCAACAAGTGGGGCGTGGACGGCAAAGGTCCTGGAAGAGAAACAGCCAGCAAGTTTGGAGGCACACTTCCCAGGCTGTCACAGGCAGCACATTGGCAACATGGCTTTAGGAACAGGATTGTTGTTATCTTGACGAATTATGATGGATTTTCATCGAGCACCACAAATAGGTCAAACTTTCATTTTGCCCTACAGTATATAGAAGCCTCCATCAGCCTTGTTTTTGTAGTTTTACTTTGTGCCTAATAACTGGTCAGTTTTAAGGTGAGATCTCTTCTATAATCGTTGTCAGCTTCTCCGAAACTCACCTGCTCAATGTGCTTGTCTTAGCATGCAAGGAAGTAAAGAATTCATTAAATAAATTGAGGTTTAAAGTAGGGTGGGTCTGCTGTATCCCTGATACACAGTGTCACATCTGTAAAATGTGTTAAAGCCCTGTGAGACAAACTTAATTTGTCATTTTGGGCCATACAATATGTTTTGATTGATTGAAATTTGATTGATGTTACCAATACATTTGTGTGAAGTCCAGACTTAACTAAGTTATAAAAGCATATCATTATAAGTATTGTAAGTATTTTTAACCCCAATTTACATCTGTCATTAAAAATTCCTCATTGTATGACTAAAGCAAATATTTTTCATGCTGGACACATGTCTCCTCCTCAACATTTTAAGTCCATTCTCAGTGTAGGTACACTATAGCCCTCAGGTTTCAACATCACACACATCAAATTCTGTTTGCAGTTCCACTCCTTAAAATCTAGATTTTCCCTGTGAACAGAGAATGAGAAAAACAGCCTTATACTTTCAGACTCTGCTCATATCATACTGTAGCTAACTCTGGCCAGACAATGGTGAAGCTTACTGATGTTTCTAGAAGACTTTGATTATGTTAATCTCTCAGCCGTATTTTGAACATGTATGTAAAGCTCAAACATTCAACTCAAGAAACAAGAAGAAAGACAGTTCCGAATGTAGTGGGACAAAGGGGCTGTTCACACATGTTTGTTGAAACCTGGTTCCAGACTGAAATCTTTTGAAAACGCAAACCCTTCTTTTTCTAACAATATGCATATCCTGTGGAGACAGTAATGCCACAGCCCCATTCACACAAGCATATTAACAGTGTTGAACTGTGATTCAGGATTCAGGATTTCAGCTCTGCCAAAACTCAGTCAAATGCACCAAAAAAAGCACAGTATCAAAAATATGCAACAAGATACAAGTTAGCTGCTCATGACAACAACAGGTGTCTGTGATGTATAGTTCCAGCATATGAAGAGGGCAGCAAACACCACACACTGATAGAAGTGTTGTTGTTTTTTTTTTTAATTCAGTATGAGATTTACAAACTTACAAAAACACCCTCCCCCAAATTGAGCAGTAGATGATTGCCAATTACTTGGCATCACCAACCATTTAGATAAGTAATTTAAGGGTAACAAAAATCCAACAATAGTCGCATTTTCAGTTGTTTTTGTGGCATCTGGCGAATAAGATTGTTATCATTACACTGCCATGTGAAAGTGGATTTTTTTAGAAAGGCAAAAGGAAGTCTTTTCTGTTTTTTTGTTGGGTTTTTTTTTTATAAAAAAATAAAACAAAAACAAGAATAACCAAAAAAATACATTAGTCTACTGAAACTCAGTAATTAAAGATCTTTTACTGTAAGTTTTGATCATGATATTATCTGACATTTTTTATCCTTCATTATTGTATTAGAAAGTGTCTTATGTTTAATGCACCTAAACACTCTTCATTCTATTTCTCTTTACCTGCAGTATTACAACTTCTGACTATGCAACGAGTCATGGACAATCTAATTTGAACACACAGTGCTGAGAAAAAGGGGAATCGGTATTCCTGATGTCTTCTATTTTTGCATATTAGGTCATATAGATCATCAAATTTTAATTTGCTACACGCCTAACACAAGCACACAACAAAACACAAAATGTGGTTTTATTGAGAAAAAAAAAAAAAAATAGAGAGATAGACAAAAAATAAAATTATCTGGCTCTATGTGGAAAGGTCATTGCCCCCTCTGTTTCTAAATCAGTTAAGTTGATTTAATTGATAATCTTGTCCACTTTTAATAGCCACAACCACTTACCTGGCTGACAATGTGAATTAGGCTTTAAGGTTTCAAAAGCAGCACACGATGCTGTGAACCAATACACAGTTGTGAACCTTCCCAAGATTTGCTGACCTACAGTCCCGAAATTCCTGCAAAGCGCTTTGTCATTACTTTACGATTACTGTGTCACTCACCAGAATGAGCTGTATTTTGTCTATACAATCATTGTTTTTATCTTAAATTAAAGTCAGTTGGATGATCTGAAAATTGTAAATGTGACAAGCAAAAATAGAAGAAATGTAAATACATTTTCACAGCGCTGTATATGGAAAAATGCTAGTGAGGACAGAGTTATCAAAATGCCTCTCCTGTATAGAGAGAACAGTTTATCATAAGGCCATCTGGGCTGAGTGAAGCATTTGAGCTGTAGCAGTATGTGGATTAGTCCTGGGCGTGTACAGTATGTCAGATTGGCAGAGGACTGCTGGAGGAGGGGAAAAGCCAGCAGCTGTTGCTTTGACGGGACCGATGGAGTGCGTATGGTCTGTGTTCTTGAGCACAGCTACAGAATGAGTCAGGACTTTATGCAGGCATGTGGATAAGAATTACCTGTGTTATGTGCTGCCTTTGGCTGCAGCATTCTTTCCACATGGGACTGATTGGGGATGGGCAACAGGTACATGAGATATGTACTGTAAGGGATGGTCATAGCTCACAGATCAAGGTAATATGAATTCATCAGACCTCAAGGTTGAGAGATCATTTGTTTATGCTGTGAGTGATTATACACAGGCTCATATTTCAAAAGTATCTAAAATAACACTCTTGTCCTTGCCATGTTGAAGCCAATTTAGTTATTTTTTGATGTTTTTTTAGACTCCAGTCAGTATTCACAGTTTAAATCTACCCATAAGAAGCATGTTGCTCTATGTCAGCACACATGCTTAATATCAAGTTTTTTATGCTTCTGAATTTAAACACAATGCCTAAAGCAGGAGCATGTGACCTGATGGTAAAACTTGGCACCTGAAAATTCTTGTCCAAGTAAAGCAACAATGTTATCATGTCTGGAGTCTCTTTAAAACCAACTTGCTCCTCACATATACAGTAGCACCATGTGATGGAAAGTGTGTGCTCAGCTTTTTAGTTTCCATCCCTAAAGGTATATTTGACTTGATTATTGCTCATGCAAGGTTTGTCTTGTTTTCAGAGTTATGATAGAATGTAACACTCAAAAGTACTGTACACAGATTTTACTCAAGTAAATGGAAAAGTACCACTAAGTTAGGCAGTTAAAATGTACTAGTAAACATTATTCTGTTATATTTTAGAAATTGTTTCTCACTGTCAAATGAACCAATTCAATTTAGATAAAATTACATCAATCCATCAAGCCCATAAGTCCAAACCAACAATAAACTCCATACGTTTGGACATATTTTGCAGCCTGTCCAGAGCATTAAATATCAGCATCTTCCGTTTGGACCCAGGTGGCAGTGCTTACTCTTTGGTTGGACTAATGGCCTTGGCTCTCACTCACTTGTGACAGGTTATAGGTTAGGAGCCTAGAGTTTTTACTGAAAAAAATATTTCCTGTATCTGTGTCTCATGGGTTTCATCACTGCACTGCCCCTGTAGTGGAAGTCAGAAAACTGTCACATGTTGAGGATTAATGCAACAAAAAAGAAAAAAGTTTACTCTAAATATCAAGTTGTAACCATGAGTAGATATGGAAAAATATTTGATATTTTAATGGTAGTTTTAACCCATATGCATGACAGTATTGTATATTTAATGAATATAAGATTTGAAGACATTTTCCCACATAGCATGCAAAATATACCACAAATTTGTAATCACTGGAAAGAGAAGATTAAAGGCCCAACTGTGAAGAGCATGCTGTGCCCAAACAGCAATGATAATTCGAAAATATATCAGTTGACTTTAACAAATGACTTGATGTTTGGTCCTTTCTCTACTTTATTTTGAGAGCTCCTCATATGAGAAACTAAAGCAACACCCTCTGCTGGTGGGCTGCAGTGGGTCCTAAACCCATTCTCTTTGAGATTTTGTTTGGCATTTTTCCCAAAAATGGTTTCTTTCATTTGGTAGTTCTTATCACATTAATGTATGCATGTTGCCAGTTCATTTCAGTTTTAATTAGTTGTTTGATTTTATAAAGGGTGGGGGTGAAGCTTCAATACAGCTGAGCTGAAGTGGTGAGACATCATCCATCTTACATTAGTGATATCAGCATGGCCCCCTGGAAAAAAATGTTGCCACTGCGATCTAGAATAATGCATATTAATACCTGTAGAAGAAAGGTCAGTGGATCACCAAAAACTGTGGACTACTCAGGAACATAAGTACACACAGGAAATGTTGAGGACTTGGTGCAAAATTCTTTAATACATCTACAAAAAGGTTCTTAAAGGAAATAGGACAGTTTTCCTATTTAATCTAAAATAATTAGGAACAGTCAGGGGGACTATGATTTGCATCGCAGGCTTCATGCCAATATCACCTGCAGTTTTTTAAGATTTTGCTGCAGATGAAATTGGGTGGACTAGCATAGAACGGGGCCCTCTTTGATCTTTGCGTTTTAAATTTGTGATTTTGTTGAAGCCAGAGCAGGAATATTTTGTAGAGTGTGACTCTACTTGATGTCTTTATGCACACTCCATTCTACAGAAATCGAATGTTTGCCGCTGTCTTCAGTGAATACTGAATCACTGTACATTAAACACTCTGAGTCCTCATAACTGACTGTCTTTGAAGCCATGACCAGAGACCATTATACTGTATCGGCTTCCCAGCTCAATCCTCTTTCGCTGTGTATTTTCCAGAATTCCACATCTAATGTTGATTACACGGCTTTGTGACTGCAATCTTCTCTTTCTCTCAGGGTCAGACTTTGGAGAGAACTCCTGTAGACTCCGTCCATCAAGATTCTGCAGCTCAAAATTATGAACTTCACATCATGTTACCCACTAACAATGAAGGGAGGAGAGCTGTGAATTTGAATCGTCTCCTAACCAACTGTTCGATGAAAAAAGCAATAAAAAAATGCGTCAGACTTGGCCCCAAATATTGAAGTCAACTTGCCATTGCAAAAGTCTGGGGTAGATGCTCACTATTTGACTTTACCGTTGGATGAAAAGATTTCACAATCAGTGGTGGCTAGTGAACATTTAAAGACAAAAAGTCTTTCAAGGTACAATGAACAAGATTGGCTTTTGAATGTGCAACAAAGGCAGTCATTACCATCTGTACCTGTTAGTGAAACAGAGAAGATTGTCCATGGATCTGACCAGAGAACATACTGACTCCACAATGGCCTTTCTGGTCCAATCGGGCCACAGGGCAGAAGGGTAAGCGTCTTTTTAGGGTTTCTTACTTAAGACATACACTAATCTAGAGAACAGTGCACTGTGTAGTTTGAGCCTGCAGTAGGATCATAACTTTATTTTAAGAATGTTAATAATAGTTTTATTAGAATTATTTCTTTAAGCATTCTTCTTTCATTACATTCACACCATTCCCAAGCTTCTCAGTCAGTTGAATTTCAGCTTATTCCTCTGATTGAATTATGTCTGGTTTGTAGCCCTCCTTTATTGCACATACTGCTTTAATTTTTTTAACATTTTTGTTGGATTGGGGACACGTTTGTTTAATGGCCACTTCAATACCTTCTCTTTGTTGTCCTTAAGTATATGTAGTTTGACTGTGAATATTTTTTTGTATCTGTGTTCTTTGGCATCTTCACAAGGACCATTTGCCTTGTTTTGACATTGACTTGCAGTTTTTGCACCTAAGTACATTTATCTGTGAGACATAAAGACCTCTCCTCTTAGCAGTTTTATAGCTGCATGATTCCATGGTATACAAACCTTTTTTTTTTAAATTATTGTTTGTATACATTTTTTGTGAGGTATGAATTATTGACTTATTTATTTATTTTTAAATTTCTATCAATATCAAATAAAGAGGCTCTAATTTTGGATTTAATGAATTTAGTTTAATTGTACATAAACTTCCACATTCAAATGTAAGATTCTTCTGGAAGTATAAATAACCAGGTGCAGACTGGACTGAAAATAGTAGACACTGACACTGGAAAAAGTTGATAACTTTTAATCTTATCAAGGTCAGTACACAAGAAAGCAGTCAGAACAGGAAAAGGTTTCCAAATTGGCAGGCAAAACTCTGGTCTAAACATGATGAGCAGAACAAACACAAGGAAATTGCTGAAACGCTGTCACAATTGAACAAGACAATCTGGCAGAAGAGGTTGGGGGAACACAGTTTACATACACAGAGGATTAATGATTGATGAGATACAGGTGGGTAAGACACATAGGCGGGAAACACTTGGCAGGAAGACGAAACTACGACCATACACTACCAAATTAAAACAGGAAACAGAAAACTAACTAGACGGAGACACGAGCGACTAATGAACCCTGGCAGGAAGCTTGTTTATAAAGCATCTCCACACCAGTTGCTCCTTTTTTATGTTGTGACTAATATGTAATTTCTGTCATCATATAATCCTGCTTGATAATGCTTTAATACCTGGGAAGGTATTAAAATCTTTGAATCTCCCTTATCTATGCAGATGCATTTTTTTTAAGTCTCAAATCATCTGAAATCACTTTTTTCATTTCACTCTTCTTCCACTCTTGTCTCTTCTTTACAGAGTGGTAAACTATTTTTGTAGATCCTTTAACATCTTGGTGAGCAATGGGGTTGCTACAAACCTCAATTTGTGCGGTACCAAAAATAAGCAGCAACAGCAGTTTTACACAGATTTATGTAATTTGTCTTATGTAATTTCCCAAGTGATCTCTCTTTTGGCCTGTATTTTGGTTTTATTTGGAAGTTATTCTTAAGTAACTTATTCTTTAGAAACAGTGTGGTTACATCACCCCACATCAAACTGACTCATACTATTCTTACAGTATATGACAGGTAAAATCAAAACAATTTCTTTCAAAACTCAAGGCGTCAATGATGTTTTCGAGAGACCACAGTGACCTGTCATTTGTAACATCATCATGTTGTAGGTGATAATATACTAATAATATGACACAATACTACAATGATAAACTGGTTTAGAAATGGAACATCAAGCTATACGCGAAGAGTGAGCGTGACATCGACTCACTGATCCACATCACCAGGATCTACAGCACTGACATCAACATGTCATTCATTTTATTTTTTATACTGTTTATATAATTGTGAGTATGTGTGTGTGTGTGCGTGTGTGCGTGTGTGTGTGTGTGTGTGTGTGTATAAATATATATAAATATATGGTAACAAATGTTCAATGTTATTCTCACGGGGATGAGCTGGGAGAGAAGGCTACAATGGATTTAAAAGTGACAAGGTAAGCAATTCTGTGTGTAAAATAATTGTGATGAAACATCAATGAGCATCACCGCTACAGAGTCAGTGATTAAGAACAACAAGCTGACCTCCTCTGAAGCTAAACAGATTCGATTCAAAGTGTCAGCCACCCTCGCCAGTGCAAAAATACATCCCTCCAATATCACCATCGAAGAAAGGAAGGTGATTTCCGCACTGAGCAAGGATCCAAGCATCACCATCCTTCCAGCTGACAAAGGGAGATGCACTGTCATCCTCAACACATCAGATTACCACACCAAGACAACCTCACTGCTCAGCGACCATGAAACTTATGAGGTCTTAAAAAGGGACCCCACCAGCAGCTACAAGAAGAAGGTGATAGAATACCTACAGAAACTGGAAAAAGTCCACATCATTGACCGCCCTACCTATTACCGTCTGTACCCTGGAGAGGCCATTCCATGCATCTATGGTCTCCCCAAGATCCACAAGGAAGGAGCGCCACTCAGACCCATCGTCAGCAGCATCAATTCAGTGACCTACAACATCGCCAAACACCTCTCTGGCATCTTGTCCACTTTGGTGGGGAACACGCCACGCCACATCCAAAACTCCATAGATTTCACAAAGAAGATACAGAACCTTACTCTACCACCGGATGAAACCATGGTCTCCTTTGATGTCACTTCTCTTTTCACATGCATACCAACCAGTGAGGCAGTACAGACAGTTAGGAAACGCCTACAACAAGACAGCTCTCTACATACCAGAACTAACTTCAACCTTGACCAAATTTGCAACCTTCTGCACCTTTGCCTTTCCACGACATACTTCAAATACAATGAAGTTTTTTACAGACAGAAACACGGCTGTGCCATGGGTTCTCCAGTGTCTCCTATCGTGGCGAACCTCTACATGGAGGAGGTGGAGGAGAGGGCCCTGAACTCCTTCACAGGAACAGCTCCCAGCCACTGGTTCAGATATGTGGATGACACATGGGTCAAAATCAAAACCCAAGAATCGGAGGCTTCCACTCGACACATAAATGCGGTGGACAAGAACATCAAGTTCACCAGGGAGGATACGAGAGATAACATTTTGCCCTTCCTGGATTGTGCGGTGTCTCTTGATAAAGATGGTAACCTCAGCATCGAGGTCTACAGGAAGCCCACACACACAGACCAGTACCTCTTATTTGACCCCCACCACCCACTGGAGCACAAACTGGGGGTAATCCGGACACTGCATGACCGGGCCCAGAAGGTTCCCTCCAGCACAGAGGGAAAACAAAAGGAATTGAAACACATCAAGACAGCGCTCCAGACATGCGGCTACCCTAAGTGGACCTTTGTCAAATCGTCCAAAAGGCGCCACAAAGAACCACCTGAGGCAGAAAGGGAAAAACGGAAGAACGTAGTTATCCCATATGTGGCAGGTCTATCAGAAAAATTCAGAAGAATCTTCCAAAAACACAAAATTCCAGTCAATTTCAAACCGGGCCAGACCTTAAGACAGCGACTGGTCCACCCCAAGGATAAAACACCCAGGCATAAGCTCAGCAATCTTAAGGAGAAAGGTCACTCCTTTGAGGACTCCAATGTCCACGTTCTGGACAGAGAGGACAGATGGTTTGAAAGATGAGTAAAAAAGGCCATCTATGTCCACTTGGAGAAACCCTCTCTAAACAGGGGTGGTGGACTAAGACACCATTTGTCTGCAACCTACAATGCTGTCTTGGGAGCCCTCCCCAGGCGGTTTAACCCCCATACACACCTGGGGCCATGTGAGCCCAAGTTGTCAGACGGAACCAAGGGTGAGGGGCAAACACTCTCAACTGATTCACACCTGGGCTCATGTGACCTTAATGACTCACATGATGCCTAGCCAGAGGATCGCCCCCCCACGCTGGTGCTTTCAGCCACATCCTTTTTGTTGGTGATTGTCTCCACCCACTCTAGGTTAAATACCTGGGTTTCCCGCACTGACCCTCAGAACTGAAGAAGCCTTTCGGATGAAAGGCGAAACGTCTTCAAACAAGATAAGAAGTCCAGTTGCTTCCTACTAAACACTCCGAGAATGAGCAACCGCCCACTCTTTTCCAAACAGTAGGTTTTTCAGTATTAACAGAGATGAATGATAACGCCCCTTAGTGTGGGCTGTGGGAAATGATTTGCAATGCGTTATCTTCTTATTTATCTTCTTGCCATGAAAGCAACAAATGTTGAATTCTTAAGCAGTAGTGCATGAAAAATGAAAGAAATGTAATGTGCCACACATTACTGATATAACTGAGATGGTGTGCACCACAGTCAGCTGACAGAACGTACTTAGAGTCAGGTGACAGACAACATTTTTACACAAACAGAGAACTAACTTAATATATCAATTATGCTAAATTCACACAAGAGGAAGAGGATTAAGGTTTTACTGTAGACAGATTTTCACAGAATTTGCACATTTTTTCCTTGCTCAAAATCTCACTAAACGTCAAAATGTCGCTCCTTTAAGAAAGCAGAGTCAATTTTGAAAATTTGTTAAAACTGCCTGTTAATGAACAGGACCAATTCGGGGCTAGTTTAAATGGGTCTCCAGTGGTGGACTGGCGATTGTGATATTTTGGAAAATCACAGAACGGCCGGTGTGTAAGAGCCACTTAAAAAAATAAAAAATAAAGAAATAAATAATCCAGCGGAGTTGGTAATATTCCAGGAAAAACCTCTGCCAGGTTTTAACGCAGCAGATTTATGTGAAAGCGTCTTAAAAGCGACTTAAAGCATGAGAATAAATGACCAAAAAGAGAGTAATTTAACCATCAGTCAGAATTTTTGGGTTGCTGTTAGTGTAAACTTCCATAAGTGAAAATGACTGAAATATAGCCACTAACCAACTAAAGTCTGGTCAAAAGCTAATGCCATAGTCATAGGATGCCAAAGGATTTACAGATTCCACATACTCTTGACTCAGTGACTACATCAGCAGCAACACTCAGATCTTGCGACAAGGACTATAATGACTCCTGGACCAACAGAGTACACCTGCGTCTGGATCACTACACTTCCCATATATCCGGATTTATAGATTCCACAGACTCTGGGACTCATAGATGTTTTATACATTCTAAGTAAACTGTTATTATCATGTTGTTGTGTTCTGTACAAGTGACATTTATTGCATATCTTTCCGTCCTAGGAAGGATAAACCCTTTTTTGACCTGAATCACAATAGCTTAATAAGAATGAATTTGGAGTTTAAATAAAATATATATACCATGATATGCTAATAAGTGCATCAAGCTACATCTATTGCACGTCTGTCCGTCCTAGGAAGAAGGATCCCTTCTCTGTGGTTCTTCCTGAGGTTTCTTATTTTCCCTGTTTAGGGTTTTTAAAGTTTTTCCTCACCCGGTTCGAGGGTCGAAGGGCAGAACGTGTCACATCTGTACAGTTTTTCAAAGCCCAGTGAGATAATGTGTAAATTGTGATTTTGGGCTATACAAATAAAATTTGATTTGATTTGATTTGATTTGATAGTATT
>KV751324.1:1122211-1186230 GCA_001698575.1 Mola mola | reverse complement strand
TGAGCCTACATATGTTCACTGTATCTTCTACTGTCTGTATGATATTTGAATGTTTAAAAAACACAGAATATTAGATATGACGGATCCAGTCGGCCTATTGGGAGATTATATTCTTGTGTTCTGTATGTAAATGCGCACATACATACATCTGTTAGAGGTCCGCAGAGGTCCCCCTCCAGGAAATATCATTGCATTTGATCAGATGCATAGGATTTTTCTGGAAATTTCTGGTGCATAAAAGCAAGCAAGTACATGGTTGTTTTCTTCTTATTAGGCCCAGTTGTACAGTTGAGGAGGAGACAGAGGAGACAGAGGAGACTTGGTCAAACAAATGCAAATGAGTTTCACACATTCCAGAGACACGGCTCCCATTCATTGTTCTTCAGAGGAGGATGATGGCTCAGAGAGACCCATCTACTGGTCATTACTTATTCAGATGATCATCAACAATGGAACCACAACACATGTAAAACCATTTTCTTTTTTTTCTCAATTCACCTGTGTGAATACATAGGCTTGAAAAATCAGTGAGAATTTGTTTTGTTTTTTTGTTTTTTTTCATTTTATTAGTAATTAGTTTATTTCTTTTCCACTTATCAAGACTTGGGTGGTGGAGTCAATCCCCCTTTGTCTGTTAATAAGAGCCCATCCACTCTGCGCATTCACAAGCACTTACAGATTTTTTTCAGACTGTGTAGACTGGCACATGGTTTCATTCATTGACACCAACCACAAGTCTGCAGGTCAATCTGGGTACTTTCCATTTTTGGCATGTTATTTTTTATCTCCACACCATACGTGATTAATAAGTAAAAGTAATTAAATCTCCCCTCTCTGATTTACACACAGACTTTGCAGAGAAACACAAAGAAAGAGTCTCTTGTTTAATGTGTACTGTTGGGTGAAGTAAGTTGGTTTAATGTACAGTGCATATATTAATTTTGAACAAAAAAAAAAAATCTAGCTGATTTTCATTCCATTGCCAACATAATGGCACAGGTGAAAGAAAGAGGTAATGTGTTGTGGTTCCACTGCAGATGATCATTTGAGTAGGTAATCAACAGTAAATGTGTTTCTCTGAGCCATCATCATTTTCTCAAGAACAATGAATGGGAGCTGTGTCTGTGGGATGTGTGGAACTTTCTTTGGGTGAGTCTTGGGGCAGCATAAACAAACACTGTTATCTGTTTCCTGTTGAATTTGCCGAGAGAGGTGAAAATGTGTTGTCTTTTTGTTGCTCTTTTAACTTCAATTAAATCATTTTATACTGTAGCTTGAGCTCAACCACCATGTAACTAATAAATACCTATTCACTCAGGTGTTAACAAAATAAAAAAAATAAAAAAAGTGCTAACATTTGATCCCTGGCCCTGCAAGTACCACAACGGTCAATTTGATCACTATTTGTGGTCATTCAATATTTTGGTCCCTATATGTTTTAGAAAACATAAAAACACATATTTAAGTCGCAGTTTATATTTTGTTTTAAAATATTTATTCTGCATGTTTTTTTTTAAATTTCATGTCCTGAACTTGATTTAAAATGAAAATTGTGGGTCAGTGTGAAGGAAGTGCCATCTAGTGATGACACCCTGAAAATGAATGGGCACGTTTACAGTGAAGCGGACTGGCGGTTGGCTGGAAGTCAGATGGGCGTGGCCATTTCAAGTGGCTACATCAGTAACATACAGGTTACTATGGTTACTAAATGATTTGGTGTAATTGTACATGTGTACACAGTGCTGTACACATTGCTTATAGAGACTGTCTTTCTGACATTTAGATGATAGGCAGATGGACTTATCCTCTAACTGTAACAGACCCTCCCTCCACTTGTTCAAGGTGTTTGGACCGCACAAGTTTGATTTTTGAAGTTTAAATGACTGTTCACCCCCACACTAAAACTAGCTAAACCAAACAATACTTTTCTTTGCTTTTGGCTCTCACCTTGAAAGTTTATTATTTAAGATATGTTTTTTGATTACAACCACTCATTGAATCATTTCTTCTCTAGGGTTCTCAAGTTGTTCCAGGCCTGGTTGGGAGGAGAGGGGATCCAGGACCTCCGGGACCTCTAGGTCTTCCCACTCTCTACCTATGGAGGAACACTGAGGAAGATTGGAATGTTTTTAGTGTAAGTATAAATGCACACACACACTATAATTGATCTGGAAATGCACTGAACCCATGATTTGGATCATGCCTTAGCAACAGTACACTGTACTCATCAATATTATGTTTGTATCATTTGTCCTCTTAAGGTTGTCTCAGACCAGCGTCCTCCAGATCCTCACCACACATTGTCTATTCAAGACTACTAATGGCAACTGTTGGAATGTCACAGTATTCCCAGCCAGTTTCCTCTTAATAAATCTTGTTAATATAGTAACTATAAGACTCTAGAAATTGGTACAGTTAAGTATGGTGACTTGTGTATCTATTGATTTGTAACAGGTTTCAAGCTCTGCTTTAAGGTTGTGCTATTGTGTTTGGGAGACACAAATCAGAGTCATAGAGATGGTATAGATGGTGATTGCATAGGAAGAACTGGCCTTCTATTTCAGGAAGGGCTGAGTAGTCTTCTCCCAGTGCATCAATAGGACCTTTAGATGGCTACAGTTCTGTGTGAGCTCAGGGACTGTAATTAAAGCCGAGGTATTTGCCGAGCATTATAACTGGAGTATATCCAGACCTCATGCCTGGGCTCAGACCCAATGCTTTGCTTTATAAGCAGCTCTTTGAGCTGCCTGTGAAAGGCCTCAGTGTTATTATCTTTTCAGAGTACACTGAAGGCTCTGATTGCTCCATCCACAGAGACACAATGCAACTCAGGGGAGGTCCAGGCCTCTGCCAAGATGTCTTTTCCCTAGACAAGGTTGGCCAAGCTCCACTCAGATCACTGCTGCAGTACCTCTGCCAAGACAAATATGGCCTGGAGCTGAAAAGCTAGGTGGTTTGACATCAAGAAGAACTATGTGTAGTGGAGTTGAGTGGTGCTTCTCTTGATTCTCAGATCGAACTGGTGGTCAGCGCTGTGCCATTAATCAGAATACTACGAGATGCAATGCACAGAGCTCTCAAAACTTTATGTCCTAATCATTCCTTTAATTTCCATCAAGACTTTCTGTATGAGAGATACATTGATGTCCAATTGTGTAACTGTTAATAGTTTATGTGGTTAACATTGATCCATTACCTTTAGCATGTGTATAAACCACAGATTCACTTCAAAAATTCAACTGTTATAGAGTGACAAAAAATACTTACTGTCACTCTGTTTCCAAAAAGTTGAAAGACATAAATACAATAAAACAAAATGTGATGATTTGAAATATAATGAAACTCCATATTTTATTGAAAATTACATAAGGACAGCGTATAAAATGTTGAAACTGAGAAATTTCATTGGTAAAATTATATCCAGATTTCGATTTTGATGCCTGCAATATGTTCCAAAAATCTTTGGACAGTGTCGGGTTTACCACTCTGTTGCATCAGCTCTTCTTATAAAAATCCTCTATACCCTGGCTGAAAGTTTGAAGGTGGAACGTTTCCAATTCTCCCTTGATGTAGGTTTTCAGCTGCTCAACAATTCTAAGTCTTTGTCGTACTTTCTTTCATAATTTGGCCAACATTTGGGCTACATGTCAAGCCTGCAGGCATGGCAGTTTATCGCCTGGACTCTATTACTATGGAGCCATACTGTTGTAATACATGCAGAATGTAGTATTTATATATTACATTTATGTGTCACTCAGCATTAATTGTACCTTAACAAATGTACAGGTTATCCATGTGCACTGATGCACCCACATACAATAATGGATGCTGTGCAGAAAGTGAAGTCAGATGGTACCTCTTCTCTTTAGCTTGGAGGATGCAGCATCCATAAAATTTAAAAAAATTACAGGAATATTTTGGGTTTTGTGGCATTTCTGGACCTGGTTCAAATATGGCTACTCTTTTGTATGGTGGAATTTCGGCTTAGATTTGTGGATGCAGCTATGACAGACAATGGTGTTTGTAAACGAAATGAAACATTTAACACGTGAGAAGTGTAAGTGAAACCTTTAATATTTTTAGATTGTTACCTCCTTTATATGATGTTTGCTCAAATTAATTACATTTTGTTCGTCTAACCTTATTAGTGTGGGGACATGACAACTTATATTGCTAGTTTCACAATTTAACTGATTAACTATATGCAGATTTCAAGTAAATTTCGAACATACTTAGCAAACCTAAAATTTCTCGCATTGTTTCTGGTTGCCATGTTTAGGTAGATCTTGGTCTCCACCTTGACCTCTTGTCATCACAGAAATAGTGCTCTGTAGATGCGGTCATGAGGCTCAAAAGTAAAACATCCCCATGTGGAGGTGAAAAGGCGTTGAAAGGAGGGAGATATCTGAATGGCTACAGATAATTCCTTGATTAAAAATAAAACAAAAAACATTTGTGGACAGAGGCATGTCAGAGGAGTTCACAGAGTTCTTCTGTATATTTGTCACTGCATACATATGATGGAAATTTCGAATTATTTTAAATAAATTTGTGAATTTTCATTTTGTGTATCTAAAACAAGAAATGTTTGTGTGTTCATCAGAAATACATTTGTGAACCTTATTGATTTATATGTGGATCCTTTTTAGATTTCAAAAGAATGTGAGAGATTTTTGTGCATCCAAAAATATTAACGTGTATAGAGTAATTTACATATACGTATATATTACATAACCCATATCGCATAATGAATTTGTAAATCCCTCTGTGTGCATTACTGAATTTTGAGACTGATCTAACTCCATAAGTAACAGCCCTGAGAGCCCACTGTTCTGCTGTACAGTATGTAAGATGTTTTGGAACGTTCAATTGTGCATTCACAACAGCTTGGTTTACTAAGTCTACTAGACTACATTAAGTTGCTTTGAGCAATCAATTTTATGTTTAGCTTGCCTCAAAGCATTGGAAAAAACATTAGTGTGAGGGCTGTTATCTCCTCAACTCCTGACTGCCCATCCACTTTTGGAGTTATTTAAGTGGGATGCACACCCAGATTGAGGCAAAGTGTTTTCTATGAGCTGCAAGTTGAGCTTTTGGACCAGTTAAAATGTGTATTTTGATATATGTTTGTCAACTGTGCACAGTGTATTAATGGACCTATTTACTCTGCTGTACTTGTAGGTATGTTGAAAATTGTTACTCTGTGAGAGTGCATTTGTGTGCTTGCACACATACAGTGCGATGTCTGTGTCCTGTCATTGAGTCAGATGTTTAAAAACTGTATTGGATTTGTGAGGCTAAATTATTATGTGATTTGGATATGTTGCTCATGGACCTGTACTTGAACATGTTCTTGTTACCTATGTACAAGGGGTCTGCACCTCTTATCAGAGTACCACCAACTTAAAACTACTTCTCACGGCCATGTTAGTCAGTCCCTTTTCACCTCAAAGCCCCACCTAACCAATACTGCTTAATTCAAAGTTTCCATTCCAATTTATTAGGAAAGTTATTTTTATTGCACATTGCCACTGAACAGTGAAAAGAATGTACTGAAATGTGCAATAAACATTACATAAACAATTATATGATATGATATTCTATATTATTCTTAATGTGTCATTGAACACATTAAACCAGAATGTTATGTAGATAGCATAAACATATCAAACATTTGCACTGAGTGAAGAAAATACATAAAAGAAGGCCCACAGCTGGCTGCTGCTCCAAAAATCACTGCAGCATGTCAAAAGCTCACACACACATAGAATGTAGTAGTTCTGGGGATCGGACTATTGATCTGTTGTGGAAAAAAATGAATACAGGCTAATTACTGTATCAACCTTTACAGTTGTCCATCTTCATCTTGGGTGCTACTGTTTTTCCTCAGTACCAGATTTACCTTAAGATGTAATAAAGCAAAAAAATAAAATAAAATAATAATTGTTGATGTTAAAAAACACTATTGTAATAAATAGTACACAATGTATAAAATGACTTAATATTAGTAATGTTAGTACATTTAATACTTCTACTCCTATATTACATGTAAAATGCTATAGGTTAAATGTTGTTGTAAATTGTCGCTAATTAAAATAAAATTTAAATAAATTTACTTCGAATGTGGGAAATCTGTACCTAACCAAATTGTAAAGATTACTTTTAACTATTATCTTTGCTATATTCATTGTTTTATTAACGCAGTATCAGATCCAATAGTACAGAGTCACACAGGGGGGGCTTTCTAAATCAGTAGTCGTTTTAATAAACAAGGTCAAACCGGGAATTCAAACTAAGCAAAGATACAGACAAGGATTAGGCAAACTCAGTAATTGGAACATGGAATAATGATCGAACACAAGGAGACTCACATGGAATATACGCTGGATTGCTCACTAGGTAGACAAAACAATCTGGCCCAGGAGGAAGGGAACACAGGGGTTAAATACACGAGGGAGAGGTAGACAATTGGACACAGGTGGGACACATTAGGGAGAGGGAATAATCAGACACACCTGAGGGACTTGACAGGAAGTGGGGAATAGACACAACAGGATTTCAAAACAAAAGAGGAAATACTAACTGACCCTAACAGACAGACACTTGACACTAGCTGACCCTGACACACAGTACCTTTTAAATGTATACTTTTCAGTTATAATTGTAATTGCTTATTTGTACAGAGATCAGCCTTCTATCAAATCCTTAGAGCTGGCTGGCAGGTGGGTAGATCAGCTTTTTGATTGGATCTGAAATTCTCCATCAGAGTAAGTCACTGATGAATTTTTTGTTTCTTCTAAAGGTGATGCCTAGTCCACCTGGACCCATAGGTGAAATGGGCAAACCTGGCAGGCCTGTGAGTTTAGCATTGTTCATGCTCACATAAGTAAATTAGCAAAATAATGCTGTATTGATTTTATTTTTCAGCTGCTTCTTATTTTCTCTCTTTCAATCTAAATTTTATTCCCATTTATACAATTATGTAAAGTTAAGAACAATTTTTTTGAAGGTTTTATTAAATTGCATTTATAATTAAAGGTATTCTTTTAAGATTCAGTGAACAGAGATTCAGTGAACAGAGAGAGACCAGGACGCAGAGGAGACATGGTACATAATAAGAGTAAAATTAATTTTTGTATTTGTATTATCAAGTGAATGTGACCTAATTTAATGTAATTGTGTATGAGAGGGTGACCCTAAGCCAAAGGGTGTCCCTGGCAGTACAGGGAGGTGGGGCAGGAATGGAAGTCAGGGAGTGGATGGGCATTGTGGGTCACCAGGACAACCTGGCCTACAGGTGAGAATTACCAGCACTCAGAAAACTGTCACAGTGCATTGCCATTGACTATCTTTCATCATTCCGTAAATATGCTAATGTTTTTCCCATCGGTGTCCCAGGGGTTTTAAAGGAGAAGGGGCTTCACCAGGGGAGCAAAGTGATGCGGTGAGCGTTGAGCTAAATCAGTTAAACAATGAATTGCCAAAACGGCCAAGTTCTCTGTGAAAATAGCTTGAGGACTAAATGCTGCTCCTTGTTAAACTGCTACCTGTCTACCCTAAGTTAACTTACACAGTCTATATAGGAAAAACTAAGCTTAATGGGATATAAACAACCAGTGTAGCATACACTATGTCAGCAGGTCACAAACTTTGTCTCTTACCACTTGGAAAACATGACTTATTCAACTTCATGTCATTTATTGAATTAAAGTAGCCATATCACATTATGTAAGAACTCATTATGGAGCTTGGCAAATTACCGAATAATGCACAATAAATGATTGTATTCCAATCATTGATGTTTTAATGTGTATGTTAATAGCTAACTTTCATATTTTATTCCTACCCACATATTTTGTTTTCACATACACTTATGTACATAAACAACAAAACAACTCTATCTGCTTAATTTGAAAAGTTTACATTTTTTCTGCAATGTGTCTCCTTAAAGAGTTTCAAATATGAAACTATACATAAAATTATTTTTCTCCGTTCACCTGTGCCTTTATGCTGCGACTCTCCTCTGATCTTTCTACTCTTGTTGTCTAAAAAACAAATGTATAAGCTCTTCATTCTTTTTCTATGAGTAACAGGTATCTCTAATATTACAAGGTATTAATATATACATAGAGGTGTTTTGGGAAGGCAAAAAAGACTGCTGTGATCCTTTCCCCATTCCTCTGCCATGCTGTCAGTGTAACCCCTGAACTGGTTTGCACACACAAACATCTTCATTAAGACAGAAATCGATACATTTTCATCCCCCTTAACTTTAAGTACTGTTAATATAAGAAAAAGTAATGAATGTCTGTTTAGGTGGGCAGGTATGTATAGTTCAGTCACTGCTTTAACTGAACACTCAGCAAAGACTCAAGTTCACACACTACTTTTCCTCATCTCTTGTCATTAAGAAACATACATCCCCTTTACTCTTTACTGTGCAGTCAATAAATTGACAGCAGGTTGAAATGTCCAACAAAACAAAAGTAAGTGATGCTACTTCTGTGTTGAAGACAAAAGTTGACAAAAGGAAGTAAATTTAAATCTATATTTTAATGCCTAAAGTTTTAGAAATTTTAGCCAGTTCCTCTACTTGCGTCACACACAGATGGAATCTGTGAAATGTTAGAAAAGTACAAAAAGGTATCGGGCTTTAGCAAACATCATCTTTATTTCTTATATTCCCAGCGTGTACAAAGGATGAGACCACTGAGGAGGTTATATAGTGGGAAGACAGAAATAAACTTCAAAACTGTTTTTTTTAACCATCAAAATAAAAAAGGGAGTTGGAATTTGTTAAATACATGTCCTTAATTCCAATTTTGAATTATAAATTATCTATTGGAGGGTACAATTTCATGATTTTCTGGGGGGCATGTCCCCTGTTTCCACCCTGGAATCTGCGCCCCTACTCTGAGAATATTGAATTAAACCAGGCTACATTTCAGCATACAGTATATGCTGTACTGTATATGCTGTAGCTATAATGTTATTAGTTTTGTAAAGACTGTTTCAAATGCTGCACACCTAATTCTTGCATGTTAGTAGTTTGTATTTTAAAAGGCACACGCACACAAACACTCTCATATTGCATTAACAGAAGCATACTGTACAAGAAGACGGAGAGGAGGTGGAGATACAAACCTTTTCTTCCCTTGATCATCATGGGGTATGTGTGCTTACTTCCAAACAAAATGGATGAACTCTCTGCCCTCGTCAGCAGACAATGTGAGTACCGGGAGAGCAGTGTGTTATGCCTGACAGAGACATGGTTGAACGGGAAGACACCAGACTGTGCAGTGGAGCTAGCCGGCTTCTTGCTAGTTCGGGCAGACAGAGACAAACAGAGCGATAAGAAGCTGGGTGGTGGGCTCGCTGTCTTTGTTAACGACAAATGGTGCAATCCGGGACATGTAACCACGAAGGTGATGACATGCACCCCTGACGTTGAACTGTTGACTGTGGGCTTGAGGCCATTCTATCTGCCCCGGGAGTTTTCAGTGGCCATCATCGTCACTGTTTACACTCCACAACTGGCCATGGTGGCGCACGCTTGTGACGTCATTCACTCGACCGTCGCAGACCTGCTGACATGATACCCCGACGCTCTCCTCATAAAAAGCCGAGATTTTAACCATGTTGATATCTCAAAGACATTGACTAACTTCACCCAATATGTGACCTGCAGCACCAGAGGGGACAAGACCTTGGACTTACTGTATGCCAACGTTAAGGAAGCATATATTGCCACAGCCCTCCCCCCTCTAGGCAAATCAAACCACTGCCTGATACAGCTGACTATACAAGCCTCTTGATAGGAGACAGCCCTCTTCCTCCAGGACTGTACAGCAGTGGTCAATGGAGGCAGAGGAGAGCCTGATAGAGTGCTACAGGATAACAGACTGGGAGATGTTTCAGGAGGACTTTGGTGATGACATTGAGGGCCTCACTCGATGCGTTACTGACTACATCAGGATTTGTGAGGAGAGTGTTGTTCCCACCAGGAAGGTTCACTGCTTCCCCAACAACAAACCATGGATCAACAGGGACATCAAGCTCCTGTTGAACAGGAAGAAGAAGGCTTTCATGGCTGGGGACAATGGACTTGCCCAAAAAGAAATCCAGAGAGAGCTGTTAACCCGATTCTTTTGTTGGAAGCCCAAGAACAAACCGGAGTATTCTTCAGTTTTCAGATATAATCTTTATTCTCTGGTCACATATAAAGTAAGGCAGCGCTGGGCTCGGAGTGACGGAGCTCTTGTAGGATCTCAGACAGAGCGAGCCCTGATTGTTAGAAACATTGTACATTTATCTTCTTGGGCTGGGCTCTGCCCCATACAGAGGTTGGACTTTCATGTAACCGAGTATAATTGGCCAGTTACCCAGACATGGACAGGCCAACCACTGTCCACGCCTTGTCCTTCGAATGTATTATACACCATGTGTGAGTGTTGACTGGACGTGTATCTAATTGCAACAGACCTTGCTGACAAGATAGAGAAGTTACGTCTAGCACTTGTTTTTCTGTTATGCAGAGCTAATTCCAAATGCTCAAGCTGCTCTATAGATATGAGCTTTACCCTAGATTCAGTGCAAGACAGGAACTACGGCTCAGTTGAGAATTACAGGTTAAAATACATTAGGTTAATACAATGAAAAGCATGCTATATACATAGCCAATCATAACAGAGCTGAGGAGGGAACTGCAGAAGACTCTTATAAGAACAGGATTGAGGGAGAGCTACAGCAAGGCAATGCTAGGGACGTTTGGGCGGGGGTTAGGAACATTACTGGCATGAAAAGAGCCACGGGAGCGGCAGAGGGGACTAGGGAACTTGCGAACGAGCTAAACCTGTTTTTTAACAGATTTGACTCACCAGCATAGACCAGGCCCACCTCCACCCCCTCTGATATCCCAACCCTCACCCACACCTGTGCTACCCCCCTCCTCGTAGCTCCTCAGGACCAAAGTTTGGCAGCCACTTCACTCCCCCCTACCAACAGAACAGTCTCCCTCCCCCCCTTCCCTTACCACCAGGGGCGGCAGTCTGACACCCAGCAAGGTGGACAGTCACCACTCCTCCACACCTCCAATTACCATCAAGACCAGCCAGGTGAGACAGCAGTTCACCAGGACCAGGACCAATAAGGCCAGGGGACCAGACATCAACCCATGGGTGCTCAGCGTGTGTGCGGAGCGGCTGGCAGGAGTCTTTACACATCTTTTTGACCTCCCCCCCTAGGCTGAAAAGGGTGCCCACGATCTGGAAGACATCCTGTATAGTCCCGGTGCCCAAGAAGGGACATCCCAGTGCTCTAAATGACTTCAGGCCTTTGGCTCTAACATCACATGTCATGAAAACCTTTGAGAGACTGGTCCTGCAACAACCTCAGGCCCCTGGTTTGCGGCTGCCTGGACCCGCTGCAGTTTGCTTATCAGGCTGGCATTGGCATGGAGGATGCAATCATCCATCTGCTTCACAGAGATTATACGCACCTGGATATGTCCGTGAAGGTTTTCAGTCATCCAGGTCATCTTAATTTTGGAGTGTTTAGTAGGAAGCAACTGGACTTCTTATCTTGTTTGGATAGGCCACAAAGCCCAGTGAGGGTCATGTTCTTTAACTTCTCCAGTGCCTTTGACACTGTACAGCCAGCCCGCCTGGCTGAGAAGCTCTCGGTGATGCAGGTGGACCAGGACCTGGTGGCTTGGATAACAGACTACCTCACAGACAGGCCGCAGTATGTCAGGCTGCAAGGCTGTTTGTCAGACGTGGTGACAAGCACCACTGGAACACCCCAGGGAACAGTACTGTCGCCTTTCTTGTTCACCCTCTACACCTCCGACTTCTGCTTCAACTCTGGGACATGCCAACTGCACAAGTTCTTCGGTGACTCCTCCATTGTTGGCTGCATTACAGACGACAAGGAGGATGAGTACAGAGACCTAATCAAGAACTTCGTGGGATGGTGTTACAGGAACCACCTGCAGCTCAACATTGGTAAAACCAAAGAGCTGGTACTGGACCTCTGACGCAGGAAGAGACACCCAACACCTGTTTTCATAAAAACAGGGAGGGGGTGGAGATGGTGGACACCTACAAGTTCCTTGGGGTGCACCTAAATAACAAACTGGACTGGTCAAACAACTCCAAGGCCCTCTACAGGAAAGGACAGAGCAGACTGTTCTTCCTGAGGAGGCTCAGGTCCTTCAACGTGGACACCAGGCTGCTACGGATGTTCTACTACTCTGTAGTGGCCAGTTTCATCTTCTTTGCTGGTGGGTGTTAGGGAGGCGGCATCGGGAGCAGTGGTGCAAACAAACTGAACAAGCTTGTGAGGAAAGCCAGCTCTGTGGTGGGGATGGAACTGGACAGTGTGGAGGTAGTGACTGAGAGGAGGATGAGAGGAGGATGAGAGGAAAGCTGAAGGCTATCATGGACAATCCCTCTCATCCTCTATACACCGAGCTACGGAAACTCAGGAGCACCTTTAGCTACAGACTCATACAGCTACGGGCCTCAAACCGCTTGGGGAGCTCCTTCATTCCATCTGCCATCAGACTGCACAACAGCACAACTCCCACCCCTCCCAGCACCACCCAGCACCTCCCAACACCACCCACTCCACAGATTAAGGACTCAATTCATACACCGCTCTAGGATAATAAACCCTGATACTGCACATGTCCAATTGTTATATATATATATAATTCCTCACTATTCGGTATGTAAACTTCATGATACACTCCATTTATCTATTTTTAAACTCAGGAACATTGCATGTTGCACACTTTATACACAGTGGCCAGATTGTACATAATACTTAGTATATTTTTAATTCTAGTATTTTAGTTTTTATTTATCCCTTTGCACTGCTACTTTCACTTCTGTACTGCTGTGTCAACCTGAATTTCTCCCAAGGGGGATCTATAAAGTTACATCTTGATCTTGATCTATATCTAGAAAAAGATTTGTGAGTTTTAGCCAAGATAGCATTATATTGAATTTTGCTTTGGTAAAGCTGAAAATTCAAGGTAAATTCTTATTAGAAAGTAATTTTTCTACTTAACAGACACGATAAGTGGAATTCTGTAGAGAGGGCTTAAACCTTAGCATTCCAGCTAATCAAATTATGAGCCCACTTGTGGTCAATATTTGCATCGTGGGCAGGTACACTCAGCCTGAAGCAGTATCTCCTGTGGCTCGGTAGGATGTTTTCAAGTCTTATAAAACAAAACAGTTGATATCAGCATGGGGAGCACAGAATGGAGATGGAATTGTAGTAGAGAGTATTCATTACAGACTGGGGGCAGAGCTTGAAAGACAGTCAGATCCATAAGTACTGGGTCAGTGACACAATATTTGTGATTGGATGGATAAACTCAGGCCGTGAAATGTGGTTTGAGCTTGCAATATGGTAGGTGAAGGATCTGGGCTATTTGAAGCACTATGAGGCTAAGGATTCTATGCCTTTTAGGTATTCTTGATAAATCTGTCTAGTCCCCATACCCAATTGAGATGGTATATTTAATGGTTAAGGTCTGTACTCAGTGTTGTGGATGCTATAGTGACCGTACAATTCCTTACTATATATTTTATGGCCTCATTTAATTAAAGGGATATGAATTTCAATACTGTTAGTGCTTACTTTAATCCACTAACAGGGTGAAGTTAAGACATTTTCATGTTCACTTGAAGGAAGGAGATGTCAGCCACCCAATGCTCCTCTAAAACCTCAGCCCTTCTGCTGGTAGATATATCCCAGTGATTTGGAAAATCAGACATTGAAGAGCATAGACCTTTACCATCAACTGCAGACAGATTCAGTGGGTATTGTTATGTTAATGTTTGTATGGGGCAAAAAATGATTTGTTTACATTTACATGTATTACTTACAGTGTGTTCTACAGACTATTGTCCTGATTAAATGATTGATTCTTTTTTATTCTTGTCTCTAAAATCAGAACATACATAAATGTCCCCATCCACAAACTATAACTAATGTCTGCAACAGGCTAAAGTAACAAATAACAATTGGAAAATACGTTTTAGAGCTTTTCAGAGTTCTTTTTATTGAATTTTGCCACTTACAAAAGCAAATATACCCCCCAACCTCTTCTGCTCATACAGAGTGCATACAATACGAATAGACATAGTCTTTATTAGCATGAATTTTGCTTGAAGAATGTATTCAACAGTAAGTCATGGGATGTGTTGCCTGTACTAGTTGTTCAGGGGTGGTGTTTTACATTCTTTCTTTTAAGAGACCAAAACCCTATGCCTTTACTCCAAATGGTTCAAGAAAATTTTAATTCTATTTTGGGTACGCACTAGATAGGTGTATAGGGTAACTGAACAAGAGTGGAAAGGAACTACTACATGAGCGGGATGGGGGGGTTCCATCCTATTCTTTCAGACTATTTCAGAAAAAACAGTGACATAACTGACATTTTTTTCCAGTATGTCTTCCTGTTCACTTTATATGTAGTAACAGTGGAGCCTTAGCAGTGTAACTATTTAATCTAATTTCTTCTTGAACATAGTTGTGAGAAGCTTTGCATTGCTTGTTTGCAGCCGCAGCATAGCAGTTGGCAGACTTCAGGAGGGCAGAGCAAGCCTGGTCCCAGGTGTGCTGGCAGCGGTGGATGAAGGTCTGAACTGAAGGGCAGACCACCTCCTACTCTTGGTGGGCAAAGAGCTGAGGCTGATACCCATAGGCGCGCTGGAAGGGGGAAAGACCAGTAGAGGAGCAGATGAGGGTGTTGTGAGCATACTCCAGCCAAATGATTTGTTTGGACCAGGAATCAGGGTTGTGGGCTGTCAGACAGCGAAGAGTTGTTTCCAGCTCCTGGTTTTTTCTCTCAGTCTACCCATTGGACTGGGGATGAAAAGTGGAAGGGCTAAATGAGGCTCCCAAAAGACCACAGAATTCCTTCCAAAATATGGATGTGAACTGGGGACCCTGATCAGACAAAATGTCAGTGGGCAGACCAATGAGCTGGAACACATGCTTTAGGACCAATTTGGCTGTTTCCTTGGCGGATGGAGGTTTGAGAAGGGGGATGAAGTGTGCCCTCTTGCTGAACAAATCTACTACAGCGAGGATGGTGGTGTGCCCAATGGAGAGGGGGGGAGTCCGGTGATAAAGTCCAAGGAAATATTGGACCAAGGTCGATGAGGATAGGTAAGGGGTGTAGAAAGCCAGCTGGAGGATGATGAGGGGTCTTGTTCTGGTTGCATACAGAACCTGCTAGACGTACCCACGGACATCCTCTTCCATAGACGGCCACCAGAAACGTTGCTACAGGACACCATAGGTCCGTTGAATGCCAGAATGAAGAATATCCCATTTCTGTGCCTGGAGAAGATCTTGGATGGCTCTACCCATATGCTCTGTCAAGTGCCTTCCAGTCAGCTTTGCAGTATTTGGCTGAATGTGAGTAGAAAGTATGGCTCTTCACCTCAGAATTCATCATGATACTTCCATCAACAGTCACATGATCAATATACACCAACGACCCAGTTGCTCTGGCAGCCATACATGTCCATGTTATTACACTGGCTCCACCAGACCGTATATCTGCTTAATTCATCATGGAATAATCAGGAAATATATCACAAAGGACAATGAAACTGCTTTTAAGTGAATTTCCTAATTACTTTTGAGCCTCTGTTTGACTAAAAAATTGCTGTATTTCCTAAATAGTCAATATGGTACTTTTATGAGACTTTTGTGATTTGTGAAATGTATATCCTTTAAAACTTTTGTTGTACAAATGGCAGCTGTGGCAGCGAAAGATGAAAGTACATGATATCCTAAACATTTTGCATTTTATTTGGTAAAGTTTGAATTCATCATCATGGAGATATGACTGACAACACATACACATACATACACACGCACACTGTCATGTTGACACGAAGAACCTGCGGTGGTAATATTGGTGGAGCCAGTAATTTCTGTAAAATTATGAAAACATTTCACACAAATTTGTTAAAATAATGTAGTGATGCCATTCTAAGTTAATGAAGATTGACTTAATTTTGACATCATAATATCATAAGCAACACCAGGCTGCTGTGGTAAGTCCTATATTTATATAGCGCTTTTCTAGTCATTGTTGACCACTCAAAGCGCTTTTACACTACAGGTTTTGAATTCACCAATTCACACAATCATTCATACACTGGTGGCAGTGACTACTTCGCAGGGTTAAACTGGTGCAGGATATGTATGAGAGCAGTATGACATCGGTGAGGTGTGCTGTAGGAGTGACGGATGGCTTCAAGGTTGAGGTTGGACTGCATCGAGGATCAGCCCTTACCCACTCCTTGTTTGCTATGGTGATGGACAGACTGACTGATGAGGTTAGGAAGGAATCTCCGTGGACGGTGGTGTTTGCAGACGACTTTGTGATCTGAAGTAAAAGCAGGGAGCAGGTGGAAGAAAACCTGGAAAGGTGGAGTTATGTGCTGGAAAGAAGAGGAATGAAATTCAATTGCAGCAAGACAGAATACCTATGTGTGGATAAAAGGGAGGCAAGTGGAACAGTGAGGTTACAGGGAGTAGAGGTGGAAGAGGTCCATGAGTTTAAGTACTTGGGGTGAATTATTCAGAGCAATGGGGAGTGTGATAAAGAGGTGAATAAGCAAGTGCAGGCGGGGTGGAGTGGGTGGAGAAAAGTGTCAGGAGTGATCTGTGACAAAAGAGTAGCAGCAAAAGTGAAATGAAAGGTTTACAAGAGAGTAGCGAGACCAGCAATGTTGTTTGGTTTGGAGATGGTGGCAATGACCAAATGACAGGAGACAGAACGGGACCTGGCAGATTTAAAGATGTTGAGATTCCCTTTCGGTATGTTGAGGAAGGACAGGATTAGGAACGAGCACATCAGAGGGACAGCAAAGGTCAGACGTTTTGGAGACAAAGTTAGCGAGGCCAGATTGAGATGGTTTGGACATGTGCAGAGGAGAGACAGTGAATATATTGGTAGAAAGATGCTCAAGATCAAGCTACCAGACAGGAGGCAAAAAGGAAGACTAAAGAGGAGATTCATGAATGTGGTGAAAGAGGACATTCAGATAGTTGGTGTGACAGAAGAAGCTGCAGAAGACAGGGAAAGATCTCCAGGCTTCTGTCCGACAGTGAGAGCCGACTGCCTCACGGCGATCAGCTGATCCCACGCGTAAACAATGCGGGTGGTATTGTGGCTCTGGCTCCGTGTTGTGAGTGGCGACATGGGTGCCGGGAATAAACGGTGAAAAACGTTTTTAGTGGATTGTGCTCCATCAGTTCAGTGCTTACGTCCATAAATTTAGAAAGTAAAGACTACGTTTTCTATGTAGTATTCCAAATGACAATAGAGTTATCCTGATGTGTTTAGATTCAGCCATGCATTCTGTGTATCCTTTTCTATTTTAAAGTTGATATCTCAGGAGCTGTTGCACATGTGTGACATGCCCAACCATGCCCCATCCATACTCTGTTGGACTCCCTTCAGAGAAATCTTCACTGCTTCATAAACCCACCAGATGGCAGCAAACAACACCCAGCTACTACATGTCTGGAGCTGTGGCTTGCTTACCCCAGTTCCACTAATGGTGAGTCTGATGTTATCTTTGCTCTGCATATTTACAAGGGCAAGGTCTTTTGACATCAGATTGTATGGTTATCTCTAGGTTGGAATGGTCTTCATGTTTATCAGCAGAACAAGCAAATGTAATGTGAATCTGTGAAGGACTATGTTAAAGGATCTGGAAAAAAAAGTCTGAGCAATCCTCTATATTTCTCCAGAATGCCTCACCACAAAGTTAACTTGTGTCACTGTACTGTAACTTCTGTCTTTTTTGTAGCACTATAGTAGCACAAGTCATATGTCATTATATAAGCTCGTGTGGTGTAATGACAATAAACTCTCTCCTTATTCTTCAGGATTCTTCTCAAAAATGAATAATAATCTTAATCTTCTTTCAGGGATGTATTACATTGACCCAAACCAGGGCAGCCCTGCTCATGCTTTTCAAGTGCACTGTGACTTCACGGCAGAGCCAAAGACTTGCCTAAATCCACTGCAGCCTCAGGTATCACACACACACACACGCACATACACACACATACACACACATACACACACACACACACACACACACACACACACATACTTGACACCTAAGATAAAGACTGTAAAGTCTGCTTAAAATCATCATTCTGATGTGAAATGCTGTAATTTCTACATATAAAGTATGTAACAAGAGAGACCATTATTATGCCTTGTTCCTCTCTAAAAATATTTTTTTGATGTCTACGGTCTAGCCTTGGTTTGACAGAGGAATTGATAGTAACTTATATAAGTGCCCATCTTTGTATCCTTTGATCTTTGATTTGATTGTAATCAAGGATTTTGGCAACTAATTAAATCTGTAATTGTGAAAGCACAAGTTCTTATTAAAATGACCCCTAGCCTCTACATTGTCTTCAGATTTAAATGAATACATAAACAATCAAACATACACACTGTATTAATCATACTACCTGTAGACTATTTAACTCACAACAGTGTTTCAAAAAATCTGGGATACTGTGTAAAGTGTAAATAGAAACAGATGTGATCATTTGCACTGAGACCCCATATTTGACTGAAAATAGCACAAAGACAACAGTTCAAATGTTGAAACTGTCACTTTCATTGTGTTTGAAGATTATATCCTCAATTAGAATTTGATACCAGCAGCATATTTGAAAAAAAGTTCTAACCGGGTCATGTTTACCTGATAGAAAAATAAGTATGTACTCTTACTAGCTTGTTGTGTAAGATAAAGGAACTATGTTGTGTGAAGGTCATGGCAACCTTCATAATATACAATGCTTTTAGAACTAAGAGAGCATCTGGAGATAGCACGTATACTCCCATTGCTTTGTGGGAGTATGAAGCATCCCAGTACCAGACAACTAATGAGGTACTGGGATCAGAATGTTGTATGACATTTATCTATGACTAGGGGTAAGCGAAACCTTTGTGCTTTGAGCATTACAGCTGAGAGATCATAGAGTAATGATCGCTGTGTGCTCCTTGCAAGAATAATAAACCTTGGTTGAATTGAACATAAAACGGACTTCAATAACCTTTATTGAGATAGCGGTGAATATCTTTTGCACCCACCCACTCTGTTGCATCTTCTCTTATTTTAAAAACACACTGTAAGCATTTATGATTTGACAAGACTAATTGCTGCAACTTTGAAATTCTTAGTCGATGTAGGATTTCAACTGCTTAACAATTTGGGCTCTCTTTTGTCAAAGCGGTCATGCCACTCAGAGAATCAGCGGTTTGATTCCCAACCCCTGCAGTCAGCGTGTCAAACTTGGCCAAGTTGATGAGCCCCGAATTGCTCAAGATGCTTTGCATTTGGTGTGTGAATGGTTTCCTAACGTTCAACTTAGATGACACTACATTTCCACCCATGTGTCAAGTAGACTTAAAAGGGCACTAAATGCAAGTCTATTTGTTGTACTTAAAATGTTATAGTGTGCCAAATATTTTCAGTGAGTGAGAAGGTGGACTGCATGCAGGACAGACACAGTGTTGTAAAATGTGCAAAACCTGGTTTGGCATTGTCTTGCTGAAACACTTAAGTTCTTTCCTTCAGTTTCAACATCTGATATATTGTTTATGTGCTATTTTCAACTAAAAATATGGGTTTTCAGTGATTTCATCCCATTTTATATCTATTTACATTTTGCGCTGTGCCAACTTTGGAAACAGGTGTAGTTTTTAATGTGAAGTCGAATGTTTTTCCAAACATAAACACGTTTATTAAAGTATTACATAGAAACATCATTACAGTTTATTCTACCTTTGTCTGTACTTTTGTAAGACATTGATTATGGCCAGTTACAGATAAATTTAAGTTAAAATCTCAAGGAGTTTTTGTCATAGCTGTCATATCTGGTTGACCACAGGTTCCAGTAAAGGCTTGGCTGAAGGATTCTGGCACCAATATGTCGTTTCATTGGTTGAGCACAATTGAAGCTGGTGCCCAAGTGAGCATCCACTGCATTATACTCTTTGATATATCTGGGAGATTTCTCTCTCTCTCTCTAAATTACATTACATTTGCAACGTTGAGGCAGCTCATCAAAGCAATCGACATCTGACGATTATGAAAATATGCTTATCCCCATAAAGTGTGCCGATGCGTTGCGATTAATTGTGACTTTTCCTGGTTTAAGCATGGATTGCCACAGAGAGCAAGCAGCACCTATAACACCTCCCCCAAGATGATCTCTGCATATTACAGCAGTACAACTGCCACAAGTAAACACTTGAAGTACAATATCCTGAAAGGATTTGTTTAGGCGGTAGTGTTAGCTGTTCTCCTCGTCCTACACGGATGCATGACTAACTGCACATTATTGAGTCATGAAATAAATCCAAGTCATAAACAATTGTAAGTTTTATGTCTAGTATTCAAATATATAAAAGCAAGTTTTTAAAATTAATTTTAAGTTAGGTGTGTTACAGTGGTGCAGTGGTTAGCACTGTTGCCTCACAGCAAGAAGGTCCTGGGTTCGATTCCCGGGTCTGGGCCTTTTTGTGTGGAGACTGCATGTTTTCCCTGTGTCTGTGTGGGGTCTCTATGGTTACTCCGGCTTCCTCCCACTATCCAAAACCATGCAAGTGTGGGTTAGGTTAATTTGGTACTCCGAGGGTGTGAATGGTTGTATGTCTCAATATGGCAGTCCTGCGATGATGCTGGGATAGGCTTCACCTGCGACCCTGAATAGGATCAGCAGTAGAAAATTTGTGGATGAAATTTGAAGTTAAATCATTGTTTGTCTATTCAATTGAAAAATAAACAGAAACAATCTTTAGAATAATAACTAGTTATTGAATAGAATAACTTTTAGATCCAGACTTACTCAAGGGGGCAAAACCCTTACTTCTAGTTTGAGTATGCAGGAGGAGCAGATGTGGTGCAGAGGAGGCAGCAGATTCTCTACTCAGACCATCACTTACTCCTCCCAGCCAGGAAGTACAAAGACCCACCGAGAGAGGAAAGTCAAGTTCTTGGCAGACACCCGGAGGGAGAGTTACCTGGGGGTGCCGCAATACTGCGTGGTAAGTGGCAGTAATAATGATGATGATGACTTAGGGTCATGAATGCAAGAAAGCAGGATCTCACTCACAGTGAGAACACTGTAACTTCAACACATTTAAACAGTATTCTCTGTATCACCAGCAAAAAATTTGCACTGTCAACACTTGAAATTTTAAATAATAAAATCCAGCTACCATCCTCCTCACCTAAATAATCAATTCAGGTCTTGTCACTGTTCAGCTTGTGTCATTCCTGCCTCCACCATGCCACACTGCAGCTTCCACACCACCTGGCTTCATCCTGGGCCCAGGGTTCTCTTCTCAGCCTCTTTACTGACTCGGCTCCCTCACCCAACAATTCATTAACGCAAGAAAAATAGATTGGGTGGCTGTGGGAAGTCATTGGCATTATTGGCTTTAAATCCAATTAAACTCTGCACTAGAAATGGTTTACAGGAGACATCCAATATATTTTTGCTTATTGTGATGTCATTTCTTAGAGTACCTTTAAGTGCTTCATATCTCTAAAATCTGGGAAACCTAAGCTAAAAGATGAACGAACAACAATACTATGTGAAAGTATTGAAATTGTTTAACAAATGAAAAAAAATTGTATCAAAAAGGTTTTTCATCAACCTTTAACAAAAAAGTGAATGGGAAAACAATTACAAATAGATAAACCATAAAGCAATGAATAACATATTAAACAAGTCCTTTACCATAAAACAGGTCATAAAATGGTAACAGATGTAATACTCAAGATCATAATACAGGAGAATAATACATTTAACAAAAAAAACACGAGCATGACAGATGTCAATGCAGTTAAATGTTTTACAGCACAATTCCATATAAAAATTGAAAATTATAACAAGAAAAAAATCTGACCATTTGGCTGTACCACTACCTCTGCAGTCCACTACAAGAATCTGTGCGGCCTATTGTCTGATTTTGATAGTGCCATCAGTCAAGCTACATTGCTAGCAGTGTTTATACAAATAAAAAGATCAAGGAACAAAAGCAATGAGATTTACTGGTTCACTGAGTACTTTTAAACACTGTTCCCCTTTCCACAACTAGAGTCAGGACCCCAGGAATCAGTTTTTCAGTTTGAAAATGAAGATATCCACCTGCTGCCTCTCAGGGACTTAGCAGTATATGGAAATGAAGAAGTAACCCAGGAGTTTGGCTTCACCATAGGACAAGCATGCTTCAGCTACGGACACTTCTCCATCTCAAGTGCAGTACTCCACAGTCACAAAGCAGTGGGAAGGCAAATTAGGTTATTCTGGTGATTTTGAGTAGTTTTGTTTGGGTTTTTTTTGCATGACATCAGACTCCTCCAACTTTATTTTTATCTGAATTTAGTTTGGATGTTCAACATCAAAACCTTTTTCAAAAACCTTAGGAAAACAAAACAAAAGTCAACTGAAGATCCCCCAGATGGAAAAGTTTTTAGTATTGTCCTCTGCACACACTGGCTTGCCCACTTCCATCTGGGATATTTGGAACCTTAATTTGTTGATGTTTACCATATTTTGTACATTTGGTTTGTGTATTTTTTAAACCTGTTTATTTATATAGACGCTTGCTTTAATTTACTCACTTTAATTTAGATTCGGGTATGCTACTTTTTGACTTTTGTCATTTTTGTTCAAGTTGAATGGTATCCTGACAAATCATAAGTCATGCAGCAACAATTGCACCATCTTGACTCCACAGTTCACTTTGTTCTTTCTCATGAAAGAATGGTGAGATGGATTGTAATTGGTTCACTTCACATTAGAGTTGGCCAAAGTTAAACTAATAAATAGACTGTACGCAAATTGACAGAAAATCCACCAATGATTAAATTTTCATTGAAAATAATGAATGCAATTCTGACTTAATTTGAAATAGGGCCCAAGTATCTTTTTACATAAATATCAGTATAGCTGTACAGTGTCTGTTGCCTGATAGCTAACAGTTTGGTTAAGTAATTTATAAACAGTTCCTCCATTACAGAATTTGCCCACCCGAGCCATATGCATGCTGGCAAGTTTGCTTTTCAAATTTAAAATTCTTGTTCAGTCCATACTGTAAGCATCAAATTAAAGGAATCCTTAGAATGTTAATGTGAATATCAACTAGTATAACTTTACAGATTTGTGAATCTGTCACTATGCTATGTCTCTTTTGGCCTCAAATTTCCACTATTGTTCAGGTTATTTTTTATAAACCACAACAGCTGAAAGAGAATCCAAGAATCATTGTAGTTGGATAAATTAAGCCATATTAGTTAACTGAAAAACAGGTACCTTTAATGTCCAGACATATACCTCTTTTAAAAATGTTTTTAAATCCTGAAACATTTTTTTTTTTTTCTTCTTCCGTACTTAACACATGGTCATGAAAATACCCAAAACAATGTCTTTGTCCCTCAGTACTGCCCTACTCTACTGTCAGAGCCAAATTCTTTGGTTCCAACTGAAGGAACAAATCTTTAAAAAGCCCACAGATGCTGTATATTTTAACTTAAAAACAGCTCAAGAATTTCTTGAACAGCTAGACGCTGCAGTATTTTGTGCACCTCCTGATAAACTAAAATAAACTCATGGTTTTTGATATTCTGTTTTAATGTTAGAGAGCTCACCTCATTGCAGCACTGGTGATAAAGCTTCTGTTGGTGCTGGCGCTTATATTTTTGGAAACATTTTATTGTTTCATCTGAGATATTTTGGCAATCCTGAGGTTAATTGTCCACATATACACCATATTACTTCATACTGAGGCAACTGTGGAGATAGAAAATATTTTATTTAAATCTTTCTTTCACATTTCATATTTAACAATGTGAGTGCAAGGGTTGGGCATCATTTCTCCTTGTTTTGTTTTTATTTCTTTGCTAGACCAATGGCAGATTGTCGATTCTTTTCATGTGACAGTGTGCAGGATTCTTTGGTTGATTTTCGATCAAAAGCCTGGATCCACACCTGTTAATAACAGTTTATGGAATGAAAGACCTTAGCAACTTGTCACCAATTTGAACCTGCTAAAATCTACCATATCAATCATTGTAAATACACCATGAAGCTGTTGTACATATTTTGAAACCTATGCTAATAGTTTGTCATTGCTAGTATAAGTACATTATTTCTTTGCTGTTATATTTCAATTTTTTAGATTCTTTGTTTTTATGTGTTAATTTCATTTTTTTATTTTCTTTATTTTCAGTGTTTCTCAACATCAAGAAACGATGCACAAACATTAAAAATGCATCACTTTTTGGTTTTCACAGATGGGGGCTGCAGGGAATGCTTCAACATCACATAACTTTATATAAATGTGATGGGAAATGGTTGCTTATTGCAAAATTATTTTGTCTACATGGTTAATGAAAGTACAATATTTACTGTCTTCACTGATTTGATCTCCACCAACTTTGATATATGTGGCATATCAATAAATGAAGGGATATTTCTGTTGTAGTTGGCTGCTCCGGCATGGCACAGGTAAGTCTTTGAACTAAAACTGTATGTTATGTAATTTACATTTAACACTCTATTGCGCTTCTTCAAAATGAAATGCAATGAAATTGATGTTGTTGTATCATTCAGAAAACGGAACTGAATCCCATGACCTCTTACATATTGCTTGAACTCAGCTGTATTCAGCCTTTAGCAGGCCCGTTTTGTTACACACTTCAAAAGATGTTGATCTGCAAAGTATATTCGCACAGTAGAACTATAATAATTGCTGTACAGGACTTCTGATCTAAATCTGACCTATAAAATTATACACAAAAAGGACATGATCCCTCACTGGCTTTCCAGCAGTGGACGTTGGCTGAATGTCACTGGTTGACATGCTTAAAAGATGCTGTTCACGCCACCTTAATGCCTCAGTCACCGTGCTGACTTCACTTCAACTTTCAGACTAAACATGTAAAGTTTTCAATGGCAGACTCTAAGACATTACCCCCACTGTAAAGCAATAGTTGTGTATGTTATTGGAAAACCCCAAATCCATAAAAGTTGGGATATTTCATAAATCTAATGTAAATTAAAAACATAATGCCATCATTTACGAACAAGTCTTGTGACGATGCCCTTTTTATACTCAGTCATTATACTATCCCTTGTTTAAAGTGTGTTGCCATCAAATTCACAATAAGCAAATATCGTCTTTGTACTGTTTTCAATAGAATATATAAGTATGTCAAAAGGAAATAGCAAATTATCACATTCTGTTTATTTATTACATCCAGGCAGCACACATCACAGTAAGAATCTACATTCTTTGGTAAAAATATAAAGCTCTTCAAACTAATACATATCAAAGATATGAGGACCCTAAAATTTACTTTTACAATGAAAAATTATTAGGGCCTGAGCACAAACCATCCAAAGGCCCTATTTAAGTGCAATAATTATTATTCTTCAAAAAAATAAAGCACATAAGCACATATTTTAAGATCTAAATTTGGTCCAAAACTCATGTAACTTTATACAAAATGTAATTGTAGTGGAAATTTAGCTATTTCAGTGGAACCAACCATGGGTGTTGCAAATTACTTAGCCATGTCCTCTGAAAGACATTCCCTTGGACTACTTACACCCACATGTTCAAAATTTGGTAGGTATGTAGGAGACCTAGGATGCTCTCTTGGAACCATGACCTAAACCCAACAGAACATTAGCCATTTTCAATTTGTGGCTGTTTTTGCTGATTTGAACACCTACTAGCAAACTCCTAGAAATTTGATCCAATGCACTTCAAATTTGGTAAGGCTGATCTAGGAAACTTTTTGTTTGTGTAAAAATGGCTGTAATTCATTCATTCATTCATTCATTTTCTACTGCTTATCCCGTTAGGGGTCGCGGGGGGGGCCTGGAGCCTATCTCAGCATCTTCGGGTGAAGGCGGGGTACACCCTGGATGAGTCGCCAGTTCATCGCAGGGCTGACATATAGAGACAAACAACCATCCACACTCACATTCACACCTACAGGCAATTTAGAGTGATGCAATACTCTTGTGATACCCCCTCAAATTAAAGCTAAAAGTCTACAATTCAATCACATTTTGATTGGGTTTTTTTTTTCCAGATCCATTTTTGTTGCGTACATATGCAAAATAACAAAAAGTGCCTCAGCGAAAATTGTGTCTGAATACTTACTTATCCATCTCACTATCAGAGCTGGATGCTTGATCGTGGTTTAAATTCATATAAATTCAATAGTACAGTACAGACTGATCATCTGGCACGGACCAATCCAGACAGACTGGATTAAGTAACACGGCTTCAGCGTCTTGTACATCCAGAGTGTCCACATCTGTCAGTGTACAAAAGTGGCACCATTCCCCAGAAGCAGCATAAACATGTGGATGTGCAAAGCTCTAATGACCCTCGTATGACTATGGTCTTCACATGCGGTAAATCTTGTTGACACTGAGGTCAGTGCAGTATTTCTGCTTAGAGCTGATGTGGCAGAGACCAGCAAGATATTGTCATTATCGTCTTGTGGTAAAGACTTTATCTCAATGGATGTGAGTTTTTGACAGCCTTGTAAACCTGCTGTGGCTTGTTGTCATCACAGTTCAGAGTTACCTCAAAAATGCAAAAATGATACCGCTGTTGCAGCTCGCTAATCATGGGAAGTGCCTGACGGTGATCTTGGGCCGGTGGTCGCGGAACATCTGCATGATCCCAGATGAATCACTCAGTGCAGTAGGCCTGCGGGTCTGGCCAATATTCCCTATATTCTATGATTGTCCTAATTTGCCAGCCATATCAGTACAGATTTCATGTGATTATAGTTGGAGGAGAATAAAGATTGTGTTTTTACTTTGCTTCAATTGTGGATTCAATGCACTGGCAGCAGCAAATTGTTGCCTTGAATATCATTCTAAGCCAATCAGATACACACCAAGTCAAGCCTTTCTCACATGTGGGGGAAAAATAAAACAACTACAGTATTTGACCTGTTTAATATTTGTTCTTATGTTTCAAGTGACTGATCGCTGATCATTTCTCTATATCTCTCGCTTTTGGGTTAACTTTAAAAACTCGGTTACACTGTCAAGCCCTTCCCAAAAAAAAAACGTCAAATTTTAAATGATTAGAGAGAAAATTGTTGGTTTCTGAAAAAAATTTCAAAATTTCAATTTTATTGCTGCACATTCATCCGATTCATCTATTTGCGTCAAGAAGAAATACGTATTTTTGAGCAGAATGTGACTTTAATGATGATAGTATTGTTCTGCTCCTAATGTCTTAAAGACAGGACAGTGGTGATGTGTTCAGTACACTAGATCACTCCAAGAGGGGGGAGCTGCAACGTGTTATTTCCAGAGTGTGCAAACCCTACTGCATATTGACGTTAAACCAAGGTAGCCGTGGCTGCTTCAGGTGTAACCTGCCATCAAAAATACATACCTTTTTTACTATTTATGAGAACACTTCAAATAGCATGGATGTATTATTTTAACATACAAAAGAATAGTAAAATGTGGTGTTTTTGAAGGGCATTCAGAAATCTAGTTAAACAAATTACTCGTGTTTTTGTTTTTTTTAAGTATTACGGTGTTCGAGGAAGTCCCTGAATGCAGCATGCGAGCACCCGAATCGCACTATTGTCGACGGAGATCAGCAGTGTGACAATTGAAGCCACAGTGGATAACATTTAGCACGTTTTTTTTTTTTAGATTCTGTGTAGTAACTGTAAAAACGATAAGAAGCGCCGGAGTGGCTTTCGGTGTTTCGGTGGCATGTTTTAAACATGGATATAATTCCTTGATTGTGTCACTAACATTGTGCTAACTGTGGCTGCCTGAAACAGACTGTTGTTTAGCCTTCCGGAGGTTGTGTGACTTCAACGCTGGGTACTTTTGGTAGTGTTAGATTTAATAGTTGCATTTTGACAAAGTAAAGCTTAAATCTGTAATTTTGCACACATAGCCACCTTTGAACTATAACAATAATGATGGAATATCTAGAGAAAGGCTTGAATTTCATGACTCAAGCAGGAAACCTGAATCAATACACACACACACACACACACACATTATATATAATATATATAGACATACATACACACACACTAACAGCCCTACCGTCTACCTATTGTATCAGTCATATTAGGCCTTAAGCCATGCCTCGGTCCACAGTTGGGCTGTGACACCGGTGGAACGCTACTTCGAGCTGGTGACGCGTGGGTGAAGTTCGGCGACACAGCGGGGTCTACCTCTTGTATAAAAGGTAAGAGAACGGTATTCCGTAACAAGTGTATACTAATTGCACTATAATATCAATTGCTGTGTCGGCCGCATGAGATATGCATGAAAGCCCATTTCCGCCACATAGGTGAAAAAACAGTAGGATCCTGCAAGTCAAAATTATGAGATAGCATCACATAATTATAATAAAGCATCTCGTAATTAGGAGATAGCAACAACCAATCAGGTTAAATTTTTGGCAAGTACAAACTGATTGTATAGTTCCTTTTAAATCTTTTTGAACAAGTGGAGAGAAGGATTAGGTGGGCCATAATGTCAAATATAACCCATGTGAACGAAAGCAAGTCATTCTGAGTCACAAATAACCCCCCAGTAATGAGTGAGGTGCCCCAATATCTCTTGCGATAAGTGAAAACTATAAGTATTGTCAAACTCATTTGGACAGTGAGAGGTAAGTAGGTGGGTCATAATATGTCAAACCATTTAACATGCACATTCAAAAGTCTAATCCATATAAAAGCAGCTGCGCTTTCGGTACAGTAATCAGTTTCTGGCAGAGGATCGCTTTTTAGCACGACACCTGTCGCAAACTCTCGCAAGATAATTAAGCAATGCAGTTTACCAGATTAGCTCTAACCATGCCAAAACATTCACAGGATAGACACAGAAATTGGGGAAAAGGACAGGCGCTCTTTGTAATGGCACCTATTATAGTTTGATAAAATACACTTAAATCATATGTAACTAAACCCACAACGGGGCTATTTGGGGCTATTTTAGGATGAATTTTGCCACCAACTGGGGGAAAAAAAGAAAGCAACAGGACTTCAGATAGACTTGTAAAATTCTGTGCAATTATTTCGACCTTTTAAATCAAACAAAAATATGACAAAAATATTTAGGAAATACAAATATTAAAAAAAAAAAAAAAAAAAGTCTCTTGTTATGGCTATGCAGTGCTTCACAATGCATGGCTTGTAGTCAGGGTTATACTTAAGTGATCTGACTGAGAGCGTGAGTAATTACTGTACCAAAATTTCAAGCAGCCCTATCCGCTGTTGGAAAGGTAGAAGTTGCATTAAGATGCCCCTCTTGGGACCCACTGGATCCCAACTGGGCTCTGCTGGCCAGCTCCATGCACTAATTGCGTAAAAACATATTCAAGCTGCATATAAAATTAAACAGGACAGACTCAGCAACAAGCATATGTTAGCTTGTATGTAAATTTCTAACTAGATCAAACACAACTCCAATACCACAAAATTAATTATCGCCCTTTACAAATTAAAGCACGGATTCATAGCAAGCAACTATGGACATGATATGCTCTACAAACATTTGCTATCTCATAGTTTTGAGACACTGTCTCATAATTGAGACTTGAAGGATCCTTTTCCTTTTTTTTTCCTTTCCACTGAGGCAGAAATGGGCCTCCACAGGTATGCAATATATGTTCCATATATGTCAATACTAAAGTTACTTTGTGAACTAAAAAAACAAAAAAGCATTTCCTGATGAAAATGCATGTGGATGCGGATTGCTGAAGTAAACCTGCGGATGTGCTGAATTGCAGAAATGTAAAATGAAGAGACAGAAAATTTACAAGCTACAATGGAGGTTGACCTAATTTTTCTTTGATGTCTCTTATGTTTTTTTGTTACATAAGACATCAAAGAAATTTAGACTTCTTGGTGTTGCAAACACTTTCCACACTGCAAGTATAAAAGGTAAATATGAGGAAAAACATATTCTCATAGGTTTAAAGAGCTGAACATTTTTTATTTAATTTTATGTGAATTGAATTTTAAATTAATTTTCAATAGGTGCAAACATGTAGACAGGCAGCATACCAAAAAGGGTGGAATGATACAATAATAATAAAGGGAAAGAAGGATTAGAGTAGTGTGGATGACGTTGTATCCACACTACTCTAATCCTTCTTTCCCTTTATTGTTATTGTGTTGCGTTTGGAGACATAATAGCAGCTTGTTTTGCTGTGCTTATCATCAACATTTATCTATACATTCCTAGGTGATTTAAACAACATGAGCATTGCTATTTTTATTGATGTGACACTGAACATAGGGTGTGCTTCAAATTAACATGACAGCACAATTAAATTCTTTAAGACCCAATTCTAATTACTCATATTGGCACTACTTTTAACGACTTCTAAACTGCATATCAAAACCTTCTTCTCCTTCTACACTTTTTCACCTATTGAAAGCATTCAAATATCTTAATATTCAGCTCTTTAAGAACATATCAACTTGCATTTTTTTCCCCCATTGCTAACTTGTTTTACTTTAATACCGTTTTTTTCCGTGAAAATTTCTAAAGTCTTACAGAGAAATTCCAAAAACTACCCAAAATTACCTATTGAGGATTGGCTTCTGGGCGGAGTACAAGATGGCAGCTTGATATCGGTTTCCCCTGACACTAAAAGAAAACAGCCTTAATAACACTGAAAATATTTTGAACCATGAATTGAAGCAAGCAAGCTACCTGGTGTAGCTCCCTGGCGTTCAGGCCTGATGAGGATAATGAAGATGATACAGGAAGGAGATAAGAGATAGGAGATCCTACATAATCAAGAAATGCAAAAAAATTTGATGTATACAAAACAAAAATACTTTGAAGCTGGCTCAAAATTTGCTGCATTGATTGTGAGAAAACTTCAAAAACAAAAATCAGACACCATTTACAAAATTAGAGACCCAACTGCAAAGACCCTATTATATAAATGAGAGGAAATACAAATAGCCCTCTGAAATGATTACAATCAACTATATTCTCAACCACCTAATTGAAGGCAGAAATAACAAAAGAAGAATTAAATAAATCATTTCTAGACTAAAACATTATTAGGGCCAGGACCAGATGGATTCTCATCTGAATGGTACAAGACCTTTAGGACTGAATTAAAACCAAACTTCAATCACATATTTAATAAAGCTTTAAAAGATAGAAAGATCCCACAACATGGAAAGAGGCTACTATATCAGTAATACCCAAAGAAGAAAAAGAGTCAGTCTTTGCAAGTCGAAGAAGTCCTCACCTTGTTCATCCAGGCAGATCAGACTGGATTTATTCCACAGAGGCAAACACATGACAATATAAGATGTTCTTTACATATATTAAGGCATATTCAAGAACAAAAACGACAAGCTTTATTGGTCAGTCTAGATGCGGAGGCCTTTGACTCAGTGAGCTGGGGTTTTTACTGTTCTTTAGGCCATTTCCAACATCTTGTGAAAATTCTATCAAAATCCATACTAGGGGTGTGTGATACTCCAAAATTTGGTATAGATCTGATACCAAGTAAATACAGGGCCAGTATTGGCGATACCAATACCAACACTGATACTTTTTACTTAGAAAAGCAGCTTATTTACTTTCCTGTAGGGGAGAGCAATGCGTCATCATTTATGAAGTGAATGCATCATCACTATGTAAATTTGAATGAAAATTGAACATTTTCATGATGATTTTGCTCAAGTAATCTCTCGAACATGTAGAACACAGCTCCGCCTTGTTTCAACTGATTTTATCAGTTTGTGTTCTGGAAACTCCAGTTGTTTCTGAATTTCTTTGAGCTGCTCCATTGCATTTGCACTGTGGTTAAATAAAGCTACAATAGCACTGCATCTCTGATGTCAAGAAGATCAGGGAAAGCCTTAATGGAGTCTTTTACTAATAAATTTAAGGTGTGTGCAAAACATGGATAATGTGCACAACCTGCTTTGCACAGTTATGCACCATTCATCAGTAATTCTTTTTAATTCTGAGCAAATGTTGTCAGGACTGTTTTCCTGAAAAAGTGCTGGTTTCTAAGACATATGCTTGAATTTGCCAGTACTCATCAGTGACATGGCATGAGACAGTTTAATAAGCCTCTGTGGCTCTTGATGTCCACTTGATGAATTCCGCTGTGAGTACAGCACTGTTTGCAACATTCAGAGATTTTTTTCACTTTTGAGCAACACTCTTCAGTGCTGGTATTTTCTCTCCCATTAAATTTGTCATACTTGGAATCTTTTAGTGGTGATCAAGTGTCTTTACAAAATTCCTAAAACCCTCATCTTCAACCACAGAGAGAGAATGTAGGTCCTTTACAATCAATTCAGCAAGGCTCCTTGTGATATCCATATTTCTTGGGGAATCACCTAGGCTAAATAACACAGTAATTAAGTCTATAACCTATCAGCATGTAGCATAAATACAGGAATACTAATGTTCCTTTGACAAAAGGGTAATTATATTCAGCCATATTCATATTTCAGGTTCTAAGCATACATCTTTATATAGGTCTATATTTTTCAGTTCCAGTAAAATAATTCATTTAGATTTATTTCAACTGGCTGAATATATTATATCACTGTCTGAATAGTCTATATTTAATCAGTCTAAGCCAAAAATTACAACTATGATGACCAATTACACTTAAAAACCACATTAACTAATATTGGAGATGGCAAAATCTTACTTTCACTTCTATAAATCAGCTACCTGAATGTTCTTGACCATGCTGAAAGGTCTCTGCCAGTGACCTCTGTCTCGGTGCCGGGTGTCTGGTTCTGGTTTGGGGATCCCCCTCATCCTCCCTCCGTTTAGTTTGCAGCTTGAAGTTCTCTTTTGAGTATGTTTTTATGTGTTTATATGAATTTATGGTGTTGCCATAGTAGTGAATTTGTTTCCTGCAAACATTGCAGCTTGCAATATTTTTGTCTGCAGCTGTAAAAGAACAACAAACTGCTCCTCTTTCTCTCTGCCATCATGCAGCCAGCAGTGTGCTGCTGAAAAAAGTAAGCATGAGCTTAAGTGAGAGGAGCGGTGTTTGCACAACCACTATGATGTAACCGGAGTTGTGTATGTAACGTAGAGAAGAGAAACTGAAACTTAAGTATCGATCTCATCACACAAATATTGATCAATACTGATATCAATGTTGGTATCGATATCGATATTTTAGACTACTGTGAACTACAGGAGCTGAAGGTTGTACGCCTACAACAAGACAGCTCCCTAGATACCACTGGAGCACGACATACTTCAAATACGATGAAGTTTTTTACAGACAGAAACACGGCTGTGCCATGGGTTCTCCAGTGTCTCCTATCGTGGCGTTGTACGCCTACAACAAGACAGCTCCCTAGATACCAGAACTAACCTCAACCCTGACCAAATTTGCAACCTTCTGCACCTTTGCCTTTCCACGACATACTTCAAATACGATGAAGTTTTTTACAGACAGAAACACGGCTGTGCCATGGGTTCTCCAGTGTCTCCTATCGTGGCGAACCTCTACATGGAGGAGGTGGAGGAGAGGGCCCTGAACTCCTTCACAGGAACAGCTCCCAGCCACTGGTTCAGATATGTGGATGACACATGGGTCAAAATCAAAACCCAAGAATTGGAGGCTTTCACGCGACACATAAATGCGGTGGACAAGAACATCAAGTTCACCAGGGAGGATACGAGAGATAACATTTTGCCCTTCCTGGATTGTGCGGTGTCTCTTGATAAAGATGGTAACCTCAGCATCGAGGTCTACAGGAAGCCCACACACACAGACCAGTACCTCTTATTTGACTCCCACCACCCACTGGAGCACAAACTGGGGGTAATCCGGACACTGCATGACCGGGCCCAGAAGGTTCCCTCCAGCACAGAGGGAAAACAAAAGGAATTGAAACACATCAAGACAGCACTCCAGACATGCGGCTACCCTAAGTGGACCTTTGTCAAATCGTCCAAAAGGCGCCACAAAGAACCACCTGAGGCAGAAAGGGAAAAACGGAAGAACGTAGTTATCCCATATGTGGCAGGTCTATCAGAAAAATTCAGAAGAATCTTCCAAAAACACAAAATTCCAGTCAATTTCAAACCGGGCCAGACCTTAAGACAGCGACTGGTCCACCCCAAGGATAAAACACCCAGGCATAAGCTCAGCAATGTTGTGTATGCCGTTCAATGCACAGAGGAGTGCTCTGACCTTTATATAGGTGAAACCAAACAGCCCCTCCACAGACGCATGGCACAACACAGGAGAGCCACCTCATCGGGACAGGACTCAGCTGTACATCTGCATCTTAAGGAGAAAGATCACTCCTTTGAGGACTCCAATGTCCACGTTCTGGACAGAGAGGACAGATGGTTTGAAAGAGGAGTAAAAGAGGCCATCTTTGTCCACTTGGAGAAACCCTCTCTTAACAGGGGTGGTGGACTAAGACACCATTTGTCTGCTACCTACAATGCTGTCTTGGGAGCCCTCCCCAGGCGGTTTAACCCCCACACACACCTGGGGCCATGTGAACCCAAGGTGTCACACGGAACCAAGGGTGAGGGGCAAACACGCTCAAGTGATTCACACCCGGGCTCTTGTGACCTTAACGACTCACACGATGCCTAGCCAGACGACCGCAGACGAGGCTGTTGTTTTCTAAACACGTCCTCCTTGTTGGTGATTGTCTCACCAACAAAGAGGCGGTTAGTCTCATAACACGTCCTCTTTGTTGGTGATTGTCTCACCAACAAAGGAGGCTGTTGGTTTCAAAACACATCTTTGTTGTTGGTGATTGGTGATTGTCTCTACCCACTCAGGGTTAAATACCTGGGTTTCCCACACTGAACCTCAGAACTGAAGAAGCCTTTCGGATGAGAGGCGAAACGTCTTCAAACAAGATAAGAAGTCCAGTTGTTTCCTACTAAAACACTCCGAGTAGCTCATTACATTTCAGGCTCTTTGTTTACACATTTCTGCAATCAAGCAAATGCTTTCAGCAGTCCTTTTTTGACTATTAGAATCCACATGCATTTAAATGCAATTTTTCTTTTTACTATACATATACTATAATCAAGCTTGCTACCATTATCAAACATGGCGGCTCTAATCTAAAATCTGACAACAGGAGAACAGTACCAGGAACCATTTTTATATGTACATTTGCTGTTTCAGTATGTTCCTGCATGTAAAATATCTAAGGTGTGCTGAGCAGAGAAGTGCATGAAAGTGGTTTGTATTTCAGCCTCATAATACATGTCACTACAATACCCTTTACATCACTTTTCTAACAATTGTCTTTTAACTTAACAATTTCCGACGATATTGTGAATAGGGATTTTTCAAAATACCTGTCATAACAACCAAGCTTCATATTCATTTGTATCTACAACAGAGATATTTTTTTTACCGATTTTACGAGATTCTTTGCAAAGATATGGCATTTTCCCCACTGTGGGAAACACGTTTTTTGGGGGGTAAGGGCTGGATGACCATTACCACTTGATTTCCAATGGGATTTGGTTCAGGTACAGTTGCCCTTACAAAATATTAATTGAATTTAGCAAAATTTGTCTTCTCATAGTTTCCACTTGAACTACGACCACATGCCTGCCTCGCATGCTTGCATGGAGCTTCGTTTACATCATAACACCTGTCCCCTCCATTGAGCTCTCCTGTCACAATACTCTTCATTGTGTCTCTTCCTCCAGGCTTGGTTAAAGTCATGCACCAACCACCTCGACAGGACTATGTATCTATACGATTTCCTGGACAGGGAAGTGGAAGGTACGATAACAGTAAGCATTGGAGGAGGCTATCGTGCTGGAGGGTAAGTGAGTTGGATGTATGAGCTGCTTAAAAAGTTGTTTTTTTTCTTTGCTTACTCGCCCCAATTTTCCCAGTGCTTGATTGTGTTGTAGTTATTTGCAAATATAACTGGAAAAAAATTGTAGATCTGAGGAATGAATCAGCTTCTTTTTTGTGCTGTATGTAGATTGTAGAGTTGAGTGTTATGCCTATGACCAAAGCACTGCTGAGACAAAATTCCAAGTGCAAGCTTGCGTTCAGTTGTCACAACATCTGTTAAATGCATCTGGGTGAAATAAGATATTGTAAATTTGAGATATTCATGTCTTCCTTAGAGTAAAAGATTTAGATTAGTAGAACTGGGAAGCTTTAAATGACTATAAGTTCCGTCTTGTCTGTTTTGGTCAATGTGTACAGGCAGCACAGGAACCACAAAGCTCGGTACTTGTGTGATCAGATGTTCCATGCTGCAAAAATAGGAATATCAGTTCTATGACTGTTTAAACTATTACAGCATACATACTTTGTATTGTTCATCTCAAAAGGCTATATACCTCTGTCCAGCTAAATCATGGAATAACCATTTGTATGGTCTATGATCTCATTGACCCACCGCACATTATTAAACATTCTTTTGGGAGTTTGGATATATTTTTGTGTGCTTTTTTGGTTGATAAAATCTTTGGTCTTGCCACCCTGCCTCATAGCTCTGATATATATTAAGTTTTGAGATTGCTGACACATGTAGGAACAAACCTGTAATTGCCAGAAATTGCAGCACTTCTAGCAAGTACAATTGCAGTTGCAGAAATCCTATAGAGCTGTACTGTTTTGGGTTGATTAGTCACTGCATACAATTTTTTTTAACATTATATTTAGTGGTGGGACTCGATCAAAAAAATTAATCAAATTAATTAAATTAATTAATTGGAGGCTTTGTAATTAATTAATTGAAATTAATTGCATTTCAATATTTGTCAAAAGAAGTAACAAAATTAAGTTTGGTAGATGAATCAATCAATATTTATAAGCTTACACATCAAAATCTTGTTTAATTTCCATCAGTTTACTACACAGACCAACAGATGACTACAAAATACACAGAGCAAGCATAGTTTGTTCCAGAAAAGTTGAAATTCTGACCATAGAAAAATGCCAAAGTATTGATTGACTTCAATTGCTCCCATTTTTCAAACATCCTGTATGACAAACCAGACTGAGCAAAAATCTTTGTTGCAACAAACTAAGAGGCTATAAATGTTTATTTTCCCAGATTTTAGTTAGCGAGTCATTACATATACAGGAAAATAATCCCATTTCAGTCCTCTGCGCAGGCATCTTCAAAAGTGCCTAGAGGTGGTGGTCTCATGCTCAAAGCAAATGATTGGAGTTTCCAGTCATCATCTATAATATGAGTTGTCACACCGAGGTAATTGTTGTTGCTAACAGAGGTCGAGTGATCCCCAGTCAGAGCCACATCCTGTTTTACTTCTCTTTCGTCCTCATACAGCTGCTAGATTTTTTTCGACATTGTCTTTCTGAACGGCACTTCGTAATTTGCGGAATCTGAAGCAATCTGCAGCGCCTCTTGTAAGCCTTTATCTTCCACCACGGAGAGTGGGCTACAGTCCACAGCAATCCATCTCGCCAGTGAATTGGTCAATTTGTCCGACGTGGTCTTTGTCACTTTGTTTCTGAATCTGAAACCTGACATAAGTGTTGACTGGCGACACTGCTTGCTTGTATTAGTAACATTATCATCTTGAGCGGCTAACTTAATGTTACCAACCTTTTTTCTGTAATTAATTAATTGAAATGAACGTGTTAAAGTCCCACCCTAATTATATTACACTGTTATTAATGTGATCGTTTGATTCAGCCAACACTGCCATATGCCCAATTCTAAAAGTGAATGCACTCTTTTTCATTTCAGACTCCACCTTTGTCGGGAGAAGCTGTAGCCTTTACTTATGAACTAGCTTTTTACTATTCATGTAAAACACTGCCGGACTGCTAACTAGCCGCTAACTGCTACTTTGCCCTAAATATTGACACTTGCTCAATCGTGCTCATCACACACATTACAGGTGTCACCATGTTCTTAAAGAAGCCACAATGCTCTTACAACACCAGGCAACAACAAACACAGCCTGAAGTGAATTAGTTTAGAAAGTAAACATTTTGACTAAATCTTGATGAAAATGTGACTAAAGCTAATCACTATTTTCATCTGAAGACTAAGGCTAATTCTGAAATAGCTGCCAAAATTAACACTGATCTGGAGGATTGTAATTTGCTGACTTTTTATTTTTATTTTGAGACAAGTGAAAAAAGAGAAAAAGTTCAATGTCAATTTTTTTTGTAAATCTGTTGCAACAGCTTTTGTTTGGCAAAGTAATTTCTGAAGTTATTACAGTTTGCAAGGTTACTAATCATTCTTTCCAGTCACAGAGCACTGTATTTTAAGTGTTTTTTAAACTCACTTGACTAATTTCTTAAATGAAAATAATATTTTGAATGAAAGTAAAGTTGATTTTTTTTTTTTTGTTTTGAATGTACTGTAAATGTTGTGGCTAATAGAGTTTTTATTTTAAAAAATCTGTATGAGCAGGTCTCTCACATGCACACAAAAAATCTGGTAATTGGAATTGAAAAAGAAAATTGTATCTGGTGCAGCTCTAGAAATTATATAATATATCTTGGTTTCATTTTATGTTATTTTAAAACCCTGCTTTGTAGCAGTTCTGAACTTGACAGATGACTCTGTCACATATTTGTTTGGCTCATAAAAACACTACATTGTTTAACCCATAGAAATTCTCCAGGAATAAGAGAGATGTTGGTGTTATTCTCTATCCTCTTTTCTGTTTGCTTGCAGAAATGGAAGCAGCTTTCCAGTCTGCAGCGGAGCCTCATCCTCTTTATCCTTTTCCTGCTTTTCATTTATGGAATTGCTTCATATCCTACTATTACTGAGCAATTCAGTGGTAAGGGTCCTATATATTACAATATATAATATATATAAGAATTTCCTACGATGCCCTATCAGTGTCAGCATCTTCCATTATGTCCAGAAGAATTTAAAGTCGAAGGTGTTATATAACAACAGAATGAGTGTTTTGTTTTTTTTTCCTTTAAAGTTGCAGTTCAGTATATTAACGGGGGGACAAGGGCATCTGTTGGCTTCTACCCCCCAACCTCAAATAATCATTAGGCCCGTCTAACACCCTTGAACACTGTTACAGTTTAAACATTTCTAACTGTGTTTTAGGCCTTACAGAAGGATCGGCAGATAGAAATAGCTTCCTGAAGCCTGTCATTGCACATATGCTGCCTGAGTCTGTCAAACAGGTCGGACCACCACTACCAGAACAAACCTCCCAGGTTTCTATCATTCTGCTTCTGTTCACTGTATATACATATTACATTGAAAACTCAATCCACACCATATAATTTAAGATGACCACTTCACATAAACAAGAAGACGAACCATAATGATACAAGATTGCCTGCTTCTAACTGTAGATAATTTTGAATGGTACCTGATAGCTATTTTAAGTCTTACTGCCACTATAAATAGATTTAGGTGGAAGGTTTTCTAATCTAAAATTATACTGTTTGACTTTTAAACACATCTTATAGTGAGCGGAAAAGCTTAGTATTTCACTATTCAACCAGAAATGAAGGTCTAGCCTGTCTTGGAAGATATTCTTACAACATGACCATAAATACACCCACCGTATTACAATAAAGGTGAATAAAAGTGCATTTACCCTTATAAGTTCTCACATTTACAATAAATTCCCATATAGTTCTCACATTTACAAAATACAACAATTTATCCACATTCCCCTGCATAAACCACATAACCTTTTGTCATGAGGAGCGGTAACAAAATATCACTCTTTCAAGAAAAAGGATATCAAATTTCAAGGTTCCTGAGACACAATTTACTATTAAAACTGGACTAATTTGTATTTCTTCAAAATGGATCTGGAGGGACTATGATTAATAGGCAGATAACATCAGTAAGATGTATCTCAATTTAAGCCGTTACATAAATGACAGATTATTTTAAACATTAGGTTTCTTTATATCGCTTTTTTTGTCAGACAATTATAAATGCTATAAGCAAGACGTTTTGCGTAAATCATCTTTTCTTATATTACACTTCACTGTATTTTAGTTAAGTTGGTACTGACCTGACTGCTCTCGCACTGTTGCTATATGCTGCCCTACAGTTTAATTATTAATGATTTATAAAATCACAACTTTATTACCAGCACAATTTGTATGCCCTGTAATAATAATGGATTCACAAACCAAAGTTGACAGGGGTCACTGCTGGTGACAGTTATTTTGAAATAGACATATCTTAAATGAAGCAGATTAGGAATGTTATTTTGTTATAAATGCCGTCCATGAAGTTTCTCATTTTTCACCATTTTCTTCAGAGGAAATTATCAAATAATAGAGGACCACCTATTTTTCCAAATCATCTGCTGAATAAAGCAAATGCCTCTGATACGCAGCATGAGGAAAAGCCAGTTGACGACAGGAAAGAAGGAAAGGAGGAGAGAGTCATCAGGTGAGACTTGATTATAACATTAGTAAGTTTGGTTTGTGTATATATTTGCATGTCTATTGTGAATGTATCTCTTAATCCTGTGGTGAATTTTAGCTGGCGTGGGGGGGTTATCAACACTGACCAAGCCACAGAAGGCTCCAAGGATGAGCAGAAGAATGAGGATTCACCTGCAAACCAGAAGGCCAAATCATCAAAAGTGTCAGGTATCTCCTGTTTTATTTTCTGCTTTCTGTAGTAGTCACGACTTTGGTATTTTTTTTATTGTTAGTAACATTTTTAACATAATTAAAACAGTGTATCACAGTTGAGATCTTGAATTTGTTTGAGTGTGACCATAAACTGTTATATTCACTTGGAGTTTGATAATCATTTATTTATAATTTTATTTGTCATTTATTTCTGAGTTGTTCTATAGGTGTGGACAGGATAATAAACAGTCATGTTTGCGTTGTGTGTTCAGCTAGCAGGCAGGAGATGGTGAGGGAGGCTTTCAGACATGCATGGAAAGGCTATAAAGACTTTGCTTGGGGCCATGATGAGCTCAGGCCACTCTCCAAATCCTACAGCGAGTGGTTTGGCCTGGGTTTGACTCTTATTGACGCTCTGGATACCATGTGGATCCTGGGCCTTAAAGAAGGTAGTTTATTCTTTGTGTTACCTGCATAGGTCATTGCAGGTAAAAAATCTAAAACATAAACATATAATAATTTTGCAAACAACTACATTTTGATGATCAAATATTCATCATTATCTGTAGCTGCCATCATCATCAAACATCTGCATCACTGTCAAAATATATTATGGATGGGCTATGTATTAGTGGATGTTTTGCAACTGTTTTCCTGATTTAATCTTAAATTATATCATCCTATCTTAATGTTTTTGTGCCTTTATATCCACATATACCATGCTAATAACAGGCAGTCTTGCTTTCTTACCAGTAAAATGTGTTTGCACTTTGTTTTGTTATCCTTCTCAGGTAGTATTGCACTTGCTGCAGCACTGTGAGATTGGCTGGCTGCTACTATACAAACAAAAGAAACTCTCAAAAATCAATGTTGTCATTAGAATTTATTCAAAGGGTATTCAAAGAATTTTTGAATAGTTTTCGTGTCTATTAAATAGCCTTTTTCAGTCAAATGTCAATCCCCCAAATGTTTGAAATTTAATCTAGATACAGTATATACCTATGGTTATAACTCATGCAAAGAACTTTTATACAGCATGGTCAAAACTGCTGTAATGCACTTTATTGTGCCTTGCTGATCTGTGTGATGTGTATGTTCTGCTTCAGTAACAGCTCCAAATCAATGTCTGTAGCATGTTGTGGCAGTATTGCACAGTCTCTGGTAGCGCTTTCAGACCGACACGGTTCTCGTTCTGATTCCGTTCTTGGTTCTGACAAAAAACTTTGTGCTTTCTAGCGAACCATTCAGACTGGTTTAAGTGGAATGATAGTTCCCAAGGCCGACGTCACCATCGGAGGGCGTTACTTAATGTGCAACACATTTTTAAAAGTTTGATTATAATTTGGTCTGGTATTTTTGCGAACTCAGCCTTTGCCAACTCTTCCTCCAGTTCTGCATACAGCTTTGTTTTGTGGGTGCTACCTTCGAGTTTCTCCTGAAATTCGGGGATACCCAAATATCAACCAAACATTTTATTTCCTCTGCAGACCACTGAACAACTTTTTCAATGTAGATTTGGTCTCCGTCCTTCTTTGTTTGTCTCTCATCTTCTAGTTTCATGTTTAATGGCGGGTGGCAACTCACTTGTTTATCTCTACTACCGGATAAGATACGCCCACTAAAGACATCACTGAAATGTCACGGTCAAGGAAGAACCAGCTATTTTTTGGTTCCCATGCGAACCAACTTTTCCAGTTCCGAGCCAAAAAAAGTTCTTTGTGTGAACGCTCTGGCTGGTTCAAAAGTAGGTGCGTGAACCAGAACCGGTGTGAAAGCGCCATGTGTGAATAGGGTTCCCAACATAACAGGAGTAAAACTACCTCTGAAATAGCAATCTACCTGCTGAAAATAGCTTGTTACCCTTACTTTAACATGGTCTCTGGCAGAAACATGAAGAGGATAGCAGCCATTTGCCACAGCCTGCCTCTCCATGTACAAAACAAGCTCCCACCAACACTGTTTTGCATTGCAACCCTGGCTGCAATGAATCTGAGTACTTAATTCTCTGTAACCCCTCCTCAAAGTTCCAAATCTCCATGAAGTTGCATATTTAATGAATTATTGCAGTGACAATGGTGAAACTTGCCATCATAATGAGTAGAAATGGGATCAATCTGATCCACTATCAGTATCGGGTTTGAATCACTGATCCCTGGATTCTCGTTCTAAAGGCCTTTGCACATAATTAAGTGGGGTTTTTTTAACCTGTTGGCACTCAAACTTTCACACCAGTAAAATAATTCAGTGAGCAAAATTGCAGCTTTTATTTATTTTTTTTCCATCATTTTTTTGTTTTTAAATTTTAACTTTTGACAAGTAAACACCTGACCAATCAAAATGCTCGTTGTTGTCCAGCACATTGAACACAGTGGACTGCTTGATTCTCTGCAATAATATAAATGAACCAAATGTGCTACACTCTGTTGGAGCCATTTACAGGCAAACAAGACGTCAATCAGATAATGTATGTACCAAAATAGTATCCCCTTAACTCAGACATATGGCTAACCACTACACCGTTTTAGGGGTGTGCGATATATATCGAATAGTTTTATATACTCATGGCTTGTTTTATGTGAGATACAGTAAATGAGTATATGGGGTGGCTGTGGCTCCGATGGTGCAGTGGTCGTCCAGTGATCGGAATGTTCCTGGTTCGATATCAGACCCTGCAGTTAACATATCAAAGTGTCCTTGAGCAAGATGCTGAGCCCCAAATTGTTCCTGATGCTGTGCCATCAGTGTATGAGTGTGTGATTGGTTAGTCCTGCTGATGAGCAGGTGGCACCAGTGTATGAATGTGTGTGAATGGGTGAATGCAAAACCTGTAGTGTAAAAGCGCTTTGAGTGGTCAACAATGACTAGAAAAGCGCTATATAAATACAGGACATTTACCATTTACCATTTATATTGCGACCATCAGGTACAAATTGTGATGTGAATGTTTCAAGCCGTCGGCATGAAATTCACTTTGGAGTTTTTCTTCTGTCGTTCTCTCCTGCTGCGCTCTCACAGCTCTCCTGGACGCATGCGCATTTTTGTGTCAGGAGCAGAGAGAGGAGAGCCTGGAAGTGAAGAGCCCAATGCGTGTTTTCAGTGTTTAGCAACAAGTCCTGCACCAGGTGGGCAACCAGTGGTCAAGTCGGATATTGGGAAAAGTTATGTGTGATAAGTGGCTGTGAGACTAACACTGTCAGTGGCTTCACTGCTTGTAAACAGTGTCACTAAGTGTTAGCATTTGGTGGTGGTGGTGGGGGGGGGTTCGAAATTGGACCTCTGCAGGGCTCTAAATATCATGTGTCAGTGGTATGGACTTTAATCAGTATATGGGCTTACACATGGTCAGAACAACACCTATGCCATGCCCGTGAACAAATACCCTGCTTGTATAATAACCTGGCCAAAGGAGGAGATAACCCTAAAACCTAACCAAAGATATCAAGACGAGGAAGCTTCTAAACATGCATAGAGGGTTTCACCCCAAGTCCAGCACCCTGTACACTTAGCGGAAAGAGGAAGGCCGAGGACTAGTGGGCATCAGAGCCACTATCCAACATGAAGAGGAATACATGGCCCCAAATGATGACCTGCTATTGAATGCCTCAGGCAGCAGAAACCCAGTGAGGACAGATAGAGGAAGTGTCTGATATTGAGAAAAAATACCAGTGGCTGGAGAAGGCTAGTCTCCTCGGGATCATGGCAGCACAAGAATAGGCCTTTGACCACAAGATCGATAGAGGCAGGGGGTCTAGACCATACCCAAGGTGCAGACTGTGCAAAGATGTCCCTGAGACAGTATAGCACATAACAGCAGGGTGCAAAATGCAAGCAGGTACGGCATACTTGAAGTACCATAACCAAGTGACTGGCATAGAATAAAGGAATATCTGTGCCAAATATGGGCTGGAGGTTCCAAGATTAAAGTGGACAACACCGCCAAACATAATTGAGAATGACCAAGCTAAGAACCTTTGGGTTTTCCAGATCCAGAACGATGAGATGGTGGTCGACAAACAGGAAAAGAAGGCAGTAGTGGTAAATGTCGCAATTCCAAGTGATAGCAACATCAGGAAGAAGGAACACGAGAAGCTCAAGAAATGCCAAGGGCTGAAAGCGGAGCTGAAAGGATGTGGGGAGTAAAGGCATCAGTGGTGACCGTGGTGTTAGGAGCACTCGGGGCTGTAACCCCCAAACTGGGTGAGTGGCTCCAACGAATCCCAAGAACAACATCTGAGATCTTTCTCCAGAAGAGCATAATCTTAGGAACAGCTAAGATACTGCACAGGCCCCTCAGGATCCCAGGCCTCTGGTAGACCCAAATTTGAAGGAAAAACACAAGACCGCCCACAGGGGGCAAGTGGGGATTTATTTTTAATGTATTTTTTTATACATTATAATTAGTTAAAGTTAGGTGGGACAGTTATAAAATATTTCAAAATGCAAAAAAGGCTATTTTTTCAGTCATTGAAGTTTTCTTTAAAGTAATGATAAAGTCTTGTCTCATTCTCTTGAACCCAATTTCGTGTATCGTCTTTGAGCTGAGCTTATTGTCACACCCCTAATATAAAATAAAGAAGATGAGAGATGTCAGTCCCTAAAAGCAGAATTTGTGAGGTTTTTTTTTATGATAATTCATATATTTATTTCTCTACACAGTTTTTACATTTATTCAAATATTTAACTTGAAAACTCAATGAAATTGTTAATTTGCCATAACTCATAATGAATTGGCATGGGGTACATTTGAATTAATGTTTCATTTCGTTTAGTTTTCTGCCACTTATCCGGGTCCGGGTCGCGGGGGCAACAGTTTGAGCAGGGAGATCCAGACGTTCCTCTCCCCGGCCACTTCCACCAACTCCTCCGGGGGGGTCACCATGACGTTCCCAAGCCAGCTGAGAGATATAATCTCTCCTGCGTGTCCTTGGTGTTCCCCGGGGTCTCCTCCCGGATGGGCATGCCCAAAACACTTCCCCAGGGAGACGTCCAGGAGGCATCCTGACCAGATGCCCGAACCACCTTAACTGGCTCCTCTTAACGCGGAGGAGCATCGACTCTACTCTGAGCCTCTGCCGGTTGTCCGAGCTCCTCATCCTATCTCTAAGGCTGAGCCCACCCACCTTGCGAAGGAAGCTCATTTCGGCCGCTTGTATTCGCAATCTCATTCTTTCGGTCGCTACCCAGAGCTCATGACCATAGGTGAGAGTTGGGACGTAGATTGACCTGTAAATTGAAAGCTTTGCCTTCTGGCTCAGCCCTCTCTTTACCACAACAGACTGCTTCAGTGTCCGCATCACTGCCAACGCTGCCCCAACCCGTCTGTCAATCTCCTGCTCCATTTTCCCTTCACTCGTGAACAAGACCCTGAGATACTGGAACTCTTCCAGTTGGGGGAGCGACTCTCCCCTGACCTGGAGTGGGCAATCCAACCTTTTCCAGCTGAGAAACATGGCCTCAGATTTAGAGGTGCTGATCCTCATCCCCACTGCTTCACACTCCGGCTGCAAACAGTCCCAGTGTGAGCTGGAGGTCACTGTTCGATGAGACCAACAGGACCACGTCATCTTCAAATTGCAGAGACGGAATCTGGAGGCCACCAAGCTTGACTCCCTCCGCGGCTTGGCTGCGCATAGAAATTTTGTCCGTAAAAATTATGAAAGGGCAGCCTTGGCTGAGACCAACCCTGACTGGGAACGGGTCTGACTTACTACCTGCAATGCGAACCAAGCTCTGGCTCTGACAATATAGAGATCGAATGGCCCTTAACAACAGGCCATCTACCCCATACTCCCGGAGCACCCCCCACAGACACTTTAAGGGATACGGTCATAAGCCTTCTCCAGATCCACAAAACACTTGTCGACTGGTTGGGCAAACTCCCATACTCCCTTCAGTACCTTCGCGAGGGTATAGCGCTGGTCCAGTGTTCCACGGCCAGGACAAAAACCACATTGCTCCTCTTGAATCCGAGGTTCAACTAGCAGCCTGACTCTCCGCTCCAGCACACTGGAGTAGACCTTCCCAGGGAGGCTGAGGAGTGTGATTGCCCCCGGTAGTTGGAACACACCCTCTGGTCCCCCTTCTTGAAAAGGGGAACCACTACACTTGTCTGCCACTCCAAAGGCACAGTCCCCGATGTCCATGCAATGTTGCAGAGGCGCGTCAACCATGACAGCCCTACAACATCCAGAGCCTTGAGGAGCTCGGGACGAATCTCATCCACCCCCAGGGCGCTGCCGCTGCGGAGTTCTTTGACTGCCCCAGCAACCTCGACCCGACCTCAACTCGAGAGTCCTCCGGCTCTGCTTCCTCATCGGAATGTGTTTTGGTGCGATTTAGGAGATCTTCGAAGTATTCCTTCCACCGCCGAACTATAGACTCAGTTGAGGTTAGCAACTCCCCTCTCACACTGAAGACCGTGTGGACAGGGTTCTACTTTCCCCTCCTGACCCGCCGAACAGTTTGCCAGAATTTCTTCGGCGGGGTCCAGCCACCAGGCGCTCGCCTACGGACCCCTTCCCCAGGCCTAGCTCCAGGGCGGGGTCCTGGTATCCCTCCGTGCAGGTTACACAAGTCCTTGTTTGTCAACATCATAGAAGTCTTTTGAACCGTGCTTTGTCTGGCCCCTCACCTAGGACTTTTTTGTCTTGGGTGATCCTACCAGGGGCAAACAGCCCCCGACAACATAGCTCCTAGGATCATTAGGGCACCCAAACCCCTCCACCACACATTGCACATGGCGGTTCCTGGAGGGGTCGAATTGATGTATTTTAGTATAATTTTTTCTGTCATAGTAAGTGCTATGTGGTTTACTTGGTACAGCCTCACCAACCTTGAACCTAACAACAAAAAAAATAAATGGTATTGGTATCAGCAGATATCCAAATTCAGGTATCAGAATCAGATTTGAACTGATAAAAGTATATTGTTGCCTCTCTAATGATGACTCGATTTTGCATTTATTATTGGTTTATTTTCTCTTTCCCAAAATATTGCAACTTTATGTTTTAGAATTCGAAGAAGCAAAGGCGTGGGTGGCCACGAGGCTTACATTTAACAAGAATGTAGATGTCAACCTGTTTGAAAGCACAATCCGCATCCTGGGAGGTCTGCTGAGTACCTACCACCTGACTGGAGACACCCTGTTCCTTGAGAAAGCTGTGAGTCAACATGTCTGCAACATGTTTAAAGACAAATTAAGTCATTTTTTTATCTTGTTGTTGACTACATTTACTATTATTATTACTATCCCTAGCAATACATTGCTCATTGTATGTTAAATTGAGAAATATGTTGGTAACCATTAGAACCAGTTAGCTTATTAGCTGTATGTAACTACCTAAAGTGATAATTCAACTTTATAAATGATTAATATGAATTAGGGGGACACCACACTAGGATCATTGATTATTAACCATGGATACAGACTTATAAATCCAGAAATGCCATACTTGGAGACTTTTTAACAATTAAAGGAGGATGATGAAGGGATTATACATGATTTAATTAAACAAAATGCATGAATAAGTACAATGAGAGCAAGCCAAAAGAGTGTATATGTTTATCCAACAGCTTTATTAAGCTTGGCATTCACATTACAGATTTCTTTGCCGAATTGCCACAACAACTGCCCACAACCAGTGATGACTGGTGCAGACTAGGACATAGTAGTGTAGTGTATCCCCAGCTTTACTGGTCTTTAAGGGATTTACAACAACAAAGGAATGTTTTTGTTGCCATTTTTAATAGATTGAAGTAAAAGATTTAGGACTTCACGTGCACAAAATACCAATTCCATCTGTACATGCCATTGTAGTGACTGCTAATGGCCAGCAGCTTTTTGCTTTTCTGCTATTTTTCCTCACTTATCCTGATTGCTGTCCTGATGTCCCAGAAGTCATAGTGTTGGTCCTCTTTAGAGATGTTGTAACTCTCCTCCATACTGTGTCTCTTGTCATCGAACTGGACTTCACTGGTCTCAGAGGCCATGTCCATTCCCATTTTGGTTAGCAGTGTATGATTGCGAATATAGTGAAAAATATCGCAATTTCAAATTGGGATATAATAAATAAATGGTATTATGGGTCTATTTGTTTGATTAGCAAGGGCATTTTATTGGTGGTTTTGAAATATATTTCTTAAATCAAAACATACAAATATTTAGTGGCATCAAAAATACAAAAAACTAAATTTGTACAGAACTCTTCTCAAATTAACATTTTTTTTTTTTAAATGTACTTTTTCCCTTTGAAAATAAAGGCATTTCTGCGAAGTTCAAACACAATAGCAGCGTGGCACTTCTGTAAATTTAAAAGGCTTTCCGCGGCCATTTCTGTAAAAAACAATAACTACAAGCAGCACAGTAAAAGAGAGAATGCAATTGTTCATTCAAATTTGACATTTTGAATGCTACGACATTTAACAAGGGTGTAAAATATAAATTAGTGATTAGGTTGATAAATTGGGCATAATTTGTAACCAGCTAAATTTTCTATAAATGAAATTGTTTATAAAATAAAACTGCTTTAGGTTGTTCACTCACTCAAACCAAAGCCAGTATTTTTTTTCTTTTTTTTTTTTTTTACAATTGTACATTATTTTATCAATTATCAAGTTTTACTGCCTTATCCTGTTTCTGAAAGGTTCCAGCTACCCCTTCAGAGAAGGGCAACATATCAACCTTGTCTTGTTTCAGACAGGAGTGATGGGCTGATAAAATATTACTGCTCATGCCAAAAGCTCTTTTGTTTGTTTGTGGCTTGTATGCACAGCTAACAAAGTATTTGGCACTACGTCTAATTGACTAATCGTGCAGCGCTATTTCCAGCCACGTTCAGGTTGCAGAGCTAAGCCCTGCTGCCTTATCAGGAAGAGGAAATTTAAAAAATAATAAAAAAAAAATACTTCTGCTGTTGGCAAAATAACTCAAAGTGTCTGAATATGCAAGGCAAAGAAACTTAATGCATTATATTTTAAGCATCAAATTAAATTCTATTGTGCTTGTTGTTGTCACTTGCAGTTTTTATGCCTTTCAACTGTAAATACCTGCCTGTATTAAATAGTCTTCCTCTGCAGAAAGATATTGGGTCTAGACTGATGCCAGCCTTCAACACCCCATCCAAAGTCCCCTACTCTGATGTGAATATCGGGAAAGGCACAGCCCATCCTCCTCGCTGGACCTCCGACAGCACTGTGGCAGAGGTTACGAGCATCCAGCTGGAATTCAGAGAGCTCAGCCGCCTCACCCAGGAGCCAAAGTATCAGGTAACTGAACTACAAACATGCTGACTCTAGGGTCTGCCAACAAAGTGTAAACACCAGTACACATCAAGCTAATGATCTACCGTTGGGAACGTTGCCCGGATCTTTTCTTCGTGTGTGCTGCACTGTTGTCATTGTCTTTCCTCATTCGCGTCTTTTTCAGCAAGGCAGTGCGAGAGATTGCCCTCTTTGACTGTTGAAGTGACAAAAAGTTAAAGCTCCTTGAACCTGTTGCTGCACAATGCATGACTTCAGCCATTTATGCAGTTTAATCTAAAATCTTCCTCTGCCTCTTCTTTTCTTGAGGCGGCTGTGGCTCAGATGGTAGAGCGGTCGGCCAGTGATCGGAAGGCAGACCCTGCAATTAACATGTCGAAGTGTCCTTGAGTGAGACACTGAACCCTAAATTGCTCCTGATGCTGCGCCATCAGTGCATGAGTGTGTGAATGGTTCCTGATAATCAGGTGGCATCCTGCAATGTAGTTACTGCTACCAGTGTATCATTGTGTGTGCGAATGAGTGAATGCAAAACCTGTCGCGTAAAAGTTTAGAAAAGGCTAGAAAAGCGCTATATAAATACAGGACATTTACCATTTACTATTTTTCCTTCCACAACAAACAGGCCAATGATGACACCAGTGGCATTTTTATCTTCTAATCAGCCATATCAAGCAAGCGAGCAACTCTCTCTTAAGCACAGAACTATATACTAGTTGGCTGTTTGCTCTTTGTTATGGTGTATTCATGGGAAACTTTTGCCCCTTTGTGGGCAACACGAGACAACAGAACAGGGGTTCTCAAAGCTGTGGCTAGTTCCTGTCATTGTGTTGGTGTGTACCAGCCCTTAAGAGACTTGAAGATGAAGATAACATTTTTCTGGCTTATCCTCATGAAACTTGTTTCAGAAGCTGCAGTGTGTGGAGTTTAGGAAATTAATCAGTGTAAGGCTATCGATATGGGCGGAAGTAAATCCTAAATAACCACTTAAAAACCATAGCAGTTTAAGTGTATTGCATATTTAGAATATTTTCATTGCTTTACTGTCCAGATGAGGGAATATAGCCACTATATGTGGTTTTCCCAAGCCATGAAACTCCTTTGACCAAAAAATACATACATTTTGAAATTTACCTTGCAGAATGTGGAAAACGCTGGTCTAACACTGCCTCATTTGGTTTGTTTGTATGCATTTTTTTGTGAATCCAAACTATAAATCACAGAAATCATCCAATAATTTAAACAGGAGTAGACCAGCAACTTTCTTGTTCTGTAAGGTAAAATTTGTGTTATCTTTTAGAGGGAAATAGCAGCACTATTGCCCTGTCAAAAGTATATCTGATGGCAAGGTTATACATACAGTAGTGTTCAAAATAATAGCAGTCCAATGTGACTAACCAGATTAATCCAGGTTTTTAGTATATTTTTTATTGCTACATGGCAAACAAGTTACCAGTAGGTGCAGTAGATTCTCAGAAAACCAACAAGACCCAGCATTCATGATATGCACGCTCTTAAGGCTGCGCAATTGGGCAATTAGTTGAAAGGGTTGTGTTCAAAATAATAGCAGTGTCTGCCGTTGACTTTACAAACTCAAAACTATTTTGTACAAACTTTTTTGTTTCTAGGATTTAGCAATCCTGTGAATCACTAAACTAATATTTAGTTGTATGACCACAGTTTTTTATAACTGCTTCACATCTGTGTGGCATGGAGTCAACCAACTTGTGGCCCCTTTCAGCTGTTATTCCACTCCAAGATTCTTTAACAACATTGCACAATTCATTTACATTTCTTGGTTTTGCTTCACAAAAACAGCATTTTTGATGTCACCCCACAAGTTCTCGATTGGATTAAGGTCCGGGAATTGGGCTGGCCACTCCATAACATTAATTTTGTTGGTTTGGAACCAAGATTTTGCTCGTTTACTAGTGTGTTTGGGGTCATTGTCTTGTTGAAACACCCATTTCAAGGGCATGTCCTCTTCAGCATAAGGCAACATGACCTCTTTGAGTATTTTGACATATGCAAACTGATCCATGATCCCTGGTATGCGATAAATAGGCCCAACACCATAGTAGGAGAAACATGCCCATATCATGATGCTTGCACCACCACGCTTCACTGTCTTCACTGTGTACTGTGGCTTGAATTCAGAGTTTGGGGGTCGTCTCACAAACTGTCTGCGGCCCTTGGACCCAAAAAGAACAACTTTACTCTCATCAGTCCACAAAATGTTCCTCCATTTCTCTTTAGGCCAGTTGATGTGTTCTTTGGCAAATTGTAACCTCTTCTGCACATGCCTTTTTTTTAACAGAGGGACTTTGCGGGGGATTCTTGTAAATAGATTAGCTTCACACAGACGTCTTCTAACTGTCACAGTACTTACAGGTAACTCCAGACTGTCTTTGATCATCCTGGAGCTGATCATTGGCTGAGCCTTTGCCATTCTGGTTATTCTTCGATCCATTTTGATGGTTGTCTTCCGTTTTCTGCCACGTGTCTCTGGTTTTGCTCTCCATTTTAAGGCATTGGAGATCATTTTAGCTGAACAGCCTATAATTTTTTGCACCTCTTTATAAGTTTTCCCCTCTCCAATCAACTTTTTAATCAAAGTACGCTGTTCTTCTGAACAATGTCTTGAACGACCCATTTTCCTCAGGCTTTCAAAGAGAAATGCATGTTCAACAAGTGCTGGCTTCATCCTTAAATAGGGGCCACCTGATTCACACCTGTTTTTTCACAAAATTGATGACCTCACTGATTGAATGCCACACTGCTATTTTTTTGAACACACCCCTTTCAACTAATTGCCCAATTGCACAGCCTTAAGAGCGTGCATATCATGAATGCTGGGTCTTGTTGGTAATATGTCCACAATAGTATTTATTAATAATCAAAAATATTCTCCTGTTGAAATATGGTGAGTATAATGAGTACTTTGTCAGTTTTTGACCCTTTGATAAAGTAAGATTTCATTGGGAGGGCTTTTGTTGTATAGCCACAAATGCTGGTAACACTGAATTTCTTAATATATTTATTAATACATAAAATGACTGCATTTTTTCCTTTTCATGTTTGCAGCATTTTACATTCAGTAAACAAGTAAAACATGTTTAACATAGAAAGTAAAATAACTAAAATGAGATATTCACAGAAGCAAAATTAACAAGTTGTTACAATGTTCACACACCCACACCAAAGTGTGTGTGGGCTGTAGTGAGGGTCCAGCATTTAAAATGGGATGTCTTGTCGAGTTATTTAGTGTCTACCTTTGTGTTCCAGGCTGCTGTGGCTGAGGTTATGAAACAGGTGCATAAGTTGGATGGTAAACTGGATGGACTCGTGCCCATGTTCATAAACACAAACAATGGGCAGTTCACACATCGAGGCATATACACACTGGGAGCCAGAGCAGATAGCTACTATGAATACCTACTGAAGCAGTGGATCCAGGGAGGCAAGAAAGAAAACCAGTAAGTGTGACTGAAGAAATCCCCAATATTCCTTTTCCCATGAATAATATTAATTTATATCAAATTTATATTAATTCATATATATATAAAATTTCAGATTACATTTTATGCCTTTGATGCACCATACTAGTGGTTTTGAACTGTTAGGAAGGTCTCTATGCATCAAACCTTGCTAGGAACTAGATAGAAAATACTCTACAGTAAGGCACATGTAGTAACTTTGTACACCACCACAATGAATTTGAACTGAAGCATAAGTATAGACTTTCACCTTTTACAGAAATATTTCTGCAATTAGGAATTAAAGCCATTAATATGCATTTTATTATGTTATTTTGCCTCTGTATACCACAAGAATAGATGTGGGGGGAGTTTCCTACCTGAGATGCGTTGCCAGGCATTTGCTATTATTGCATTTGTTGTCTGCTTGTTTGTCAGAGTTTCTGCCGTTAGTTTTGACATCAGTAACTGAAAAGTGTGTTATTTAAATCTTGTAGACATTAGTCATCATTCATAGGAGTTGCTACTTTTGCTGCATGTTGTATTTGTAATAAACAATTACAATAAATATGAGGTAAATGTTGCTGACAAGGAGCCATTCTAATTACAGCTCAAGCAGGAGACTAGCTTTTGGGCTGTGATCACCAAATCATTTTCCTGAGCTTGGATGCTTTAATTGTAATGTTGAGAATTTTTTTTTCCATTTTCCAATACATTTCTTTTGTGCAGTGACACGCTGATTAAGCATATATTTAAGCACTTCCTGAAAGATTCCTTTGAATAATGTTTCTCTGTTGCAGGCATTAAAAATTTTCACATTCAATGTCAGTGTTACGGACCACAGGAAATGCGCATATGCTGTAACCACAAAATTGCTGCATGGAAAATCACTACAAGTAAATTAATTAAATCTAAATTGATGGATTGATTAAATAGTACAGCTCTAGGTACTTCACTAACTTTAAATTGGAACCAAAATTGATGATATTTCGAACCATTATAATATCAGTCAGTACCAGTGGGATGGGCTTATATTAAGCAGCTTTGAATGTCTGAATTATTTGTTGGAAGTGTTTCTGTGTCAGGGTTTTGACCTAAATTAGATAGCATTCTAGAATCAAAGGAGAATATATTTTAAATTGAACCTACTGGCACTGAAATAATTATTATTGGGAAAAATTATTCTCTGCATGCCTTCTCTTGAAAATAATATTTCTGTATAATTGTCATCCATATTAATGGAGTTCAGTTCCATAGGGCTGTCATGTTAATGATATGATATATCAAAATTAATTTTCAATATCAGTAACCAAAACTGGGGGTTAAGTTAATTGGTCACTCTAAATTGCCCGTAGGTGTGAATGTGAGTGTGGATGGTTGTTTGTCTCAATATGTGAGCCCTGCAGCTGCTGTGAACTGGCAACTTGTCCAGGGTGTACCCTGCCTTCACCAGATGATGCTGAGATAGGCTCCAGCTCCCTGCCTGCGACCCCTAGCAGGTTAAGCGATAGAAAATGGATGGATGGAAGTAACCAAAATCAAAAGCATTATCCACCCCTGCCTTGTTTCAGACACTCAACACACATCCAAAATATTAACTTAAAAAAGATGAGAGAGTAGTTTACCACCTGCCAACCCATGGTAACTAGAGGCCTCAGGAGTAACACTTGTTCATTGTCAAATATAGAATTCTCTTAAAATGTCATTCTGTGTGTGTGTGTGTGTGTGTGTCTGTGGGATTTTAGGCTCTTGGAGGACTATCTGCAGGCAATAGAGGGTGTAAAGAGGAACCTCTTGCAGAAATCTGCACCTAATGGCCTCACCTTTGTTGGAGAGCTCTCACAGGGACAGTTCAGCCCTAAAATGGTTAGTAAATTTAATTTGAAAAAAAACTCTCATTGTTCTCCTGCTGATTTATGCTATGGTGATTTTTACATGGTTAAATGCAAGTTAAATTCATTGTTAATTCCTGTTGACGAAGGATTCTAAGTGAGATGGCAAATAAATTCATGCGTGTGATATTGAGAGATTGATATATATAAGTATGTCTTAGAAAAGCTGAATAAATGACAAAGCATACAATCAGTATATAAAAGGTAGACAGTGTATTGTATGTATAGTTCACTGAAGTAGTATGTAAAGATGGACATTGTGACTCCACTTGCTTCCTTTGCTCAAAAATAAAGTAAAAATATCCCAGATAAGAGTGCTGCCATATTGTGCTGGTGACTGGATTCTGTAGTGCTGACTGGGCGATGGTGTTGCAGTATTGTGCTCTCAACCATATACCTGTAGGACTCAGCTGTGAGACATATGTTTGACCTTAGAGTTAACTGGGGTCCTATTTGATAACATTGAGGGGTTGGATTCATTACTTATACTGTAGTCCCAACACCAAGGGGTGATTGAGAAGTTTTGCACTTTTGGGAAGCTCTCATGTTGTCCAGGTTTATGTATAGCAAGTAGAACAGCCAGGTCACCTGCAAGCATATTTAGGGCTGCGAGGTGTGCTCTCAAAATCATATCATCCATGATACGATCAGAATTGTCAGTTTTGTTATCTATTGCATCTATAGTGTGGGGGATGTCTGCTTATGCTGGGCACTTGTGTGTGTTCAGGACCATCTAGTGTGTTTCCTGCCAGGCACTCTGGCTCTTGGTGCTCACAACAGCCTTCCAGCTGATCACATGGATCTGGCCAAACAGCTGATGGAGACCTGCTACCAGATGTATGTGCAGATGGAGACTGGCCTCAGTCCAGAAATTGTCCACTTCAACATGCATCAGGGCAGCACCCAAGACATTGATGTAAAGGTAAAAGACAAAGTGCTATACAGTATGCCACACTTGTGCCACAGACTTGCACAAAAGTAATTTTGTGTCATTCTTGCTTAGAGCAATGTCTAAATATCTGAAGAGAACAACAAATGTGACCAAAGTCTCCACCTTATGGCACACATGCATCATTTTTAAGGAATTCTTACATGCTCTGAACTCTGAGAATATCAGGTTTAAATTGTTCTATAGTAGAGAGGCAGGCAATGACCAAATCTGTGGCCAAATCTGAAATAAACAGACGCTTACACTCAAACGGGGCTCATGACTTACTGTTTGTCTTGGGTAGCTTGCAGATAGACACAACCTCCTGCGACCAGAGACTGTGGAGAGTCTTTTCTACCTGTACAGGTTCACCCAGGACCACAAGTACCAGGACTGGGGCTATGAGATTCTTCAAAATTTTAACAAGTACACCAAGGCAAGTAAATTAAAGCTGTCCATACTGATCTTTCTATATATGACAAAAGGAACAGGAGCATCTTACATCTCACATTTTTTTTCTCAATTACAGTAGGTTAGATTAAAACTGAGCTTGTGGTCATCATATTCATACCAGCACTTTACTAAATTTTCTGTGTGATTATTTGTATGATATTAGTGTTTCACATCATGACACTATAGTGGGTGGCCCTTAACGCATTTTGGGAGATTTGGAAGCATGCTCCAAAGGACGAAAATTTATCTGTAAACTCTAAACACAAATGCACATAACATGATTGTCTTTTCCAAATTATAGTTTGTAAGTGTTGCAAGTATGTTCTTGTGAAACATATTACCCTCTCACATTTGTCAGCAGAATATTTTCACAGATCACAGTCCTGGAAGTGGCTGTAAGACACACAGACCAAAAGATTTACTACCCAACTTACAGGGACAGTGCAGGCTATCACATCATATGGCTAAATTTTACGGTTACTTATTTGTTGACATCAACACAAGTTTACCTGATAGCCGTTGCTGCAATTCACTCACACACACCGCTGGTCTCTACACACACATGCTGGCCTGTCCCTGTTCTGTTTCTGTCTCGTGTCTGATATTTTTCTTTAGTAGCATGTCTTTTAAATCTTAGCCCAAAAAAACAACTTGAATATTTCACTTATTCTGTTATCTCAACAGCAGCTGATCTACTTATTAAAATAATCAAAACCAACATGATGTTGAACAATATCACACGAGGTAGAACTAGGCCTTTATTAAATATGAGAGGTTGCATGGAAGTCAGGTACAGGAGGAACATAAGATCAGGAAAGTTCTCTTTTTGTTTCTCTGCAGAGCATGTTCAGTAGAGGGGTAACATTAGAACAAGGATTGATTTGGTCATTAATTAATGAGTCACAAATGTCATTCTCTTAGACAGATGAAAAAAATAGTGTATATAATGTGTCACTAATATACTTGGACTGTATATGTAATCATTCAGGTAATCTCTGTCTGTGGGTAACAGAGAAAAAGAGAGGAAATGAGCAGGAAGCATGCAGCTCCAAAAATAGGAAGTAAATGTGGGGTGGCCAGTGGTGATCTGGCGGGCTGCTACAGAGTGTAAATTCTGGTTGAAGACAATAAAAAATAAAAATAAAGAATTGTGGTGGCAGCAACAATTTTTACCAATGACAGACCGGCCTGCGGAGCCTGAACCGCACAGGTCCTGATACTGTTGTTATCAGGTTGGGAAAGACACTTTGCCATTCTTCACTCATATGTATTAATTAAAAGCAACATGAAGGGCTCTGGTTGCTAATCTGGTCCAGATTTCAGATTTGGCAATACCAGTTGAGGGTCACAAAAATGTATTTATACTTCAGCCAGTGCACTAAGTATCAGGGCATATTATGCATTTAGCACTACAATGCAAAACAGTCTATTACTTAAGTGTTAGTTTTACCTGTTTTAATGGCTCACAGCAGCTCTGTGGACCAATGTTGTGTCCCTGAAGTAGCCTGCCACCTTCTTGTTAAATAAGCCTCTTTAAAAAGACTTGTTTACATTGCTAATCTTCATCAAGTTGGTGATCTAACAACATCATCGGTGTCTGATGAAAAACATGCATCTCCACTTTAGATAATTTTGATGTTCAGCAGTGTACAGCATGTCCACATCCTTCCTTATTAGCTGTCAAGCACTGTGTATCTTTAGCCCGATGGAAGACATTTTATTATGTAAGATTTAAAGTTAGGGATGTGTATTAAAAACTGGTACTAACTGGTACTGGTACATGACTAGGTCCGTACCTAAGTATCACTAAGCTCCAAACTATACTGCTATCGGTATTTGTGACATGAATTCTGTATGTAGATATAACTTAGCTGGCAGCTGTCCCGTAATAGTGATGAAGCTGCTGGTATCAAGTGCTGACGTAGGACGTCAAATGTGTTCCATTGCAGGCTGCTCTCGTCATTCTAGCAGTAATATAAAGCCGAATGGTGGATAGGATGAAGCATTCTAAAATATGGGCTCACATCTCTATAAATTTAACGACGGTGCAAATTGTGTCAGAAGGTAGTAGTGTGTAAAGAAGGTAACACTAGCACCCTCATAAAACATTTGAGTGCAAAATTCCATAAGTGTTAAGTTGATAGCTTTAGCATAGCAGCTAACACTAAAGGCATGCTCAGACTAGGCCATTTGCACCGTGCCCATGCAGGCTCGTCCCACATAGACCAGTTTGTTTGACTAGCGTGAGTGTGAGTCAAAGTGTCCTTGAGCAAGACACTGAACCCCAATATGCTCCTGATGCTGCGCCCTCAGTGTATGTGTGTGTGTGAATGGTTAATGCTCCTTATGAGCAGGTGGCACCCTGTGAGGTAGTCACTGCAACCAGTGTATGAATGTGTGTGTGAATGGGTGAATGCAAAACCTGTAGTTTTAAAGCACTTTGAGTGGTCAACAATGATTAGCTATATAAATACAGGACATTTTACCATTTACTTGCTATCAATAGTTTAATGGCTTAATGGGACGTAAGCAGGAGACTCAGGGCTCATAAATAACCCAACATCATGGGAGTGCATCATTAAATCTTTAAGTTTTCAGTTTGGTTTCTAAATGTATCAAATTACAGATTTTGGTTTATTTTGTAAGATCATTTTTTAGAAAAGCTGTCTCTAAGTTTCAGTTTCATGCTCCTGAAAAATTGAGATCCTTGTTTTTCATCGGACATGACGAAAATCCTTCCGACTCGAATAACCCCCTCCATGTTCAGAAATCTAATGAATGGACTATGTGAATGTGGACAAATCCATTGTTTCCCTTCAGGTTTCATCCGGTGGCTACACTTCAATCAATAACGTGCGTGACCCAGACTACCCGAGCCCACGAGACAAGATGGAGAGCTTCTTTCTGGGAGAGACCCTGAAATATCTGTACCTGCTTTTCTCAGATGACACCAACCTGATCAGCCTAGACCAGTATGTCTTCAACACTGAAGCTCATCCCCTGCCTATATGGCAATCCACAGCATGACACACACATGGCAGATAAAACTGTACATACTTTATAAGCACAGTAAACATCTCAGGGTAGGTCTAATACCAAGGTAATTCCCTTTTTTTTTTCTTTTGCAACCTAAAATACATTAATTCCAGCCTATTAAGCCATCAACCAAAATTGTTTGGGTTAAAATAAATGTCATTTTTGGCCTGAAATTTCGTAGCTTTAAAAAAAGTGATTCAAAAAAAGGCACAACATAAAAGGATTTAAAAATTGTAGACTTTTGTACGGGTGCTTCAAATGTTTGTAAATTGTGCTTGTTCTGATTTTAGATTTTAGATCCACCAGTTAAAGGAGAAACTATGTTTTTACATAATCTGTAGTTGTGACATATAGGACACCAGTAGTGACAGAGTTTAAGGGGGTTTATATACCTCTTAAACCTGCCTACATTCCCACTGAGACAAACCAGACATCTACTGTCAACTGTTCTTTGACGTATCAATTCTGCTGCATCAGACTGGAAGTCACAGTTGGCAATAAAAACAAAATGCATGTATGACCTGGACCAGACCCCCCATCCTTCTTTGAGGCTCTGTTATTCTGCACATGCAGTAGTATGTTGATCAAGTTCAGTTACACCCTCAATTCTTTAACAGATGTAAATGTAAATAAAGAAGTATTAAGTAAAACTTGTAGTAAAACTGTGGTGACCACCAATAGTTTTACAGGGTTAAGTATAATTGTAAAAATCCAAGTGACGAACCTCTCCACATCCTGAGAGGATGCCTGGTTCATACTTGATCATATTTCACTGTCACCTTTTACCAGTGAACGTATTAACATTTAGATTGCTTCAATCTGCTGTTTTTGAGCATTCAAAAACCCAGTTTTTTTGTTACCATAATCCCAACTCGTTTGAAACATGTTGCTCGCACAAAATTTACAAAGAGCATGTATTAAAAAAACTAATGAAGTTGATGAGGTCAAACAAATATATGCACTTAATACATTTCTTAACTTTCTGTTTCTGTAAATTGTCTCAACTTTTTTAGAATCTTGTTCATAACAGACAATATAATCATATTGTTTGACTGGCCTTTCTGTCCGAGTACTTGGGCGCTCATGTTGCTTCACATTATCATTGTAATTGCCAAACAGAGCAAACAGTGAACAAGTTCTTATGTTGAGATTTAATTCCCCTCCCAACCTAAATGTTAGGAAATATTTTGGCAATACTATTCTAAATATCATCCTTGAAATAGGATTTCAGAATTCAGCCAAAAGAATAAATCATTGATTTGAAGGTGTCAAGTTATTGATGAGGGTCCTACAAGTGACATGAAGTTTTGCAAGGGGGTCAATAAATCAGTAATGTTAAGCCCCTGATCAGGTGTTAATACTATAAGCCTTTTTGTGGCAGCTGCAATGACACAGCAGAGTCGCTACTAAGATACATTATGAAATACTTTAATTCAGGTAGTAGGGTAGCTCCATTCACAACCAAAACTGACTCTCGCACACAACTGTTCGTTTGTTAGGGAATATATTACTGATAAAATTTCATAAAACAAACTGTGGCATCTTCCAGCTGATAAATTGTGTGACATGAATGCAGCATCAGTCATTTATTGGGAGTCAAATGGCTTTGCTCTGATTGTCACTACACAGCACATCTAGTAACTGTTAAGCTTTGATTTTAATTTTGTTGAACATTTTTTTTTTTGTTTGTGCTAAGCAACTGCTCAATTCTCTGAATGTGCCATTTTTTTTTTCCTCCCTTGTGTCATTTTCCTTAGTAAGATGTAAGGTACATTTATGTCAGATGAGAGAAAAAGATATTGAAAATCAATTTAGCATAATATATTGCTCTTTGTAATGTTTATTAAAAGTACTATTATGGATATCTTAATAGAAAAAAATAGTGCATCTCAAATAATTTAAATATCACAATTTTTTGAGTCATGTGTTATTCTGGACTCATTACATGTAAGCTAAAATGTTTCAAGCATTTTACTATTTTCATTTTGACAGTTTGGCCTGTTATGGACAAAAAAAAAAAAAAATTAAAATATTCTGTTTAACTTCCGAAGTCATAATCATCACAATTGAAATAAAAAAATATCTGGAATAGTTCACTTAATGTGTAATGAATGAGTTATTCAGCGATATTCACATTTTTTGAGATGCAATAGTACATTTTCCTTGTGCATATTTACTTTTGGTGGTGGTTGCAGCTTAAGTGCAACATGCAATCATTCCTGTAAATACAACCTTGATTTGCAAGTTTGGTTACTGTGTAAAATGTAAATAAAACCAGAACCATTGAGTACAAAGATAATGTATTTGAAATGGAAATTGACAACTTTTTGACTTTACTTACTTGCTTACTTACTATGAGGTAAATATAATGTACATATTGCGCACTTTAGTGGCTAAAGAAAAAATTACATCTTCTACAATTAGATATGTTCACTGTAAGCCTTGTTTTCACTCTATTCATACTGCTATGGGCTGAACTTGTTGCATATAAACAAAAGTTATTTTTTTGCACAAAGGAAGTGCATCAGCAAGTTTGGAATCTACACAGGAAGAGGCAGTGCTCTTCCCAGTTACTCTCCTTAAGTTACAGTGGAACAAATGTAATAAATGTGGAAACTACCCTGCAAAAGAAAACAAATCTGCTGATGAGGAAGACAAAGAACTATAAAGAATGCAAGGGTGATAGATACTAAGTTCAAACAAAGAGTGAATGGACTGGCATTCATATATGCAACTTTGTTGATACGTAGCTCCCATTACAAACGGGGTTCCAATTGGTTCTCTCCACTGGATCAGTAATCAGCCAGGTGTTTCCTCTGCATTTATCACAGTATAGACCAGAGTTTTTGCTCTGATTGGAATTGTAGCCAGGTTGCTAACGCTGTCTTGTGACTTCAGCACCAACAACACTTTTAAACTCAGAAAAGGAAATATGTCTATTTCCACATTCACACAGATAACCTTGTCTCTTGTAAATAATGATTCTGAATTTCATTCCTGTGTTTCATGATACTTTGACCCTGTCCCGACTTATCTGAAAAGTATTTTTAAAATATCAATGAAGTGATGCGGTTGAACCTTGGATATGTTGTCTTTGTACTGTTTTCCTTTAACCATATATGGTAAAGGATTAGCATATTCATGTATCCAGTTGAATATAACTTTTGAATTCAGGGTTGGAGTACTGTTTACATCATAGTTGTAGTTTTTGTAATATTACAACTTCATGAATTTGTATTGAGACCAAATGTGTATATTCTGTGTATTTTTGTTGATCTCATGTGTACCTTCAATGTTGCATCAGAAAACATTTTTAAAAAAACAACTATCGCATATGATAATTCATCATTTCTGTCTATTCAAACTATTTTTACATGCAATTATGTTTATGCTGATTTGCTACAGCATATGATGACGGTGAGCAATGTACATATGACTTATTTACTGTAGGACAATGAAATTCAGATTGATATAAAACCAGCAGTTCCCTAAAAAAAAAACCCATCTGGACTCACTCTGCTGGATACAGCATTACAATGGCTATTTGCTTCCAGTTTGTGTCTTCCTGGCTACAAGGGCTCTGTGTGATCTCTACCTAAATGTATTTTAACAGAATTCCTGAACTAATGAAACTGGCAGCCTTGGTGTTTGGTTGTATTTACAGTTTTATGCTGAAAAGCCATTTTTCCAAAGCCACTTTTTTCAGGAAAATAACAAATCTTAAATTGCTATTGATAAGTTTCATCAGTGTGATTTGACACAAATTATTATAAATGCTGAAAGTAAACCATCCAGCATGTCACTGGGCATGGACGAATCAAGGTGACGCAATTGTTTTCACAAATCCTCCATTTTACACGTACATGCAGACCATAAATTAAAATTTCAGGAAAATCAATATGGACAACTGGCCAAAACACACATGAAAATGTTAGTTTAGAAAATATACATATTGGTCTGTACAAGGCAAAAATGTGTTCTTCATATGTATAGGGTGACACCACAAGAATGCAGTTCAGGAGAATCCAAACCTCAGTTTCGAGCAGTATAGTGCAGGAGGAACATAGCTGTAATGTAAGTTTACATTCTTGTCACTGATCATTAGAATTCTTTTTTTTTTTTTTTTTTTTTAATTTACATAAATAGTTTGATCACAGATTAGTAAATGGTGAAAAACTGGTTCCACGTTTTTTTTTTTTCCAAAACAGAAAATGTCACCTGGTGAATAACCACTGGATTGGTTTTAATTTTGTAAAGAAAAATTAAAAGATTTTATTAAACAAAAATATTGTTTG
>KV751324.1:1110582-1122135 GCA_001698575.1 Mola mola | reverse complement strand
AACAATATGTCCATTTATTTTAATCAATGTAAGATACTGAAACAGCTTGAAACTTCCAGATTAGAGAGCAAGGAGCTTTGTCTGCATTTGTTTAATTTTCAAAATTGCGTGAGTACTACATACATACAAAAAAAGGAGGTGGCTCAGCCTTGGTAATTAACAAAGGAAACTGTTTTGCAATTTGAAATAACCTCCTTACCTCAAGTGAAAAGGGATTCTTAAATTTTATAAAGCAAGGATAAAAATGCCATATTTTGTCCTGAGAAATAATAAGACACCGTTTCATTAATAGTTTGTAAGTCATGAAACTGACATCAAGAATCCCATCCCATCGTGAGTTGAATAAATCTCTACATCTCAACAGTCACATACAAGATGAGTCACTGACTTCAGCATTTTCTGTAGAATATTCTATTCCAGTGGTCTTGAAAATGACATGATTTGAGAGGAAATAACCATTTTAGTGCTGGAAGTAAGTCTGAACACGCGCTTCAAGGTGACTGTGTCAATCTAGTCCTCTCCATCTTCACCCACTGAGCAATGAGGTCCGCTTCTGTCTTCCTGGCACTGATTACTGACAGTGGATCAGCATCATTAGACCCTCTATGTAAAAATATATAATATGATTAAATTTTGCTTTGTGCGTTATAAAAAATAAATGCTGTATCAAGGAGAAAATGGCCTGCTGTACCTCAGATCCAGATGATGGGCTCCTCCAGAAATGTTTACAGCTATTAGTGATGAACTCAAGGACTTGCGCACCTAAACAGCAGAGAGCATGTTGACTCAGACTGTAGGCTGTCGCTTCACAATTCAATGCAAACGAGTTACGAAGTTTGATCTCATACCCCTCCATTTGCCCATGGGTCCAGATCTCCATTGGAGAAAATGATGTTGCTGGCTGCTGAGAGAGCTGCTTAACACAAGGGGAGAGCTGATGAAACACTGGTAGAGAGATGCAACAACAAAAAGTTCTATCGCATAGAAAATTACATTTGGCATCGAAACACTTTAAAAATCTGGCACTAATTAGACTACTAAAATATTAAAATTTATTTTGCCATATTTTGATTTGTACATGTTTTTATATAATCTTATTTCCCCATCTTTACATTATTTTTAATTGGTTGAATTTTCAGTTTCAATTTCCTGTTCTTGACACAATCGACAATTGCAGTGTTCATTGATGGAGCTTAAAGTTCTGCTTCAGCCATTGATTAAACCCTTAAATACTCATTCACCCACTCCATTACATTTTTGAAGCAAATGGTGTTTATTCCACTAAACATTCTTTAGTTTAGTTTACAGATGGTAAGCTGCAGTTACACTAATAAACTAACATTTATCTCAGACCTCTAAAATCTAAATAAATAAATTCGGCCTAGAGAAAAAGTTCAATCAAGATGTTCCTGAGATATTGCTTTCCCAATTAAGGTAACACTGTATGCCTGCTAGAAGTTTGTAACCTGATCTTCTCATTATTTTACTGATTGTTAATAGCGCTCTCTCTCAGGAACTAAAGATGGTGGCAGTAAAGGTCTGGCAAAATATCTTAAAGGAGGAAACTCAGCATTTGCTGATATCCGTGAGTACTACACTTCAGGGAGTCACTGACTGGAAAGAATTTTCATTCAAAAATTAAACAATTTTATACATGTCCAATTCATGAAAAAAACAAAATAATCCTATTTCTTCTACCTCTCTGAAATAAATCTGTGAATGTGTTATAGCCTTTTAAGAGTAAAAAAAATAAACCCCAATTTGACTCCCCATCTTAAAAAAGATCAAGGACTGAGAGACAAGATTATATCACACCTGTTTTAGCCTGTCCACTGGTTACTAGTCAGCTTTAGAACTAATTTCCAGATTTTACTGATCACTTTCAAACACTTCTTGGTTTAACTCCCAGCCACATTGCTGAAGCCAGGGCTCTGGAGGGCTCTTTATTTTATCTTTTGTTTTCATTTGTCCAGGCCGATTTGTTTTGTTTTCAAATTGTAAAGCACTCTGTGACTCTGTTTTAAAATATGCTGTATTAATAAAGTTAACTATTGTTATCCTATTTTCTTTAACCATACGGTTAAGGGTTAAGGGTTAAGAAATCTAAGAAATTATATGCCTGCCTTGATTTTTTTGCTTTTCTAGTTTGTACTTCTAATATTTTAGGACAGGCTGGCATGATCTATAAGTATTCACTGCTCACCGTCACCCCAGAACTGGGTTTGGAGCCAGTCTGGTCGAGGAACCACAGCCCAGCGTTTGGAGCAGTAAAACTCGCGGTCTCTCTCAGTGAAGCTCATAGGAGGAAACATGTCTGTCACATTGTTGCTCTCATAGCACAGATTAATCTCTGTGCATGCCTTTAAACACAACAGAAGCAAAGGAAGTATTTATTCGTTTAATAAAGACTAAAAGGATCAGTGACAATGAATTCTGTCTATCAAGAATTAAACAACAAAACTCATTACTATTATTAATTCAGCAGTTCCTCATACACTGACATCTTGATTACATCCTAGTAGTACATGCTGCGCTGTGCTGGTGGTTGAAGGACTACCTGGTAGTCCCAGGCCAGACTGTCCGAGCCCAGTCCACAGCCAGTGGGATCAGCACATTCCAAATACAGGCTGTACAGGTCAAAGCAGGTTAGCACCCCAGTGGAGTTGTACACAATCCCTGCAGGAGAGATATTGCTGGAGTTCATCGAAGCTTGAAAGGGTACTGTGACAAATAAGGTTGAGAAACACTGCTATACAATATCAAGATTTTTTAAAATTAAAACTAAAAAAATGGAATCAACAGGAACAACCGCTTGTGAATGTAAACTCAACAGTAAGTGTACAAGGAGCGTGTGAAGTTTGACACTGCTCTCTAGTGTCTGCTGACATAAAATACATCTGATCGCTAACTAAGCCGCTAACTTGGGATCCTTTCAAATACAGTCTGAAAAAAGTGGTCTGGTTCAGATAGATTCCAGGAGGGAGGCAGCAGCCTAATACTGTATAAGGATGAAATATTGCACACAGATTCTACTTGAAATTAGATAATGTTTCATTTACCTACAGTGTCCCTCAAGTTAGCGAGCAGATCAGGTCCACTCAGCATAGTTTTACAGCCCACCTCAAAAACACAGTCAGGTTAACACAATATGACAACAACACTGAGCACATCTGATATTTATATGCTATTATTATTACCATGATTAGTTTGTTTCAGAAATTTCGGGTTTATTTTAAACCCCTTTTGTTTTTGTTCAATTGTATTCACAGACGTGTTGAAGGGAACTGCACACTGAAATCATTAGTATTAGAGTATTATATCAACATTTCAGAGTTTTAAAAACACAAATTCCACTTTCTTGTCTCGTTGAATTTTCTTTACATGAATCACTTTAGTTTGGATGTTGTATTGAATTTGTGAGCTCTCTGGACAAGCCAATCATGGGTTCAATGTTGATCTTGACATATACTCCTGTGCTAGTATTTCTGGTTAATTCTCAACCAGCACACACCAAATTAATACCAATATATTTGCAATAAACCAATTAATAGTGGTATATACTGACAAGCATCTGGATTATTATTCAGCTTGACTGGATACAGTTTCATTATACGTTATGTGACGTTGTTCACTTAGGGAAAGCGCTACAGCTTTAGTATACGTTTTCCCTTCACTTGTTTGTACCTTGACAGGATTGGCAGGCATGTTGCCCATGAACTGAGTGCTGTAGGGATAATCCAACATGGCCATCAGAGTGAAGGCATTCCTCAACAGGCCGTTCAGCTGGCGAACGTCTCGGACAGATGATGGAGGCTTACAGAGCGAAAACTCCATCTGGATGCGACTATAATCTGTTAACAGCAACAGTAGTGGGTTTGTTTTCAATTTCTCAACAGACCAGAGAGCAAGGATCACTGAAATATGTAGTTTTATCAAAATATCAGTACTTATTTGATTAAAAACCATTTATTTTTATTCTTCTCTTGAGAAAGAGCACAGTCACACAGATTTACCTTGACGTTCTGCTAATTCTTTCAGCTGATGGAAAGCTCCTCTTACAGCATGTGTGCATTCAGGTGCTACACGCTCAAAATCCTTTAAAAGAAAAACAAAAATTGCTATTCAACCTGCACGTGTTTGCATGGAGTCACTTGGCACAAACTCAGACATTGTGGAACCCGTCTTTAGTCTGAATCACTAAGTGGTGTAAGAGATGACAAAAAAAGAACCTGCTATGTACTTACAGCTGTAACATCTCTGAAGAACTGCGTGGAATCTCCCAGGCCAGCAGTGGACAGAATAGGAGCACTGGCAGCTAAACCTCCAGCCACAATGTTTGGATACTTAATTCTCATATAGACTGACAACATTCCACCGTAACTGCAAGACACCAAATGAGACACCCAAACAGAAAAAAACTCCACAATGAGCAAACAAAACAAAATATTACGAATTTGTTTGTCTTTTAATCTAGAAGAAATCTTTCATCTTTCTTGAGATGGACCAGAGAAGAATGTCATGTGAAGGTTATGTGTTGTAACCCTTGTTCTATAAACACACGCAGAGCCCTCTGCTAGACCATATGGGCATTACTCTCGTCCAGTCACAGTCGCTTTATCACCTATTGAATATTGGCATTAACACAGTCCCTCTTACAGGAATACCTTGGATTAAGAGCTTATATATGCAGCAAACTACTGCCAGTCTTTCTAACCTCTTTTCAGCAAGTGGTGAAGGAGCAGCAGGATAAAAAAAAAAAAAAAAAAAGACAGCTTTTAATATGTCAACTTGAACTTTTGAACGGTACGATCTCTCTCACAGATGCTCCTCTTTGTATTTATCAACCAGACGATTAAGGAATTGCTAATCATTATTTGCAGTTCTACTAGAGCTATTTTTTAAAGCAAGGTACAACCTACACAACATTTGAAAAGGCTGGTCAGTTAAATAAAGTCTGTTACACATTGGTAACTATTCTGAATGCACACCAGTCGCCAGTTGTTGAGGTTCAGCTAGCATAAACACTTCCTACTTGAAGAAAAGAAAGGATTTATTCAGAAAAACATTGATTCTAAGCCACTTTTAATTGAATAAGAAAGTAAAGGGTAAATGTCCTGTATTTATATAGCGCTTTTCTAGTCATTCTTGACCAAACAGCTTTTACACTACAGGTTTTGCATTCACCCATTCGCACACACATTCATACACTGGTGTTAGTAACTACCTCGCAGGGTGCCACCTGCTCATCAGGAGCGTTAACCAATCACACACTCATACACCGATGGTGCAGCATCAGGAGCAGTTTGGGGTTCAGTGTCTTGCTCAAGGACACTTCGATATGCTAACTTCAGGGTCTGGGATTGAACCAGGAACCTTCTGAGCACTAGACGACCGTTCCACCATTTGAGTCACAGCTACCCAAGTGTATATCACTAATCCTCAACATGAGAACAGCTGACTATATACTGGCTAACCGTATGTTGAACTAATGACCTGCTCAGTTTCACAAAAGTGATGACAACACATACCTAATACACATAATACCAAATTCAAATATAAGACATATGACAACATGTGATTTTAAAGTCAGGTCAACATGTAAAAAGGTAATGAGCAAATTTACGCACAAGAAAATTTTACAGTTAAAATGGGTGATGATGAAGAACAGTTGGCAATGTAAATGTAAAATGAAGCTATGTTCCTATGCTCCTTTGTCTTACACAGGCTTTACTGCAAATAGGTATTTCCAATTAAGAATTTGGATGTCGATAGCAGGCTTTACATACACCTGACGGACAGTTCTCTCTGCCTTTAAAATGACTATTACCTGAAGCTCAGTATCAACAAACTAAAAAGGTGCTGTTTTATGTTAAAATGTATATTCATTTTTAACCATATTTCCATTAATATGATTCCAATTTACACTAAGTGAAATCCAAATCGATCAGGAGATCATAATATAACTTTAATGGCGACACCATGACATGTTTGCTGTGCTGCAGTATTGGCTACAGCTTTGTTCTATACATGTGAGATTTTCGGGGATGTAAACCAAGTTGACTGCCTCTTATATATGACTTCTTGAGATATGACAAAAACGTTTAGTTTGAATGATGTCAAATCGACACCTATCTGAAGGAGTATTTTTTTTGTTCACAAGTGCTCAAAATTGGAACTTTCATGATGGCTGATTTGAATGCAGGACTGATGGATTGGATCAAACAGCAAAGAGAATCATGAGAAGATGAAGTGATCATGCCTCACTAAAAGGCAGCTTTGCATTGCGGCCAAAAAATATCAAGAAACTCCAGAAAAAACAGAGTTGTTCTTTAGTAAATTGCAAATTACTATTATTTCTTTTGTTTAATACATAAATTTGATGCCACATTAGTAAGGACTTTAAACCTGCCTCCTAAATGTAACCAAAAGGAATTAAAGAAAAGAACATACATTAATTTTCACATAAAACTTCAATACTCTGTAAAAAAAAACAAAACAAAACTTTGGAGGATTGTGGGAAATGAAAATCAGGTGACAAAATGAGTCAAACTTTAACCACATACATCCCATTTTCTCTTGTCTCTTTTGGTCTGCAAAAACTGCTCAATTATTAAAGATAATAATTGAAACTTGCCGACTAAAAACAACTTTATCTATTTCAATATGAGGAGACACATCTGTTCAAGGGCAATAAAAAAATGTTTTCAAGCTTAATGTAAATGACCAGTGTGAGACTTCAAACAAGTAAACAACTGTCTGAACAGGTGTGTTCACATGGAACTTACCTGCCACCGAACACAATGACAGGACAGTCTCTGGCACCCAGCTGCTCTTTCAGCTCTGTGATCATGACGGCATAGTCAGCAAGCGCCTGCTCCACCGTCAGCAGACCAATCTGAGGAATGCTGAAGGTGTCCTTGCCAAATGGCAGAGATTTGCCATAGTACCTCTGGATGAGGGAAGAGAACCAAATTGCTTAAGTTAAAGGAATGGTATTCTGAGGAAATGCAGGTACTTCCTAAAGTCTAGCCATATGAACCTGTAAAGTACCTGCATAATTCATTATTACATCAAAAACCTTTCAGAATCAGGATCCTTTTTATTGTCATTGTACAAGTGTATAATGGAAGTATAGCAGCAACCGAGTATGACAAACAATATAAACTAGGAATAAAAAGTAGAAGCAACAATACTCAAATATAAAAGTATAAAGTATATACAGTCAGTAAAACATTTTTAAAAAGTCAGTCTGTCAATATTGAACATTGTGTGTGTGTGTGTGTGTGTGTGTGTGTGTGTGGGTTGGGGGGGGGGCAACGTCAGTGCCCGCTTGTGTCAACTCCAAATGACAGTTGACAGAGAGTTAACATGAATCAAACCTGACAAACCCGAAATCATCACAAACTAGTGTGTTTTTGTTTATCAAAGATTGATTTATCGTCTTCCTCTGTGCCACAGAGCTTTTTCAGTGTATTTCTGGATCAATTACATTTTCTTCTGTTGTCAAAAATACTTGTCAGAGCACCAAGCTCAGTACATCACATCTATTTGTGAGCTGCTTTTCAAGATTTTTGTCTTAATGGGAACTTGTAGTTGAAAGGATGAAACTCACAAACAGGGCTAGGAAGTCAGAATGCTTTGAGATGGATAATTACTTATTTATCTTTTAGGGTGCACTCACAATAGGCCATCTGTACCGTGTCCAAGCATATTGCTGGTTTGACTGGCTAGTGTGAACGCTCCATACTGTGCTCAAGTACACTACACTTCCTTGGTCCTAGCACAGTCGGAGGAGGTGTCCAATGGCACAGTATGGTTGCTCACGCACAAGCACAAGCACAGGAATTCAAGGTAGACATGCTGTATAATCAATGCAATCATTCCTCTTGACATTCACTGTCTTGTATACGCGACAAATCCGGGAATGTGAGATGGTCAAATCTTAACAAAACAAGTCCAAATAGGCCTCAAAGTCAGTCAAGTTGCAGTCATGTTCTCTGTCTTATTCTCTATTGCACTGGGACTATGTTTCCCCCATTATGCTATTTCTGCAAACAAGTATTTTTTTATTATGATATAACCGCACTCAGACAAACGTGGGCTTGGTTTTAATGATTGAAGGGCATCAGGGGCTGGGGAGGTGGGACAATCTTGCTTTGGCATGATTCAAAACAACTTTGCCAAGTGTGAGTGCGCCCTTAAGCAGTGGTGTGTATCTTTGGAAATTTTTCCAATAACAGCTTTACACAATATTCAAGTTAAGGTGATAAAATAAATTTTAATTTAACTCAGCATACAAAATGGTATCAGAGGGAGCATAGAAGACCTTTGTCCAGCTAAATACAGGATTAATTTGGCTGAATTTACAGTTCTGACTAGCTTCTTTCAGCCCTCACAGTCAGTTCTATAGATTTGACCCCATCCCCATCCCCAGAGAGGTTTTAGCCAGGAATGAAAAGGAATGACAACTGCGAACAGAGAGTCAATTCAAGTCCATTCTGAATTTATTAAATAACAATTTATCATGATAGATTTTTTGACCCAGCCAGCCATATACTGTATCTAAAGATATTTCAGTTTCAGTATCCCCCCCAAACAGTTTTATATCATATCTCTGATGAAACTAACACCAGTTTGACAACTTTTATGATTCAGTCCTACATTTCATTCATGCCCAGTCTCATATCCAATCCTTCCTCTGGTTCTATTCTTTCCTTTATTCAATGTTTTTGTCTGTTTTCCTTAGCACTTTTGTCTTTTAAATAAATGTAGTGAAATATAGAAAATAATTTCAAGGCAGCTGTTTTAAATGTCCAGTGTGCAAACTTTGGCGGCATCTAATGCAACGGAGCGCTGCCTTGTGGCTATTGTGTATGTTCTGCCATTTAACATAGGCTTACAAACTTCCAGCAGAGTTCTAAAAAAGAGAAGAGTTCCTTCTTCTCTCTTGCCTTTTAATGCGGTGAGTCTTTTTCATTGGGCATATTCCAATGCCACTACGGTATACAAATGCAAGGGGCTTTTTGTCTGTTCTTGGCTACAGTAGTAACATGGTGGTGCAAGATGGTGCTCTTCGCAGAAGAGGGACCCGCTCCAGGGTAACTATAAACTGATTATTCTAAGATTACATATATACAACAGTTTTTGAGTTAACTAATGTTAACTGTTAACACAGTTATGACAATTATATTAAATGTTTACAAACAGATATTCTTAAATTCTACACAGTGGACCTTTAATACTAAGAAACCAAATCATACTGCCACAGTTGCAGCAGTTGACTAGCTTTTACAGTAGTTTTCTTGTGGTAATGGAAATAAAATCATCTTTAGACAGTATATCATTTGGACAATACAATAAAAAACTAATATTGCACTACATCAATGACATTTTCTATATAGTTTAATTAACGTTTCTACTTTTGATCATTAAATTGGTAGAGATACTGCATTTTGCATGTTTTTAATGCATGGCCTTTACTTTCAACACAATATTCTCATACTAGTGTACTTAAGCTTCTTCTAAAGTGAAGCATTTGACCACTGGCAGTCTGTGGCTCAGATGGTAGTAGAGCGGTTGTCCAGTGATTAGAAGGTTCACTCCTAGTTTGATCCCAGACCCTGCAGTTAACATGACAAATTGTCCTTGAGCAAGACACTGAACCCCAAATTGCTCCTGATGCTGCACCATCAGTGTATGTGTGAATTATTAATGCTTCTGATGAAAAGTTGGCACCCTGCAAGGTAGCCACTGCCACCAGTTTATGAATCAGTGTGTGAATGGGTGAATGCAAAACCTGTAGTGTAAAAGCGCTATATAAAAATAGGAAATTTCCCATTTACATTTATTTGTAAACGGCCACACTGTTATCAAGGCCACACTTGATAGCAACAGTAAGACACATTAACCACAAAATGCAAGCATTGATAATATCTAATCATTTTCCTTGTTTCAGAACATTATGGAGGTTTTTATACCTAATCAAGCATTTTATGTTTGCATTTCTTATGATAAATAATGGAAACCAAACCGCTTCGATGGACTGTGGGAAATGAAAATAAGCTGATACAATGAGTCAAAGTTGAACTATTTTTGCTGCTGAATCATAAATGAAAACACTGCCTGTATGTCATGTGACTGCCATAATTTGCTCTTGTAGTTTCCTTACATGTTCAGCAAAGATGACCAGGGCTCCCTGCTGGGCAGCCAATTCTGTGATGAATCCGGAGTTGAGTGCAAACTCCCAGATGTCTCCCTCATTGCCAGTGTAAAAGAAAATAGGACCATGGCTTTTCTTCCAGTACTCATCTTAAAGCAGAGTAAAAACACAGCAGGGTGTTGGCTCATTTGTGCCTTATTGTTAAATTCAGAGAGGGAAATAGGTCTCACCTGTAATTAGGTAACGCTGGCTGAACGTCCCATTGCCCATGCTGTTAAAGTTGAAGTGGTCCACAGTCTGACTGAAGTACTTCTCTCTGAATTGGGGCTCCTTCTCCAGTCCAGCATGTTTTCTTGACTATGAAAATTGATGGAGAGTGCATATTTTATTAATACATTTGTCATGAAGTTCACAGAATTATACAGGAATTTAATTTACTCTTATTGTACTTCGTGAAATTCACGCTCGGGGGATGTTAAAGTAATGTCGGAAACGCTGCATACAATGATTACCTCAAACGAGAATACAATTTTTCAAGATTTCGAAAATATTAATGTGTATCTTTAATAGACACTCAAGTTTAATTTATAGTTCTCTTAAATTTGTGTCATCTTCTGTTAGGTCATTGAACAACAGGTCGAGAAGAATTTTCAACAAAGCGGAAACGACGTTTAAAAACACAACATAGCCAATGAAAAGTCGAATTTTACCTGATAATAGCTGTACGGCTGAGCATGCATCATCTCGACACAAAACACAATCACTGATACCGTCCATGAGGCTAATATCTTCATCGTGTTCCAAACGTCCAAAAATACCTCTACCCTGTATTCTCTAAGGCGCCTGCGCTCGCGCCTGCGCCTTGTGTCACATGACTTATGTTATGATCTATGTTGCGTTTAAGTGCGGCCCGTAAGCTTGTGTGCAAGATGTGCAGGCACAATAAACATAAGCGTAGTTGCTACTCAGATAAATATTTTACATAAAACTAAGTGCAATATCAACAGCTTATACAATACATACGATACATAAGTTCTATACAATATCAAATGGAACTCATTTTTTTGTAAATATGATCAAATTAAATACAAAACATACAATGACAAAACGGCATGCAAAATATAGATAAGGAAACTTATCTTCTTTTTTTAAGGCAGAGCTTTTACATGCGACAGAGTATTCGCAAATGTCGTACTTCAGCTTCTTAAGTAATGAATTTGGCCACTAGATTTGCCAGATGTTTAACAACAGAATACAAGCCCTGATAATATCCAGTCATTTTGCTGTTTCTTAAAAGTATAAACATTTGTATAGCTAGTCCAACATATTATATTTGACACACTATGATTTTTTTAATGATTTTTTTATGTTTTTTTAAAAGTTGAATCATTTTT
>KV751324.1:1097539-1108285 GCA_001698575.1 Mola mola | reverse complement strand
CCAAAGAGCAGCAGTGATGATGCAAATGAACAGGTAAGAGGGAGCACCCTGACCCAAATACCTATAACAAAGACAAACTCAGGGCAGCCATGGCTCAGTGTGTGGTGTGTGGCCGGTTGATTGAAGGATTGGTGGTTCGATTCCTAACCCTTGCCGTCAGAGTGTCAAAAAGTCCTTGGATAAAACACTGATCCCCAAATTTCTGTAAATGTATGTGGTATCCTAAATTCCAATTTAGATGATACTACACTTCCACCAACAATGTATGAATGGATGATTGTGACTAACAGAAAACAAGCACACTGACACATACAAAGACAAATATGAAGTCAAATATACTTGAAAGGCGCTTTATAACTTGCATGTCGATGTATAATAATAATAATAATCATCCTTCAATTACGATTTGCAGAAACAGTGGTTGCTGTTCAATGTAACATGCATAAATTTATTTTGTTACTTTTGCTTCTTTAATGATGTCATAACTGTTAAAAACAGAACAGTGAAGGATCAGTTTTATGTTCAAATCTGTTTATACATTGTATAGTACTGTGGTGTTGCCAAATGTGCTTTCCTTTTAATTTAGAAAAATTACCTCACATTGGTGTATTGGTTTCTCAGACTGGAAGAGGCTCTGTCAGACTGCATTTGGGCACAGAAGCATATGAGAGGAAACATGGTCATCGACTACAGACAGCTGGGGCTGCGATTCAAACTCTACAGCTGGCAGGTCTGACATTCAGCCTCAAAGACACACACACACACACACGGAAAATACCAGCCTTCAATATACTCCTGAAACATTATAAAGCATTCAAACTGACTATACAGTCGCATGAGGTCTGTCACTGCTTTGCAATAAAAACATAGCAAGCTGTATTGTCTCATCACTTCTACTGTGTGGGTAAAATGTCACACACACCTGCTAGCTAACAAAGTCTCATTGATGAAGAAGATGTTATAGATTAGACCTGCTTCAGCTTCCCACAGAGCACACATGAGTCAGCGACACAGTGCTGCTAAGATGCTCACAGCCTGCATTTTCCAGCATTTTACTATTTTAGTTTTCTGTTTTTGACTTAAAAAAATTATGACCTACACCTCAAAAAATTGAAAACAAAGCACATCTCTAAATAATATAATACTTTAAAAAAAAACCCAAAAAGACAGCAGTCAAAAATGGTAGCACATGAGGGGGTCACCATGGAAGTATATTGTATGATCTCCTTACACACACACAGACACACACACACACACGCATACATATGTAAATTCCCCACTCGCCCTCTGTGGGCAGTCTTGTGTTTCCTTCTCGCCCAGGTCCTCTTCCAGAGGCCTGGGACCCTGAGGGTCCTGTGCAGTGTGTTAGCTATTCCTGGGATTGTGTTCATCTGGACAGAGATCTCAGATGTTTTTCCTGGGGTTTGTTGGAGCCACTCTACCAGTTTGGGGGTTACAGCCCCGAGTGCTCCTATCACCACTGATACCGTTGATGCCTTTACTCCCCACATCCTTTCCAGCTCCTCTTTCCGCCCTTGGTATTTTTCAAGCTTCTCATGTTCCTTCTTCCTGATGTTGTTATCACTTGGGATTGCGACATCTACCACTACTGTCCTCTTCTTGTATTTGTTGACCACTATGATGTCCGGTTGATTAGGTACCACCCCTATCTTATTGGTCTGGATCTTAGCTCGGTCATTCTCAATCACCTTTAAGAGATGCTGTTCACTTTGACCCTGGAACCTTCAGCTCATACTCAGCAAAGATGTTCCTGCATATTATGCCAGGCACTTGGTTATGGCGCTCTAAGTATGCCACCTCAAATTGTAAATGATGGTCCAGTATCCATGTTTGTGGCAATCAAGACAGTGTGCAGGCTGGTCTTTCTGGTCTTGCAGTCTCTAGTGACTGCTCTGTCAACCAGTAGCTGGTGTTTGGCTCCCCTGGTGTCACTACCAACTGGAGGATTTGACAGCAGTGCTAATGATTCTATAATAACCCTGATTTTTGTGGATATAAATGTGTTTACAAATGACCTATTTTGGCTTTTTTTTTTTTTTCTTTTTTCTTTTTTCTTCTTCCTTTATTTTACCAGGTAAAATCAATTGATGAGCCACTAGTCTACTCATCTTGGCTGCAATGATGCCTAACAGGAGATTCCATGATGTGCAGAGGCAAGTTTTTGGCCGGTAGTTGGATGGAATTATTCCCTTCTTGGGGTTATTCATGATCAGGGCTGTCTGACCTTGGGTCAGCCACTCTGGGTGGGTGCCATCTTTTAGCAGTCTCTCTTGAGACTCTTTCTTGGATGTCTTTCATTGGGATGTTTACTGGGTCTTGTTCTGGGAGATGGCTGTGGTCCTCAGATGGTTAGTGATGCAGCATTCACATCTTCTAGCAGACTTTCAGAGGGTAGTTTGTCACTTCACCCTTGGTAACTGTTCCTGGGGATTCCAGGTATCCATGCTAGCTATGATCTCAACCTGTCTTCCTGGATTCCCCTTGCTTTAGTATCACTGTTGTATGTCTTAAATTTCTAGTTGTGAATGTAGTTGTTGATTGTGGACATTGGAACATTGAGTCATGAATTGTTTCTTTGTTAGTTTTGATGTTGGGTTTTGAACCATCCAGAGGTCCCACATCCGCTGTATGTATCTCCTCCACTGGGGTTGCTGTGATTGCACTCATATCCTAGGTAGCATTAAGGACCTTGCCAAAAGGCCCAAATGGATTTTTGCAACACTCCTTGACTTGGAAAAGATATGATGAATGAGAGACAACATGACGAATGATGATTTGTATATATATGTAAAAAAAAGAATAATTAATATACTATATGAACGGGATGCACTGAAAAGCAATTTATCAAACAGTGGTTGAACAAACAGAAAATTAAACTTTTACTCATGATATGTTTCAGTTAACCTTTTATATGTAAGTACATGGATTGACTATTTTTAGTGTAGAGTGTAGTCCCCCCCCCCCAAAGGCCTATTCTTTTACCAAGAAAAACTCTGGCATATACATGCGTATAGTATTCTTTTCATAAATCTATTTACATAAATTCAGATTTGTGTGTGCATACACATGGTTCCTCTCTTCCTATAGAATGAAGTACTTCTTATCTTATTTATATTCAGCAGAGCTAATTTATCCAATGAGGCTGAAGTTGGCTTCTGATTCCAGCCTCTAATTCGGCAGATGGGGGCAATTCAAGGAAATAGTGATGGCTGAAGCTGTTGTGCTGATTCCTTGTTCTTTTAATGATAAGGAAGAGACAATAAAGTCAAAAACAACATAAATAACTACAAAAATATATAGCGACCAAACAGGGAATCAACACGTACAACAGTCCATTACGGACTGTTGCAGTTTCTGTTTAAACACGTGGAGTGATGGAAGAGATGGTTAGTGATGCAGCATTCACATCTTCTAGCAGACTTTCAGAGGGTAGTTTGTCACTTCACCCTTGGTAACTGTTCCTGGGGATTCCAGGTATCCATGCTAGCTATGATCTCAACCTGTCTTCCTGGATTCCCCTTGCTTTAGTATCACTGTTGTATGTCTTAAATTTCTAGTTGTGAATGTAGTTGTTGATTGTGGACATTGGAACATTGAGTCATGAATTGTTTCTTTGTTAGTTTTGATGTTGGGTTTTGAACCATCCAGAGGTCCCACATCCGCTGTATGTATCTCCTCCACTGGGGTTGCTGTGATTGCACTCATATCCTAGGTAGCATTAAGGACCTTGCCAAAAGGCCCAAATGGATAAAACTAAAAGACTTTTGGCCAAAGACAGTGAGGGCTTTTGGAATAGACAGAGTAATAATGTCACTGGACCTCAGGTGATAGTTATTGTGGGAAAGGTGCAAGAGGTTAGAGAGGTATTGAGGTGTTTTCCCTAGTAGAGTCTTATAGACAAGTAGAAGCCAGTGATGACGTCGCCTGGTGTGGAGGGAGGGCCAGCCTGTCAGTTTATACAGATCACAATGGTGAGTGGAAAAAGGCGCACCAGAGGCAAAACGGATGGCTTAATGGTGGAGAACATGCAGTCCGTTAAGGATACCCTTGGAGGCCATTTTATAGATGACATCACCATAATCAAACATAGGGAGTATGGTCATCTTCACCGGGATACGTTTGGCAGATAGAGTGAAGGAGGCCTTATAAAGGAACCCCAATTTGGCCTTAACTTTGGCCTGCAGGTTATTAATGTGAAACTTGAAAGAAAGTGAGTGGTCCAGCCAGAGACCCAGGTATTTGTAGAAGCTGACGAACTCCAGTTCTGAGCCGTCAGCACAGGTAATCTTGGGGGGGCAAGAGACACTGTTTTTCCAGTCAAATAACATACATTTAGTTTTCTTTGAGTTGAGACGCAGGTGAAGGTCGTGAAAAGACTTCTCAATAGAAGTGAGACTGACTTGGAGGGTGGATGCGGCAGAGTGGAGTAAAGGGCCAGATGAGTAGATGATGGTATCATCAGCATAAAGGTGTATCCAGCAGGCAACGATAGCCTTAGCCACATCATTTATGTAGATGGAAAACAAGGTTGGGCCCAAGATGGAACGTTGAGGCACACCTTTAGAGATGTTAAGTGGATCTGACACAACATTTTCTGACTTCACTCGCTGTACACGATTATTGAGATAGCTGGCAAACCAGTTAATGCAGCTCTTGGACAGGCCAATGCTGGAGAGTCTATGTAAGAGAATGTAATGGTCTACTGAATCGAAGGCCTTGGCCAGATCTAAGAAGGCAGCTATGCAGACCTGTTTGTTGTCCATAGAGGTAATGATGTCATCAAGGAACTTTAGGGTAGCGGTGATGCATTTGTGGCCAGTTCTGAACCCCGACTGCAGATCTGACAGGATATGGTCGGAGTCAATGAAATGTGTTAGCTGTTTGTGAACTAATTTCTCTAACACCTTGGCCAGGCAAGGCAGGATGGATATAGGCCTATAGCAGTTGGGGTCACGGCCAGAGCCACCTTTGAAAAGAGGGAAGATCATGGCAGATAAATGGACAAGATAAACAAATATGTAATGGGGGCAGCAATAATGTTAGCAGCTACTTTTACAAACATGGGATCAAACCCATCATAGCCAGCAGATTTATTTGAGTCCAGCTTGGTGAGTTCTTCCAAAACTTCTGAGGCAGAAAAGGGATGAAGGGAGAGGCCAACATCACTGAATGGAGGAGGGGTTGGTGATGGAATAGTAATGGGAACCGGGGCAGTAACGGCATGCGATGAGAGGACAAAATGTTGATTGAGGAGAGAGGATTTATCAGTGACGATTGTGTCGTCAAATTTCATAGAGGTGGGTAGGTGAGGGGAAGTGAATTTATTTTCCATAGACTTAACTGTTTTCCAAAACTTCTTTGGGTCTGCGCCACAGGATGAGAGTTTCTCCTTGAAATGGTTGATTTTAGCTGACCTAATTGCCTGTGTGGTTTTATTTCTACAGTGCCTGAAGGCGAGCCAGTCAACAGATGACTGAGAGGCCCTGGCTCTCCGCCATAAGGCATTTTTATGACGGATCAAATCAGCCAGGTCAGGGGAGAACCAGGGCTGTAGCGATACTTGGTCCGGAATAGTTTCAGTGGGGCATACTTGTCAATAATAGTGCTGAATGAATCTTTAAAATAAGACCAGGCATCATCCATAGAGGGGATGAGGTTAATTCTCTCCCAGTTGACGGCTGCCACATCATGTAGAAAGGCCTGCATATCGAACTTCTTCAGGGAGCATTTGATTACAATCATAGGTGGGCATTTGACTGAGAGGCCAGAGCGCATGCATGCTATGGTGCAGTGATCACTCAGGTCTTGACTGAAGACTTCAGGTTGATAATTAGAAGGCGTATTAGTTAGAATAAGGTCGATCAGTGAGGCAGCTGTAGGAGAGTTCGAGTTGAATCTGGTAGGTTCAGATATAATTTGAAAGAGGTTTAGGGCATCGAGTGTCTGTGTCACTAAGACAGGAGGGTTGGACATATCCCAATTCAAATCACCTAAAAGGACAAACTCTGAGGATATATGAGGAGCCAGAAGTTCACTGAGCGATGTTAGAGCACAAGCCGGGGCAGATGGTGGTCTATAACAAGCGGCAACAGAAAGAGAAAGGTTTTTTGATAGTTTAAGTTTTAAAACTAACAATTCAAATTGTTTCGGGACAGCTTTAGACAAGGATACAGAACATTGCAAATGTTCTTTTACAAAGATAGCCACTCCTCCACCCTTAGTGGCTTGATCCTGGCGAAAGACATTGTAACCCAGTATAAGGATGTCAGAGTTAATAACATTTTTCTTGAGCCATGATTCGGAGATAGCTAAAACAACAGGATTAGCAGTGTATACCCAGGATTTTACCAGATCAATTTTAGGCAACAAGCTAGGGATATTGACATGTAGGAATCCCAATGATTTGCAATCACAAAAATCATTAAATGTCATATTAGAAGCAACAGGAGTAGCATCACCATTAGCAGGCCCAGGGTTTGGGTGAACATTGCCAGAGATGAATAACATGAGGATAATTAACACACGTTGGAGAACAGTGCCAAAATAGTATCCATGTTTTACATTCATAGAGGGCTTAATCAAAATTGAAGAGGAAAATGTATTGAGCTGCTGCAGTAGCATATACGAAGACAATGGAACAAAGTATATTAAACAATGTGTAGGGCGACCAACAGTCATTGTAATCCAGAAGGTTGATATATCCCTGGATGGCAGATTGTAATCTAAAGTACTGCCATAGCAAGTCTGTGGCAAAATTATTATCTTATGATCAGGAGACTACCTGCAGGTAGTGACTGTTCCAGGATCCAAGGCAGATAAAATAAAAACTAAAATAATATAAAGAGCCATATTTAGTGACTAATAGAGAAGCATGACATATAGGCAGGTAGGGAGATAACTGAAGCTAGCTGAGATCCAGGCTGTAACAGATGTAGGCCCAGGCTGAAGCTAGCTGAGAACCAGGCTATAGCAGGTGTAGGCCCAGGCTGAAGCCAGCTGAGATCCAGGCTGTAGTAGATGTGGGCCCAGGCTGAAGCTAGCTGAGATCCAGGCTGTAGGAGGTGTAGGCCCAGGCTGAAGCCAGCTGAGATCCAGGGTGTAGTAGATGGGGGCCCAGGCTGAAGCTAGCTGACATCCAGGCTGTGGCAGGGGTAGGCCCAGGCTGAAGCCAGCTGAGGACCAGGCTGTAGTAGATGTGGGCCCAGGCTGAAGCTAGCTGACATCCAGGCTGTGGCAGGTGTAGGTCCAGGCTGAAGCCAGCTGAGGACCAGGCTGTACCAGGTGTAGGCCCAGGCTGAAGCTAGCTAAGAACCAGGCTGTAGCAGGTGTAGGCCCAGGCTAAAGCTAGCTGAGATCCAGGGTTTAGCTGGCAGTCTAAAGCTAGCCAAAATTGTGTCTCTCTGGTCGAACCTCCGCATCAAAAAGGACTTTTTAAAGCCATCGGTTGTAAGGACTTTTAGAAAAGGACGTGAGCAGCATTAACTCCTGGGAAATACTAGGAAATAAGGCTTAGGTTGAAAAATACTGGAGTTCTGCTGTATGTGACGTGCTTATTCTCTGTTCCATGGCGGTCATCTTGATGCAGTATGCTAACTGTAAAGTTACTCTTGATAAATGTACTGTACAAAATAGGTCTCCATGATTGAATACTCAATCAAGGCCTTTAAAATTGGATTGAAGTACTTTAGCAAATGTATAGTTAAATACTGGATTAACTGTAAACTGTAAAATTACATAATAAATGAGTTTCCTCCAACAAAACAATCTAAAGCTTATATTATTTAAAAGATGGATAAGCTTTAAAGTTCTAAAGAACCTCACTGCTTGAATATCTCCAGCAATGACAGACGTGACATATACTGGTTATTTTTTGAAGTAGGCTGATTGGTAGGTTATTCAATCAAATTATCCAAACTTTTATTTTCATTTTATTTCTATTTGTATAGCAAATTAGCAAATTCCAATTTGTTTTTGTCGGCTTTTACAAACGATACACATTTGATACACTCTTCTTTAAAGAAGAAAGAGTAGGAATCCTTTTCCCTAGGATGGACAGATGTGCGATAGATGTCGCATGTGCAGAACACATCAACGTGACAATTAAAAAGTATTGAAAATGTTGCGAATACATGTTAAAATACATGAAGTCCATAAGTCCAAGAACATGTGAAATATATAAATCAGGAGTATGCATTGTCTATTAATGTGTGGCAGGTGTAGTTTTAGTAGTATTGGTTTTATTCATACTTAAACAATTTTTATTACAAGGGTTTTCAAATTTTCTGTACTTGCATTATATTTGTATTATATATCTGTAATTTTTTTTATTTATTTAGTTTATTATTCCCCTGTAAATCACTGAATAACCTCCTTGTACAATAAGGTGCATAGAAATACATTTGTGTTTGCCTCAGTACCAGCACCAATAAAGACAGGTAAATGTGGTCAGTGGTCACATGTGAAAATCATTTTTTTCATAAAAGAGTAAACTTAATATCAATATAAGTATCAATATAAATCTGATGACTGTATCATTGTGTTGTGTCATCTAGGTGTTATATAATGCAGCAGCTGTGTACTGTACGATGGGACAGTGGGATAGGGCCAGGGATGTCCTGCTGTCAGTCTCCCAGGAGAGAGGAGGTCGAGGGGGAAACATAGAGGTCGCTTTGGACAGCATCATGGTGAGTGTCATGATTTTTTAGAAGAGACTGCCACTGTCATTACATGTAGACTACAGTGACTTTTAAAAGGACCAAAAGGTAAGCGTGTTTCACTAAAGTGATAAATGAGTTAGTTTGTTCTCGCCTCTTTAAAGACACAATAATAAAATGTCCTTTAGTATCTTCCACAGTTTATTTTATTTCAGCTTTCTCTGATTATAGATTCATGTCTGATTGGACTGGGCCTTCCGGTCTTTTGAAGAGACAAGAGTTAATGGTGTTTTAAATAGAGAGTGTGAATAATAATGTGTTGTTTGAACATTTAATTTCTCAGTGGGTAAAGTGGGTTGTCCTCTGATCAGAGGATTGGTGATTTGATTCCCACTCCCAGTGGTGCGCCACTTGTGTATTAATGTGTGAATGGGTGACTGTGGCAAACGTAAAGTGCTTTGAGACATTAATTCAATTTGAAGTGCCAATCACCATTTTGCAGATGTTATGGTATCAATCAAAAATACAAAAATTAACTTGATAATGACCATAATATGGACAGCTCAAGGTAGAAAAGCTATGCCGGAGCACCCTTTTGCAGGAACAACCTGACCACACTCTCTTATACGTATTAACACCTTGAAAGCTCTTTAGGAGTTGAAAGTAATGAGGGAAGGGAAGTGCTGTTTTGTTATGTTCCCCACCCAAATTTAATGACGCTTTAACATAAATAAGTTCATGGGATGTAAAGGTGCCATTTTGTTATGTCTAAGCAATCAGTTTAGGCCAGAGCTCTACATGACCAAAGGTTGATTAGTATTCAACAGCTGTTTCACAAACCAATAACTGATAGCGTTTTCTCTAATTACTCAAAACAGTGATTTAATTATTCTAAACTACTACAGACAGTCTCTACACACAATTGGTGTCATTTGTTTTAAAATGAACATTTTTATGTGTCTTTGATGACAGAAGGAGGAGGCCCTGGCTCCTCTCCAGGTGCCTGAGAATGTGGTCTTTCGTCCAAGGAAGCAGGATGTGGAGCAGCTGAAACAAAGAGACTTCCTGGGCAAAGCAAAGGTAGAGTGTAATCAGATCACCTCTGTGTGCTCTTTGTCAGCCATCTGTATTAGCAGAGTCAGAGTCCCTCCTCTCACCCTCCCCCTATACATTTTTACCCCACAGGATAACCTAATAAAGGAGTAATAAGTCATTTGATGCCACTTTAGAGGGGCAAGGCTAGGGTTATGGTAGGTTGAAATGAAGGCTTAATAGCAAAGCAAAACATTATTCAACATGAATATTGGGCTTGCATTGGAATTCTCACGAAACTATGAAGCAAACTTTTGATTACCACAGAATTTTTTTAATTGTCTCATAGTTGTACTCATCTTAAGAAATGATATACAAATTTTTTGATTACATATAAGGCATTTAACATCTACTTTTGCAAATAAATTTACTACATCTGAAATCATATGTATTAAATTATGTAATGTATACTTGCAGGTGATTTCCTCCATGTTTCCCAATGATGATTTTGGAGGCTTTGAGCCCCTAAGGCTACAGGTAAGAATGACCAGTGTCAATATGGAGAAAGATGTTGTCGGACAGTCACCTCCTTTACTGACAGTAACTCTGTCTTTGCCGCAGAAACCTGGTTATTATGAGCCCAAGATGGATGGAGCTCAGTAAGTATCATCACCAGTCACCAAGTAAAACTAGTAGGGAACTAAAGATGTGCTTCAAGATGGTTGAAAATCGAAACAATTATGTGATTTGTCCCGCTGGTTGAGATATTAAATGAATCGTGATATACATCTTAGCAGAAGGCACTGACACTTCATACTGTGACCTTGCTTTAAGGTATTTCACACTGCTGCATCATACCTCACTGCTTCGAGTCATTTCAGTGAGGGATGGTTGGCAGAGGGAAAAGACCAACAAGCCGTTGCAAACATGTCAAAACGATCGTCTGCTTTATTCCAAGAAGTTACAAACTCCAGCTTTAGGACAGAGGATGTTTGTATTCATTTATATATATATATAAAGGAAATGTGCATTGTGTTTC
>KV751324.1:1060696-1091558 GCA_001698575.1 Mola mola | reverse complement strand
ATCAGCACCTCTAAATCTGAGGCCATGGTTCTCAGCCGGAAAAGGTTGGATTGCCCACTCCGGGTCGGGGGAGAGTCACTTCCCCAAGTGGAGGAGTTCAAGTATCTCGGGGTCTTGTTCACGAGTGAGGGGAAAATGGAGCGGGAGATTGACAGACAGACTGGGGCAGCGTCGGCAGTGATGCGGACGCTGAAGCAGTCTGTTGTGATGAAGAGAGAGCTGAACCAGAAGGCAAAGCTTTCAATTTACAGGTCAATCTATGTCCCAAATCTCATCTATGGTCATGAGCTCTGGGTAGTGACTGAAAGAATGAAATCGCGAATACAAGCGGCTGAAATGAGCTTCCTTCGCAGGGTGGCTGGGCTCAGCCTTAGAGATAGGGTGAGGAGCTCAGACATCCAGGAGAGTCTCGGAGTAGAGTCGCAGCTCCTCCACGTTGAGAGGAGTCAGTTGAGATGGTTTGGGCATCTGGTCAGGATGCCTCCTGGACGTCTCCCTGGGGAGGTGTATTGGGCATGCCCATCCGGGAGGAGACCCTGGGGCAGTCCAAGGACATGCTGGAGAGATTATATCTCTCAGCTGCCTTGGGAACGTCTTGGTGTCCCCTCGGAGGAGTTGGTGGAAGTTGGTGGAAGAGGAGAGGAGCGTCTGGATCTCCCTGCTCAGGCTGTTGCCCCTGCGACCCGGACCCGGATAAGCGGCAGAAAACGAAACGAAACGAAACCATTAAGTGAACATGTTTTAAAAAAGCAGCAAACAAAAATAAAAACTGAACTGATCTGATATCATATAACACATCAATCGCATTCAGTTTAAAAGAAGAAACATATAAACATCTCATCAAGTCTTAAAGTTAAGTACAAACTTATCTTACATCTAGTCTTAATGGGTGTATTGTACTCTCATGTTGTTCATCTTTATATATAGTAAATTACACACTAATTAATTAATTTTTGTAACTTTAAGGCTACCGCTGCCACATATAGAGTTGAATGTGATGATGTCAGAATTGTGTGTAGGATTGCAATATTCCTCAGGTACTCAAAATTTAGAGTAGCTGGTGACAAAGCTATTTAGAGGTCAGAATTTGATTTTTAGGTCTTTGTTTTTCAGAGAGGTCTTCTGCCAGTATCACTGCTTGAACCTGCAGATGTCAAGATGTCCAAAGGAAAAAAGGAGAATGTAATGTATTTGTCCATTTCCAGAATCACAGTCTTTTTTATTGGCAAAATCTACCATCTAAAAACATACAAGAAAACAGCAGCTGTCACACTTTTCATACCACTATATTTCATTTCATCAATACAGTGTACTCGATGTTTTGCTGGTACTGTTAGGGTTGATAGGGGGTTATTCCTCTTGAGTTCTTTCCTTCCTTAAGTGTTTAACTGGTTTTCAATGAGAAATTGTGGTGGTTAAGCTGTTTTGTTAAGGAGTCACTCTAATGTCTCAAAGTTCCAAACGCACCACCTCTCGAGCCTTTATCAGACTGCAGGTGAGAAGAATCGGTGTGAGTGCCAGGTTTTGGAGAAAAGACAAATGCTATCACGATTCACCACAGAAAAAACGTTACTCATGATCTTTGGGGGAGAGCAGCATTGTGTTATGCCAAAGATGCAACCACCAAAAATAAACTTAACTAAAAGACGACGAAGGTGGTTGCGGCGCATGAGCCAGATTTGAGGACGCTCGCAGGCTACCATTTGGCCAAGTGCACTGGCAGGTGACCCTCTACAAGGATCCACAAAGAAAATAAAGTGGGCATGGAGAATGTACAGGCTGGTTTGAGAAAGGTCCAATGTGTGGAAAAAAAAAATATTGTTTTCTCTAGTTATTTTGATATGTAGTGATCTGTAGCAGCGTGTTGCGTTGGGGGTGATATGGGTCTGCGGTTATAAATTCTGATTGCAAGACAGATCGGTACAAGTTATTCTTGTAGATCAGTTGTCATTCTTGATGGTCTGTTGTACACTTTTCTGGTCTGTCTTAATAGCCAATTAAACCAGACATTGACTGGTGCACAAAGAGCAGAAAGAAGTGGATGACTCCTCCTAAAGTTAATAACTGCACTAAATGTGAGAGGACTTCACCTTTGGAGATTTAATGGAAGAACTTCAGAGATTGCTTATAATTATACTCTTATCAGAATCAAAATCAGAAAAACTTTACCTAGAGGGGGCAAAGCTTGTTACTGGTAAAAAAAAAGAAAAAAACAAAAAACAAGTACAAAAAAAATCTAGAAAAGGGAAAAAGGAAAAAAGCTGGAAAAAGCTAAAGAAAAGTTAAGAAAAATGAGCAGGAGCGAATGCAACAGGCAGCATGCATATTCAGGCATGGGCACAAATTATATGCTCACCATGACACCTCCTCTGTGGTTCTTCCTGAGGTTTAATTTTTTCCCAGTTCATTTTTTTTTTTGTTTTTCCGCACTTAGTTTGTGGGTCTGAGGGCATACTGTGTCACAATTTGTAATTTGTGATTTTGGGGTATACAAATACAATTTGATTTTATGACACTGAGCAGTACATGAAGATGCTGTTTTAATTGATGCCCCTCAGCTAGCACAGCAAAATATTGATTAACTCTGTTCAACAAAAAGCAAGTTAAAAAACAATATTTTATTAATTAGAAAACATGAAATTCCTCATTGACCTTCCTGTCTTTTCTCCACAGAGCATTCCCAGTGGGATCCCTCTCCCACCGGAACTCAAGCCTCCAACTCGCCCAAAGACCCAGCCCAGCCATATAACTCCTCCTCGGGGTAAAGAAACATCCCCAGTTTTCCTGTTGTGCTTTCTCTAACCCACTGTCTCAAAAGAGGAACTCTTTCGTGACAACTATCGTGTGATTGGTCGGACATTTTTAAGTGGGCGTGGTTAATGTTTATCAGATTCCCACAATGCTTAGCGCGCATGACATGTGCTGCAGTGGTAGGGCCCTATGAGGACTTCCCAGGAGTTTCTGCACTTGAGTTTCTCATGAAATATGAAATGTCCTGGCCAGAATTAAGTTTGTTCTTGCCACCTCGAGAAAACGAACAAATTTCTCTGTTTTGTGGAATATGTAGAAGCCTTTACTGTCAGGAAATAGTGATCATTTCAGGAATTATGATAGCTATTGTTTAATAGAAATTACAGTTTTAAAGCAGACATATGATTTTCTTTATCTTACTTGTGGTGTTTCCAAGTGCACAGTGAGTGCTGGAGTTACATTTATAATTCACACAAGGTATCATAAGGACTAAGAATAGACTAAGAATCAGACTAAGACTAAGACTAAGGACAAAGAATCAAAAGCAAGCAGATAAAACAGACTGGTGACAGATGTGTTTGCGTTTCATATTTGTATTTGCATACCAGAAAAGACTCAATGTCCAATCGTTTAACCCAGGGGTTCTTGTGTAACTTGAGTTTTGAGACCACAAAATCACAAAAATAATATATATTAAAAAATCTTAAAATTGGATAAATAGGTAGATCAATCACCATATGTCAGTTTTTCTTTTCAATAGTTAATGACAGATGTTAGTAATTTGGTTCGCTGATTTTCAAATGTGACTTGTCATTGACATTATACATTACAGTTTAGGATTTTTATAAAAATGTATATATGAACTCTTGAGCACCTATTGAATATAAAAACAATCTTTGTAAATTACAAAGTCTACTAGATGTTGCTCTGGGCCAAAAAAATAGGTGGTCTAAAAATCTATTATATCCATACTGTGCATGTTCAGACTGCATCTATACTGTGTTTTCCCTGCAGTACATTTGACCTCAGACACTCCACCTCCATCCTACACCACTGCCACCCACGCACCACTGCCAGCCTCACAGCCTCCCAAGTACAAAATGAACACAACCAGTAACCAGGTAATATCACCCTGCAGAAAAGCCTTGTTTATCTGCACGAGTTGAAAGGTGGAATCACATCATGGTTTTGTCCTTACAAATCCAGCTGATGTGCACACACAAACACACTATCCTTACCTGATCTAAATAAAGGACTGTGTGGAAGAAATTGCTTTTTAAGGTTGAACCTAGCAGGGGAGAATGCTAATGTGTCCCGATTAAGTCACAGTGATGCTCATGGGAGATGGAGGTAGTCAGCATTGAATATGAATATTCTTTTGTGTCTCTGCATGTCATGCCAACCTGAAAAAAAGACTTATGTGAAAAAAAAAAAAAAATAATGGTCTTTCTATTCCACATTTTTCATCAGCTAACAGCTTCTCTCTGTCAGTGTAACTCAAGGGTTTCAGAAGATGGTGCTTTATCATAACTTCCAAGCCCATAATTATTGGTCATGGCGACCTGTTGCTTTTTTAACAAAGCAACTCATTACTTTAATCGATATCGTTACAGGAGATGACTGCATAAGTAATGCACGTTTAATGGGGAATGACAGATATCAAATCAAATCAAATCAAATTTTATTTGTATAGCCCGAAATCACAATTTACACATTATCTCACTGGGCTTTGACAAACTGTACAGATGTGACATCCTCTGCCCTTAGACCCTCGAACCGGGTGAGGAAAAACTTAAAAAACCCTAAACAGGGAAAATAAGAAACCTCAGGAAGAGCCACAGAGGAGGGATCCTTCTTCCTAGGACGGACAGACGTGCAATAAATGTCACTTGTACAGAACACAAAAACATGATAACAACAGTTCATTTAGAATGCATAAAACATCCATGAGTCCCAGAGTCTGTGGATTCTATGAGTCTGGATGTATGGAAAGTCTAGTGATCCAGATGCAGGTGGACTCTGTTGGTCCAGGAGTCATTGTACTCCATATAGGAAGATCTGGGTGTTGCTGAGTCCAAGAGTATGTAGAATCTGTAAATCCAGGGATATGTGAAGTGTAGTGGTCCAGAAGCAGGTGTAGTCTATTGATCCAGAAGCCATTGTGATCTGTGGGTCCCGATTTGCACTTGGAAATCCAGCCTAGGACCCAAGTCACAGGATCCAAGTCACAGGATCTCCTTTCCTAATGTGGCCAGGAGGCATCAGGCAGGACCACAGCAGCACCTCCCACCGCGACCTAGAAAAACCTGCAGGATGGTAAAGCACAATGACTCCGGGGAAGAAGTAAAGTTAGTGTAAGGATATGGACATTTACAGGAGCAGAGAAGGAGTCGGAGTCAGAGGGGGGAGAGAAGAAAGCTCAGTGAATCATGGAGTGTTCCCCCAGCAACCTAAGCCTATAGCAGCATAACTAAGGGCTAGATAGGCCAGCCTTAACTATAAGCTTTATCAAAAAGGAAGGTTTTAAGCCTACTCTTAAAATCAGAGAGTGTGTCTGCCTCCCGTACCAAGACTGGAAGATAGTTCCACAGGAGAGGAGCTTGATAGCTGAAAGCTCTGCCTCCCATTCTACTTTTGGAAATTCTTGGGATCACCAATAACCCTGCATCCTGGGAGCGTAAGGTTCTGGATGGGCGATAGGGTACTATGAGCTGTTCAAGATAAGATGGTGACTGACCATGAATAGCTTTGTAGGTGAGAACAAGGATTTTAAATTCTATTCTAAATTAACCGGGGAGCCAGTGCAGAGAAGCCAGTATGGGGGAAATATGGTCTCTGATATTAGTTCTAGTCAGTACACGCGCTGCTGCATTTTGGATTAACTGAAGAGTTTTTAAAATTTTGTTAGGGCAACCTGAAAATAAAGAATTACAGTAGTCCAGCCTGGAAGTAACAAACGCATGAACTAGTTTTTCTGCATCTTGTTGAGACAGGATGTGCCGGATTTTAGCAATGTTACGGAGGTGAAAGAAGGCGGTCCTTGAAATCTGTTTAACATGTGATTTAAAAGACAGCTCCTGGTCAAAGATAACACCCAGGTTTCTGACAGTGGTGCTGGAGGCCAAGGCAATGCCATCCAGATTAACTATGTTGCTGGATAATGAGTCTCTAATGTGTTTGGGGCCCAGCACAATGACTTCAGTTTTGTCAGAGTTTAACATTAAAAAGTTATGAAACATCCAGTTTTTAATGTCCTTAAGCCATGACTGTAGATTAGCTAACTGATGGGTTTCATCTGGCTTCATTGATAAGTATAGTTGTGTGTCATCTGCATAACAGTGAAAATGTATGGAGTGCTTTCTAATAATTTTACCTACAGGAAGCATATATAGAGTAAATAGTAATGGTCCAAGCACAGAACCTTGTGGGACTCCATGACTAACCTTGTCATATCTTGATGATTCATCATTAACATGAACAAAATTATATCTATCAGATAGGTAGGACTTAAACCATCTTAGAGCAGATTCTTTAATTCCAATTTGTTGTTCCATCCTCTGTAGTAAGATGTGATGATCGATAGTGTCAAAAGCTGCACTAAGATCTAATAAGACTAGTATAGAGATAAGTCCCACATCAGATGCAGGGAGCAGATATATGTATTCATTTTATTTAACCATTCAGAAAGAAAGAAGCAGAGAGCTTAATAGTGATAATTTAGGCTGTTACAGTAAGTCCAGTCTGGGAAATATTGTCACAGTTTGAATGCGCTGAACACTAGGACATAGGTCGGAGATGCCATAGACAGAGTAGGTTCAGTTTGACGATTTAAGTAAACTTACAGGGTCATAACCAATCAATCAAACAAGTTTAATTTGTATAACCCAAAATCACAAATACCAATTTGCCTCTGAAGGCTTTACAATCTGTAGATAACAACACCTTCTACCCTAAGACCCTCGAACCGGGTGAGGAAAAACTCAAAAATCCTAGACAGGGAAAAAGAAGAAACCTCAGGGAGAACACCAGAGGAGGGATCCCTTTCCCTGGGACGGGTAGACATGCAATAGATGTCACAAGTACAGAGCACAATAATATGACAGTCATTACAGTCTATCGACATCAAAACAAAGGAACTGATTCCAGAAGCATATTATTAAAGAGCAGAGTTCAGGAACAGTGATCAAGGTCAGGATTCCAGGCCACTCTGTCTTTTGCTGGGTAGGATAGGTGAAGCTGAGACAAGGTCACATCTCCACCAGATAGCATGTCGCTAGCTGTGCCACCACACCCATGTCACCAGGTGGCTAAGAGACAATAAGGCAGAGGGACTCCAGGGAGAAAATCCCCGGGGTGAAGTTCGTAACAGAAATATTAGGACATGCCAGAGTAGAGAGTAGAAGAAGTAGGGGAAAGAGCGAGGTAGAGAAATAGAGGGGCTCAGTGTATCATGGGAAATCCCCCAGCAGTCTAGACCTATAGCAGCATAAATATGGGCCGGTCTGTGCCAGCCCTAACTATAAGCTTTATCAAAAAGGAAGGTTTTAAGCCTTCTCTACAGAGAGGGTGTCTGTCCCACAGACTTGAACTGGGAGCTTGTTTCAGAGAATAGGGGCCTGATAACTGAAGGCTCTGCCTCCCAGATTACTTTTAGAGGTCCTAGGGACTACCAATGAGCCTGCGTTTGGGGAGTGCAGTGTTCTAATTGAGTGATAAGGCTCTATACTTTCTTTAAGATACAAAGGTGCCTGACCATTTAGAACTTTTTAGGTGAGGAGGAGAACTTTAAACTCTATATTTGATTTCACTGGAAGGCAATGCAGAGAAGCTAGAACAGAAGAAATATGATCTCTTTTTTGTGTTCCAGTGAATACACGAGCAGCAGTGTTTTGAATCAGTCGGAGGGTCTTTAGTGACTTGATAGTACAGCCTGATAATAAGGAGCTGCAGTAGTCAAGCCTGGAAGTGACAAAGGCATGGACCAATTTTTCTGCATCATTTTGAGACAGAAAGTATCTGATTTTTGCGATATTACGTAAATGAAAAAAGGCAGATCTAGAGATTTGTTTTATGTGGGAGTCAAAGGACAGATCTTGATCAAAGACAACTCCCAGATTTCTTACAGTGCTATTGGAGGTTAAGGAGATGTCCTCCAGATTTACTATGTCATTCAATGATTTATTTCTGAGTTGTATAGGACAGAGGACAATAATTTCGGTTTTATCTGAATTGAGCAGCAAAAAATTGCAGTTCATCCACATTTTAATATCTTTAAGACAGGCTTGAAATTTAGCTAGTGTGTTGGTTTTGTTAGGTTTGAAGAATAGAACAGATAGGTGTCATCTACATAGCAGTGAAAATTAATATCATGTTTTCTGATAATGTTACCTAGAGGAAGCATATATAAAATGAAAAGAATTGGCCCTGATACTGATCCTTGTGGAACTCTATCGCTAACTTTGGTGTAGATAGAAGAGTCATAGTCAACATGTACAAACTAAGTTCTGTCAGATAAATAAGACTTTAACACTACCACATTAATGCCGCTCCCTTAATGCCAATTAAGTTGTCTAATCTCTCTAGTAGGATCTGATGGTCAATGGTGTTAAATGCCCCACTAAGATCCAACAGAACAAGTACAGATAGAAGTTCCTCATCTGAAGCAATTAAAAGGTTGTTTGTAACTTTGATTAGTGCAGACTCTCTGCTGTGATGCTTTTGAAAACCTGACTGGAAGACTTAAAATAAGTTATTAGTCTTTAGAAATTCACGTAACTGATTTGCTACCACTTTCTCTTGGATTTTAGACATAAAGGGAGCCTTCCGTTTAGATGTCTGTGAAGGTTCTCAGTCATCCAGGTCATCTTAATCTGATGTACAGTCCTGTCCCTGACGAGCCACCTCATCGGGATAGGACTCAGCTGTACATCTGCATCTTAAGGAGAAAGGTCACTCCTTTGAGGACTCCAATGTCCATGTTCTGGACAGAGAAGACAGATTGTTTGAAAGAGGTGTAAAAGAGGCCATCTATGTCCACTTGGAGAAACTTTCTCTAAACAGGAGCCCTCCCCAGGCAGTTTAACCCTCATACACACCTGGGGCCATGTGATCCCAAGGTGTCACATGAAACCAGGGGTGAGGGGCAAACACTCTCGAGTGATTCACACCTGGGGTCAAATGATGACTCACATGATGCCTAGCCAGAGGATCGCCCCCCAGGCTGAATGCTTTCAAACACGTTCTCATTTTTGGTGATTGCCTCCACCCACTCTGGGTTAAATACTTGGGTTTCCCACACTGACTCTCAGAATTGAAGAAGACTTTTGGATGAGAGGCGAAATGTTTTCAAACAAGATAAGAAACCCAGTTGCTTCCTATTAAACACTCCAAGACTTCCCTTTAGATATTGGTCTGTAGTTTGCCAGAACCTCAGTATCAAGTGTTGGCTTTTTAAGAAGAAGCTTGATTACAGCTTCTTTGAAGGACTGTGGTACGTAGCCTGTTATCAGGGATGAATTATTCATATCTAATAGAAAAGTGCTAATTAGGGGTAGTGTGTCTTTAAGTAGTTTAGTAAAAATTGGGTATAGAATACATGTAGCTGGTTTAGAGGATATAATTGTTGAGATTAGTTGCTCAAGGTCAATTGGTGTAAAACTGTTTAGGTTAACTATTTGATGTTGTAGCTGACTCCAAGATCTGTGTTCAGAGAAATGTCCATGCATGTTGAAGATAGTTGTTTCTGAATTTTCTCTCTAATAAGTAAAATTTTTGTATTAAAAAAGTTCATAAAATAATTACTAGTTAGGCGTATGGGATTTTGTGGCTTGCCAAAGCTCTGACTCTGTGTCAGCTTGGCTACAGTGCTGAAATGAAACCTGGGATTGTTTTTATTGTTCTCTATTAATGCTGAATTTCTTAATCATATCTAAGGGGAATGTATGTTTTAAGGTTATCCTGCCACAGTAATCATGACTCATTTATAATGTGGAGCGCCATTTCCTCTCTGGTCTGCAGGTGTCTTGTTTCAGTTTGCGAGTTTGAAGACTGAACTATGGTGTTAAATTACTACGCTTAACCATCTTCCTTTTTAGTGGAGCAATGGAGTCTAAATTTGTTCGTAATGAGTCTGAGATTCTGTCAACAAAGTGGTCAGATTGGGGAGGGCTAGGCTTAACCTAATTTAGGTTTAGGATTAATCAATAGAGCAGAATTATAAATAACAGTAACTCCACCACCTCTGACAGTATTTTTCGAGGGATGTGTGCGTTGGTATGACTGGGAGGAATGGATTCATTTAAACTAACATATTCATGGTGAGAGAACCACATTTCTGTAAGACAAAATAGATCAATATGTTGATCTGAAATCAGATAATTTACTATCAGAGTTTTGGAATGTAGAAGTGTGATGTTCAGGAGTCCACATTTAATTTTCCTTTTATTTGTTACTAGTGCATTGGTTGTGTTTATTTTTACTAGGTTTTTATGTGATACTCCACCTCTCTTTACATCAAATTTAATCAATTTAGGGGGTTGGGGAAGAGACAGAGCCTCGATGGGATTACTGGCAGGAGAGCATCCTAATGGAAGCACAGAGAAGCGTGTAGGACTGCGACTCTGTTTCCTAGCCTCAACTCTGGTTTGTCAGGGTTTTGGGACTAAAACAAATTTAGCTAGAGATGAGAGCTGTACCATCCAACGTGGGATGAATGCTGTCTCTCCTAATCGGACCAGGTCTACCCCAGAAAGTCTGCCAATTATCTACAGTCCACACCGTTGATTGGAAACCACTTTGACAACTAGCGATTGAGTGATGAAATGCGGCTATACATATAGTCACTGGACAAATTGAGAAGGGGTCCAGAGAAAATTCCGACATCGTTCAACATCATTTATGGCTTAATTACATACCGACCCAATGTTAATTTTAGTGACCTCTGACTGACGGGGTCAGGTATACCTACCAACGACATGAATTACAATCTTACCAGATTTACGATTACCTTTTGCCAGCAGTTTCAATATTGATATGACACCACCCGCTCTGGCCCCAGGGATGCACCTAACTATGGTCGCTGGTGTGGCTAGTTTCACGTTTCTCAGAATAGAACTGCCAGAGTTTGTTTCTTGACGGGTGTGTCGCTGAGTGGGGAGAATGGGTCGGAAACGTGGATGGGTGGGTGATGTACCATCGTGGGCTTTGGTTTTGGACTACGCTTCTCTCGGACAGTAACCCAGTCGCCCTGATTTCCCGGCTGCTCGGGAACTACTGGTGTTAGGCTAAGTGGGGCTACGCTAGGCTGGTCCGCACCAGCTAAGGGGGGCTGGCCAGTTAGCACAAATAATGGAGTTGTTTCCATAGTGCAGAGCCGAGTCTGCAATTCGCTTAACCTCGCCTCCAATGCTGCAAATATCCCACATTTGTTACATGTACCTTTATCGCTGAAAGAGGCATAGGGGTTAACTGCTAAGCAGCTAACAGATGCGAAAACAAGTGCTTAAACCATTGATATATGCTTAGTGAGAGTGTCACTAAACAGAGGGACGGCCTATTGGCCTACGCTGACCAAACAAACGTTTAAATGTAGAGGTTATTGTATGGAGTTCAGGAAGAGAACATTAAAGAAACAGTAGCAGCAGAAACTACAGGAAGTGACATAGAACGCTTACCCTGTGTCACCAGGCTTCTGTACCCAATTTGGATTAACCAATAGTCAATGTCTAAAAATAGAGGGAACACAGAAAAACAAGAAAGTAACTAAAAATTACTGCTACTAGCATTATCGTCAATATTTTATTAATAATACTCTAAAGATAATACTCTAAAAAGCATCTGCACTGGACCAGTTTGGTATTTTCGAATGAAAGCTGTGTGAACTGTGTTGCTGCTTGTTTTTACAGCAAGCTGCCAGAGCTCAGGGTGCAGAGATGGACTCTGTGGTGGTGAAGGTCCACTACACATACACTATGGCTCTGTCTGTCCCTCTGGACACGCCGTACCATGAAATAAAGGAACAAATTGCACGAAAATTGGGCCAGCCAGCCTCTCAGCTGCGCCTCAGGTAAGCACAGACCTGCCAACCCATTTCTGTCCTTTAGCAAGACAATGAACCCCAGATCCTGATGGTCAGTGTGTGAATGATTAATACTGATGAGCAGTTGGAACCTTGCTTGGTAGTCACTGCCACTAGTGGGTTAGTAAAATCCGTAGTGTAAAAAAGCACTTTGAACAGTGAAAAAGGACCCGAAAAGGGCTTTATACTGTAAATACAGGACATTTGTATTTCAACAAGTGATGCTTCCTATCTAAATATATGCTTTCCTTTCCCACTCCACACTGTGGGTACACTCTTTGCTATGAGACAAAACACTGAAGCTGTAGCTACATGTGGAATGAGTTCATGAAAGTATGACTGACAGTGTCATCATGGTATACAAACACATCATAAAGACACTACATGACATTCAAGAATTGACAAGAATGGAAATAGTTTGTTTCTTAAAATGAAAATCATAAATGCAATAAAAAATATAGAACCTGCGCTGACCACCTGGCCCAGATCTTCACACAGATCTTCAACAGATTTCTGGAGCTGTGTGAGGTTCCCTCTTGCCTCAAATGCTCCACCATCATCCTGGTCCCCAAGAAACCCACCATCACATGGTTGAATGACTACAGGCCCGTCGCCCTGACATCTGTAGTCATGAAATCCTTCAAGAAACTGGTGCTGAATCACCTGAAGGACATCACAGGATCCTTGCTGGACCCCCTGCAGTTTGCCTACTGGGCAAACAGGTCGGTGGATGATGTAGTCAACATGGGACTGCACTTCATCCTCCAACACCTCGACTCCCCAGGGACATACGCACGGAGCCTGTTTGTGGACTTCAGCTCGGTGTTCAACACCATCATCCCGGGAATCCTGAAAGATAAACTCTCCCAGCTCACCGTGCTGGCCTCCACCTGTCAGTGGATTTACAACTTCCTCACCAACAGGAGACAGCAGGTGAGGCTGGGAAGCATCTTCTCCAACATCCGTACCATCAGCACTGGTGCCCCCAGGGGTGTTTTCTTTCCCCGCTGCTCTTCTCCCTCTACACCAACGACTGCACCTCGGATGACCCGTCTGTGAAACTTCTAAAGTTTGCAGATGACACAACGGTCATTGGCCTCATCTAGGACGGTGATGTGTCTGCCTACAGGCATGAGGTGGACCGACTGGTCATCTGGTGTGGTCAGAACCACCTGGAGCTGAATCCACTCAAGACTTTGGAGATGACAGTGGATTTCAGGAGGAACCTGCCCACCCTGCCCCCCTCACAATCCTCAACAGAACAGTGTCTAGTGTGGACTCATTCAAGTTCTTGGGAACCACAATCTCCCAGGACCTGAAGTGGACCTCCCACATAGACTCTGGAAGGAGGCCCAGCAGAGGCTGTACTTTCTGCGTCAGCTGAGGAAGTTCAACCTGCCTCGGGAGCTGCTGGTAATCTTCTACACCGCCATCATCCAGTCTGTTCTCTGCACTCCTATCAGTGTCTGGTTTGGATCAGCCACCAAACAGGACAGGAACAGACTGCAACGGACTATAAGGTCTGCAGAGAAGATCACTGGGGCTGACCTGCTCTCCATCCAGGACCTTTACAGGTCCAGAGTCAAGATGGGCAAGTACCATCACTGCAGACCCCTCACACTCCGGACACAAACTGTTCAGACTGCTTCCCTCTGGTAGGCGCTACAGAGCTCTGTTCGCCAAAACCACCAGATTCAAAAACAGTTTCTTCCCCCAGGCTGTCTCCAAGATCTCCCCATAAGCCAATTGTCTACCTCATGAACATTTGCAGACATGCACATTACTGCACTATTGTACAGCATTCCACTTTTGAATGTAAATGTATATATGTATATATATTTATATATATTGTCCTTGTCTTTCCTTCAAGTGTCCAAGATAGAAACACCAGAGTCAAATTCCTAGTATGTTTACACATACCTGGCAATAAAATCTGATTCTGATTTCCAATCTATTCCCCTGCTACCACTCCCATTCACAACTCCCTCTCTCTCTTTCTCCCTCCTTAGACATAAACAGCATGGCTCCCGGGTTCTGATACCTCTGGGTGAATCTGGGCACACATTGCAAGAGGTGGCTGAGGCCGGCAGAGCCACCCTGTGGTGCCAAGTGAGTATTTGAACTCCAAACTACATACACACAGGGAGTGTCTGACAAAATGTGCGGGACAAGAACAGTAATAGCTGATTTTTAGCAATAAGATGGCAATTTGGCTTTGAAAATCAACTTAACATTATTATTATTGTTCAAAGGCACCTTGTTGATCCTCAGGAGGTGAACTGGAACTTCTCCAACTAGTTCTTACTGATCCTTTTGGAGTGGGTCTTGAAATTTTGAACTTTTTGAATCATTTATGGCAAATCTAAACTGTCACTTCTTAAATATTTTAAATTCAATGCAATATATGATGTTTGTGGGCGGCACAGTGGTGCAGTGGTTAGCACTGTCGCCTCACAGCAAGAAGGTCCTGGGTTCTCTTCTGGGTCAGGGTGTTTCTGTGTGGAGTTTGCATGTTCTCCCTGTGTCTGCGTGGGTTCTCTCCGGATACTCCAGTTTCCTCCCATAGTCCAAAAACATGCAAACTTGGGGTTAGGTTAATTGATTACTTTAAATTGCCTGTAGGTTTGAATGTGAGTGTGGATGGTTGTTTTTTTTCTTTATGTCAGCCATGCGATGAACTGACAACTTGTCCAGGGTTTTCCCACCTTCGCCCGAAGATGCTGAGATAGGCTGCTCCAATAAAACTCCAATAAAGTTCCCTGTAGCACCCCTCCAGTCTACTGGAATTCAACAGTGTGACAGAGATGGGTTAAGTCTGATGTTCACTGAAAGAATGATGATCTCGTTTACTGCTCAGTAGAATGCCTTATGATTGGTCAAGGAATGGTCTCTGCCAGGAATTGCTCTGTGGTTTCTGCCTTCTAAAATGCATTTTCTCCTCAGCACTGGTGACAAGTACATGTTTGTGGAGGAATGTTGGGTCTGTTTTTATTAATTATTAAATTAATGAACATTAAAAAGTGGCCTAACATCTGCATCTGCTGCATGTAAAGCTATTTCACATTTTAATACAAGGGTATTTGATTTAGTAATTATAACAACAAAACCTTAGTTTAGCAAACACAGACCAGTAGTATTTGAGATGGTTTTTCTAGGACAATTTCAGGCAGTTGGTGGAGGTGTGTGCTCGGAGTGTTCTCTCACATGTATTAAGTACTGTGATGCTCCTCTCGTGCCTCTACCCTGCCCGCTGTAGTCTGGCTAAATATATATTTCCCCTCATTTTGTATTATGATTCAGAATGAAGACCGCCTGGAGAACCGTACTATCCTCTACCAGATGGTGGCACTGTATGACTATGCTTCTCAGGGCCCAGAGGATCTGGAGTTCAACGAAGGAGACACCATCGATATCCTCGGAGAAGGTAAGGCCCTACAGGTTAACCTGTGGGACATTTTCACTTGGAATGTTCTCATGCTGCTTTCTTCTATATTCAGAGTCTCACTGCCTCTCAATGTTTCTCTTTCACACTCTTGTAGTTAATGAGGAGTGGCTGGAAGGACATTGTGCAGGAAATACTGGCATCTTCCCAAGCTGCTTTGCCTACAGGGAGACCACCAATATCATCACTTCAGAGCTCTGAGTTACGAAAGTAGGTGTGTTACTTGCAGTCATCTCTAATAAACCCATTAAACCATGAGTGCTGTTTATAGTCTCAAAACAACCAGGCAAGATCCATTAATAGGCATACAGTGCTCTAAACATTGACATTTTTATTTTCAAAATATTTCCTTCTCATTTGATATCACTGTATTGCAGCTATACTAGCTCAGAATATGTCAAAGGTACTGAACAGACTTATTTTTTATTAAACCTGCTATACTTGTCCTTTTTCATACAAAATGCTTAGAAAACACCATGGTTACACCTGCTTTGGACTAGTCACAATAAAAGAAGAGTTTTATCGCACAATGCTACAGATGACTTCAGTTAGGGTTGGGACAGAAGGCATGATGGTGGCAGAAATGTCCCCAGAGCTACCAGCTGTTGCTGTAATCTGGTCTTTTATTTCGCAACCATAAACCATCTCCAATGTTGTTTCAGTCTTTGAAAGTACATTTAACCAGCATTACAACCACAGACTACATGTAAACACGCCCGTCTAGGACCTCCATATCTGACTTCTTCACCTGCATCTCCATCTAAGAGCAGCCACCCACACAGCTGACACAATATTTGGTTTTGATAACCAAACAATTTCTTCAGAAAGTTTCTCAGGGAAACTCACCTGCATAGTTGTCATAAGCAATGTCATTACCTGCAGTGCAGTTTGTTGCTGTAACTTGAGAGGGGCACATACTCACATTGGATTGCGTTTAGCCCTTTGGAGAAGTTTTGTCATCACAGATAAATCATGATTTACAGAAGGCAGCGAGTCTGGTTGTGCGTAATGGGTTAGCCTCATGTCATATTTTCGACATAGTTAATAATAAACAGCAATAATGTCTTTTTGGTCATGGTGACCAGTTGAAATGCTAAAAATCTGAGAAAAATAAATCTTTGGTTATATAGTTCTAAATGTTTTTATTATTTGGCGTCTTCTGCTGGAATTATTTCATTGGAATCAACAAACATGAAACTAATCAACACCAAAATAATGTCCTGCTCTTGATTTTGTGTTATTTTATGTTTGTGTTTATAGTTATTTTTCCTGGTTATTACTTGTGTCATTGTTTTTAGTTTTTTTTTTTTTTTTTTTCATTTTAGGGCTTCTTGTTGTTTGCTTTTGAGTTTATAAATTTCCTTCCTGTTCGTTACCTGTGTTTTGATTTCTTGTGTTTCCTGTTTTATTTTGGTTTCTTTTTCCTCTTGTGTATTGTCTTGATTTTCTTTCCTCCCTTTATTGTTTTTCCTACTTTAGGATTACCCTCATGTCTTTCACCTGTGTCCCACCCTCATATGTTGCACCTGTCTGATTATCTCCACCTTTTTTGTATATTGAAGTCTGTGTGCTTCTGCCATATTTCATTTTGGCCTGTCCTAGTGTCATTTGAATATCATTTACTTGCAGCTTTCTGGATTTTCGACTTTTACTTATGCCTCTTGTTGAATTTGTACATTTGGGCTGATTACTTGGTTTTAACCCTGTCTGACATTCAACTTGTGGCCTTTTTTTAATAAATTATTGGACTTAACTACTCTGCTCCAGTTATGTCTGCATTAAGGGTACAAAATTTTGTCTATGGCATTTCTAGCACATATTGCTCTGTTAATTTGAAATGTAACAGACTTCTTGAATCAAAAATTTTGACTGTTATTTTTTGTAACAAAAAACAGCAATTGACATTTACAGTTTGGATATTTATATAATAATGAAATGGAAATGAATTTATGATAAATAAACACAATTGTTCTAAAAAAACATGGCTAGAATCCAAACAATGAGCTTGTTTGAGATGTTGTTTTACAGTCAAAATCACTGGTGATAGGCACACCATGCATGCTTGTGAAATCAGTCTGGTAAAAAAATATAGGACCTACATGTGAGACTCGGGAAGAAAGGTATAAGGTAAGAGCATCTCAATAAAAACCAGAGAAAAGCTTACAGAACCAAAGCACGGGTCATGATGCAAAGTCAGTAACTGGCTAGAGTCAGTTAGCATTAGTATACATGAACAAACAATGCAAAGTGAAAGGGTGTAAGGAACAAAACAGAGGTCATAGACTGGGAAACCAAATGTGTGGAAAATCCTTTTGGACTGCTTGTTCAGGAGGCTAAAATGAACTGGCAACAAGGCCAGGAAACAATGGGGTTAAATACTAGAGGAGGGAACAGATTATTGGACACACACAAGTGGATCACATTGAGGCGGAGCTGACAAGGGGAGCACGTCAAATGTTAATGATGGAGGAGACCTGAAATAAGAGTCAGTGAACAAACTAAAACATAAAACAGGACCAGAGGGGTGTTGCATGAAAGCAGGATAGGATAACTGCGAAGTATAGGCTTGGCTAAGCTAAATTGAATCCAGCATACCTTGGCTTAATCCCTTATCTAAGTCTTTTGCAGTACCCCTCAGAATGAGAATGAAAACAAAAACACTGAACCAGATGGATGTTGACACTGACCTCATTCCAACTTGCTCTTACATCAAACATATGTAAGCAATGATTATCTAATGAAATTCAGACACAGTCGCTCTCAACTTGCAGGACCAGGCATGATAAGAAATATTGGCTGTAGCCTAGTCAAAGAAGTGGCAGGTTGAGAAGTTGGCTCTACAATACACTGGTTTATCCTTCTTGTGTTACAATCTGTCAGTTTGCTTCACTCTTGTGGCTAGTGTCTTCCCTTCCCTGTGTTTCCTTTTCCCCTGCCTGAGTTTCCAGTCTCAGCAAAGTCGTCAGTCGCCAGCACCACCGCCAGTGTCTGGACTCTACTGGGGGATATATCGTGCTTCCGCTTAGAATGACAGCCATCAATTACAATCTCTCTATAGAGTCCAAGAGCCAAAGACTTGACTCATATTAATCATTTATGGTGTTCAATAAACATTGTCTCTTGGTCATTCTGGTCTCTCCCAATTTGAATATGACTAGCTGATTTAAACTCTCAGTCTGAGGTCTGCCTTTTTTGGGTCTGTAAATACATTTAATAATAACATCCTGTTGAACTTGAGAAGTTTTGACTGAGTTTCTCTGTGGGCGGTCTTGTGTCTCCTTCAAGCTTGGGTCCTCTACCAGAGGCCTGGAAGCCTGAGGGTTCCGTACAGTATTTTAGCTTTTCCTAGGACTGCGCTCTTCTGGACACACATGTAACGTGTTGTTCATGTAATCTACTGGAGCCAGTCACCCACTTTGGTGGTCACATCCTTGAGTGGTCGTATCATCACTGGCGCCACCGATGCCTTTTCTCTCCACATTCTGTCTAGGTCCTCTTTCAGCCCTTGGTATTTTTCAAGCATCTTGCGATTCTTCCTGAAGTTGCTATCTCCTGGATTTGCTACATCTACAACTGCCCTCTTCTCCTGTATGTTGACTACCATAATATCTGGTTCATTACCACTGCCATCTTATTGTCCGAATGTGGAAGTTCCACAGGATCTTAGCTTGGTCGTTTTCAATCACCTTTGGATGTGTCACCCATTTTCCCCCCTAAACTTGTAGCCCATACGCATTGCAGATGTTTCTGGATACTATGCCAGGGGCTTGATCGTGGCACTCCAAGTAAGTTGTACCTGCCTGGAACTTTCACGCCACTGCTATATGCAGTATTGTCTCAGGGACATCTTAGCACAGCCTACTCCTGTCTAGTGTGGTAGACCCCAGCCTCCATCGATCTTGTATTCAAGGCCTGTTCTTGTACTGCCATGATTAGTGCCCCTGTGCTGTGTTTCAGACCATTTTTCTCCAGCCTTTCTCTAATTCAGCCACTTGCCCCTCTTTCTCTTCCCCCTCCTCACTGGGTTTTTTGCTGCCCAAGGCATTCACTGAGCAGGCCATCATTCAGAGCCATCTTCCTGATGTATTCAAGGATTTTTTTTGCTGTCGCATCTTAGATAGTGGTTCTGACGAGCACTAGTCCTTGGTCTCCCTCTTTCCGCTTGGTGTAAAGCCTCAGGGTGCTGGACTTTGGGTGAAACGCTCCATGCATGGTGAGGAGCTTCGTTGTCTGTAGCCTTTATCTCCTCCTTTGGCCAGGTTTTTAAAAGCAGGGTATCTGATCATGGGCAGGGCATAGGTGTTGACATCTTAGATCTTGTTCTGACCATTCAGCTGACTTTTCAGGACTTGCTCTACTTTACGTAGGTATTTGGCTGTGGCTAACTTCCTTGCAGCCTCTTCATGATTTCCACTTGCCTGCTGGATCCCAATGTATCTGTAGCTGTACTGAACATCGGGTGTGTTGCCTTTTGGTAGTTCAACCCCTTCAGTTGTGATTATCTTGCCTCTCTTTGATATCATCTACACTTTTCTAGCCCAAATGACATTCTGATGTGATTGCTGCAGATCCTGGTGATGTGGATCAGTGAGTTGATGTCACACTCACTCTTTGCATACAGCTTGAGGTCATCCATATAGAGGTGGTGGCATCCATTTCTGAACCGGTATCTAAGGCAACTCTTTGTGATGATCTGGCTGAGCAGAACAGCATGGGGGGGATACGGCGTCTTAGTATATGCCGCACTTGATGTCTTGTAGTCTCTAGCGAGTGCCATGTCAAACAGTAACTGGTATTTGGCTCCTCTGGTGTCACTACCAACCCCCTTTCTGGACCCTGCTCATGTATTGAGCCACATGCCTACTCATCTCGGCAGTGATCATCTTCAGTGATGTCTGACAGAAGCTTCCATGTTGCGCAGAGGCAGGTTATTGGCCGTTATTTGGATGGAATTGTTCCCTTCTGGGTGTCCTTCATTATTAACCGTCCAAACTTGGTTCAACCCCTCTGGGTGGGTCCCATCTTTTAATAACGAGTTCGTCTGAGCTGCCAGGTGTTCATTGAGTGCAGTTAGCTTCCTTAGCCAGTAGCTGCAGTTCTTGTCAGGGCCTTGTGCTGTCCAGCTCTTCATCCTTGAGAGTCTTTCTTGATTGTCTGCCATGGTGATGTTTACTGGGAGTTGTTCTGGGAGATGGCTGTGGTCCTCTCTCAAGTCTGCTAGCCACTGAGCATTGACGTTATATGATGCCTCCTTCTCCCATATTCTCTTCCAGTACAGTATACTTTTCTTGTGTACATGGGGCAGGTAGCCAGGGCTGTGAGTCACGTTTTGGCAATCTCCAGTGCCTCTATTATGGACAGCTTTCTGTACTTACTAGCTAGTTTTGTGGTCTTGCCCTTCTCGTCATCTTCAGGGGTACTGCCCCTTATACTGTAGCTCTTATCCAACTTGTAGCCAAACTTCTCAACGATTACTGTCGCTGTTGCATATATCAGCTTATTGGTCTCAGAAGGGATAGTTTGTAGAGCCACATTCACATCCTCTACTAGACTTTCAGAGGTTACTTCAACACTAAGCCTCTGTAACTGTTCCTGGTGGTTTCCAGGTATGCATGTTAGCTATAATCTTCATTCACAGGTAAGCTGCCCTTGTGTTAATGTCATTGGGGCTTGGAACTCAATCTCCAGTGTGCGAGTGATGACCTGTCGTCCTGGCTCCCCCTTGCCATAGCATTGTTGTTGTACATCATCGGTCTCTAGTTGTGATAGTATTTGTCAATTGCAGACACTGGAACACTGAGTCACAATTTGTTTCTTCGTTAGCTTGGATGTTGGGTTTCGAAGCAACGATAAGTCCCACATCAACTGCATATATCCCCTTTGACTGGAGTTTGCAGGCATAGTAACATTCCATTAATCCCACACTTTCACTCCTAGTCCATGAATTTCTTGTTCCGACATCTCATCAGGTTGCCCTGGTTGATATGAACCTTATTAACTCGGGTGACTTCCAAGGCGGCATGGCTCTCCTATTCTTGATTGCACTCATAGCCGAGGTATGGCGGATTAGCAGTAAGGACCTTGCCAAAGAGCACAACTGGATTCTTGCTACACCCCAGGATGGGAGCCCTGGTCTTCCAAACCAAAGTCATGTATGTATTTGTATGTGTATATATATACTGTATGTATGTATATAGGTTGACAAAGAAAAACAACAAAATGAACAGAAATCACATTACCTGTACAGCATTTTCATGGGTTACAAACTTAAAACAACTGGACATGTTGACAGTTGAATACATGGGTCTGATACAGTATAATATCAGTAAACCAGAATTAGATCAAACAGGATAATGTTTCTGGGACATTTTCAATAGATTGCAGTCAAACATTCAGTATGAAAATACTGGTTTCCCTTTAAATTATCTATCATGTGTACAGTGCAAAGAAAATTCTAGATGATTACTAAACCCCCAATTCCGATGAAATTCAAAGAAGACATGACCTGAATGTTCATAGCCTGTTTCAAGAACAAATTAGCCTGCATTGCTCAGACACAATTAAGGATCCTAACGCATCTCTCCGGAAAAGTTAAATGTCTTGGCTAGGCTTGTTTTATATTGAGAATGTTCAGGCTTTATTGGTGTAAAACAATGTTGCTGTAGCTAGTTGTGATGTGTACCTTGGCTCCATGTTGGTCCCTGACCCCAGCACCCTGAGCCATCTCTCACCTCATTGAGAGTTCCACTGATCAGCTACAAATGCAGCTTTGGCACTTGGGCATCAACTCAACACTTTCCCATGCTACAAGGTGCAGGAGGATGTCAGTTTGAGAAATGGAAGGATTGGTGATGAGAGAAAGATGAGGAGAACTAACCTCACTCATTTTGCCATGTCAATGGAGGGCAGAAAGATACAGTGGGGTGAGAGATGGACCAGTGATGCCAAACCATCCGGAAGACAAAACACACAATAAATGGTAAAATGTAAATATCCTCTATTTAAATAGTGCTTTTCTTGTCATTTTTGACCACTCAAACCACTTTTAAACTACAGGTTTTGCATTCACCTATTCACACACACATTCATACATTCATCAGGAGTGTTAATCATTCACACGTTCAAACACCGTTGGGGCAGCATTTGACATGTTAGCTGCAGGGTCTGGGATCGAACAGGTACCAGCAGATCCCTGGATGACCGTTAGGTCTGAAGACAGCAGTAAAGCCTTCATCACTGTGTCCAGAGCTACTGAATTTAGCACTGCAATGATGGTGGATGTGAGTTCTGCTGATGATGGAGGTGACATCAATCACAAATTTAGCAAGGCTTCACCCAAGGAGGTAAGAACATTTGACGTCCCCTTGAGCAAACAAAAGCGGAGACAGGCTAATAGTACAACACTAAATCGTTTTATAACACATTACAGCTAAATGTCTTGAATGAAATCAGGATAAGATAAAACACGGGTATGTTTATATAATCAGCTGATTTTGAGGACATGCTCATGCACATTATAACATTTACTATACCTCATAAAATGTTCATGGACTGTCTGCTGCGGCCATTGGTTCTTTTTGATTTCTGTACCCATATATACTTCCATCCAGAGTGGTTTGGTTTGCATTTTTGTTGCCAAAAGCTATAGAGACTAACGGAAACATTGTTAAATTTTACATACTGTTCTGTTTTGGGTTTTTTTTAATCACATTTCTGTTGGTGCACCAAGCACACTGATCCAACACAGAATGTAAACTTTAATCACAGCAGGTGACTCGTCAAATGAAGCGGCACACGTCCTTCATCTGTGTTCTGATGTAAGATTACCCAAATGCTTTATTTTTTAGCACTCTTTTCTCACTGCTTGCAAGATTTTCTGAAACAAAGTTTGTTTTCTTGTTGTTATAAGTATCCCACCAAAAAGATGAAGCAGGATGTTAAAAAAAATTGGAGCAGAGGAAAATGTTTGCAGTTTGTATGGTGTCAGTCTGATAGTAATGAAGCCTACATTGATCTATAAGGAGCTATTAGCAAATTTATACGTGCTGTAAGACTAAGAGAAGTATCCTCTATTGTATTGTTTTCAGATTTCACTCTCTCACACAACACATGCCTATTGCAACTCTAACATACACCTTTGCTTCCGCCAATCTAGTCTTTCTTTTTCCAAGTTTGGATGGGCCAGGGACCAGAACGTAATAAGGCAACGCTGTCAGTGAAACCCAAAAGTGTGTCATAACAAATTTGCAATGTGGTGAATCAGCTAACTTTTGGATAGCGATTTCCCAGCTAATATTTGCCTACGTCTGTAAAGATCACAGTATATTATATAGCATATTGCAGCAGGCTGGATTTGTAACACTGAGCTGACAGAAAACAGTTAATACAGCTACTCCCCTCTTCTGTCTGCTGTAGTCAACCTGTTTTAAAGCTGTGTGATCTGTAATGGAGTAAGTGGTATTACATCTGACTCAAGTATGCCCAGATAGTGACCTTGCTTAAGCTCAAAGAACCATGGACATGGCCAAAAACCAAAGTGGACTGGACACTGCACTATAGACCAAATGAGGCCAGTTTGATGACAGGGGACACAGTATGCAAGTGATTCACATAAGGACTATGACTTCAGGATGAAAGGACATGGCAGGTATGGATTAGGTCGAGGAACAAAACAGTGAGGAGAACTTTGACCAGTAGGAAACTGCTGAGTCTTACTCTGGACTGTCAATGATCACAATACACACGTCTGCACATGTACAACTCATTGCCTCAAGGTCCACTGAACTTAAAACTACATCCAAACTACCTCATTAGGGACTTTTGGGGACACTCAAGTGGATTTTCAGATGCAGCAGTCATACGGTATACCACAGGAAAATTTAAGCAAGTTTAACAGTATCAAACACTTGACACTGCCCAACCATATTTGGAAATGTGCACACAGGCATCATATTTACAGTATATCCTGCTTTTAACATGAACCTTTAACATTAAATGCTGTATATAACACATGTCATGAATGATAATGCGTAGAACTGAACCCACTGATCACTATTTTCTAATGTTAAATCATGACAATAACTGAAAGAAAGTTGAAAAACTGTTTTTTTCTGGCACAGAAATGTGTGGTGCGGGTGAGGTGTAGGAAGCCTATGTTAACTATTCTGCTGTCATAATCCTGTGGCTGTGTGCACACATGTGCATCCATCATGCAGCATTACCTTTAAGTGTGCAGAATCTTTATTTTTACAGGGTTAAGACTGACTACTTGTTGTGTGTAGCGAGGTGGACCCAAACGCAGACACGGACCAACGTGGGTATGGAGGAAGCAGGCTTTATTGCTAGGAAAGTGGGGGAAATGAAGGTGGATGACGCGGGAATGAAGCAGGCATAGGACTGGAGTGCTGAGATGAGTGAGGGAGAGGGGCAAGGGCTGGCAGGAGGAAGCAGGCGGTAGTGGGTTGAAGAGCTGGCAAGCAGGCAGGCAGGCAGGTGAGTAGTGGTCCAGGAGTATTGGAGAGAGAGACGACAGTTAATACACAACCAACTAGGAAAAATCTCGAGACAAGGCCTGAAGCGTAAGCTACCACTTAAGTGGATTCAACGATCTGGCGATGAGTGGGTGAAGAGCCGGGGGAGATATACTGCAGATTGATGAATTGATGGGGCAGGTGAGCAGACTGGGACAGGTGATGAGCTGATTGCCGACAGGAGTGTACATAGAGCCACGGGAGAGCCACGCCCAGGCCAACACACACACCCACACAAACAAAACAAACACAGAGAGATAGACAGGGGAGCACTGGAAATACAAGGAAAACTGTAGGGAATTGTCTGGTACCATAACACTACTTCAGACTCAGTTAGTGGTGTTCCTACGACATGTTTGATGAGTGAAACAATTTGTATGTTATTTTTATACACTACTGTATGTTACACTTCATGTCAAGTCAATTCTATATAGCGCCAATTCATAACAAAAGTCATGACATTTAATATTTAACACCTACAGTAGGTCACATACTGTATATGTCCACTTCAATGTTGATAAGAGTATTTCAAATTTCAAAAATATCATTTTAAGGTATATTTAGAAGAGAATATTAAAAAAAAAAAAAGTGTGATTAATTCGTGATTATATATATATGTATACAAAAATAGAATGAATGTAGAATATATGAAAGTATACATTTTCAATTAAATTCCAAAAACAAAATTTACTTCTCTATGATATTTCATTGAGATGAATTGTGCACAGCGGTGGGAAAGCAGCCTCTGCTCAAGTACAACAATGCACTTGGGCAAACCACATGCAGAATGGTAAAGGGACTTTAATAAAGCAATTCCTCAAAAAATGTAATTTTTCACATGCATCTTTTGGATATGATTAATTCATCCCTGATAACAGGCTACGTACCACAGTCCTTCAAAGAAGCTGTAATCAAACCTCCTCAAAAAAGCATCACTTGATCCTGAGTTTCTGGCAAACTACAGACCAATATCTAACCTTCCTTTTATGTCTAAAAAAAGAAAGTGATAGCTAATCAGTTATGTGATTTTCTACACACTAATAACTTATTTGAAGTTTTCCAGTCAGGTTTTCGAAAGCATCATAGCACAGAGTCTGCACTAATCAAAGTTACAAACGACCTTTTAATTGCTTCAGACAAGGGACTTCTATCTGTACTTGTTCTGTTGGATCTTAGTACGGCATTTGACACCATCAACCATCAGATCCTAATAGAGAGATTAGACAACTTACTTGGCATTAAAGGAGCAGTATTAAATCTGTAGTGTTAAAGTCTTATTTATCTGACAGAACCCAATTTGTACATGTTGACAATGACTCTTTTATGTATACCAAAGTTAGCTATGGAGTTCCACAAGGATCAGTATTAGGACAAATTCTTTTCATTTTATACAGTATATGCTTTCTCTAGGTAACATTATCAGAAAACATGATATTATTTTTCACTGCTATGCAGATGTAACCCAGCAATATTTATCCGTCAAACCTAACGAAATCAACAGACTAGCTAAATTTTAAGCCTGTCTTAAATATATAAAAATGTGGATTACCTGCAATTTTTTGCTGCTCAATTCAGATAAAACTGAAATTATTGTCCTCGGTCCTACACACCTCAGAAATAAATTATTGAATGACATAGGAACTCTGGACGACATTTCCTTAACTTCTAGCACTGTAAGAAATTTGGGAGTTGTCTTTGATTAAGATCTGTCCTTTGACTCCCACCTAAAAAAAATATCTAGATCTGCCTTTTTTCATTTACGTAATATTGCAAAAATCAGATACTTTCTGTCTTAGAATGATGCACAAAAATTGGTTCATGCCTTTGTCACTTCCAGGCTTGAATACTGTAACTCCTTATTATCAGGCTGTACTACCAAGTCACTAAAGACCCTCTAACTGATTCAAAACGCTGCTGCTCATGTACTCACTGGAACACAAAAAATAGATTTTATTTCTCTTGTTGTAGCTTCTCTGCATTGGCTTCCAGTGAAATCCAGAATAGAGTTTCAATTTCTCCTCCTCACCTACAAAGTTTTAAATGGGCAGGCACCTTTGTATCTTAAAGAACATATATTGCCTTATCCCCCAATTAGAATGCTGAGTTCCCAAAATGCCTGCTTACTGGTATTTCCTAGGATCTCTGAAAGTAATCTGGGAGGCAGAGCCTTCAGCTATCAGTCCCCTATTCTCTGGAACAAGCTCCCAGTTCAAGTCAGTGGGGCAGACCAGCTCTTTGTGTTTAAAAGTAGGCTAAAAACCTTCCTTGATAAAGCTTATAGTTAGGGCTGGCACAGGACGGCCCATAGTTATGCTGCTATAGGTCTAGACTGCTGGAGAATTTCCCATAATACACTGAGCCCTTCTATTTCTCTACCTCATTCTCTCCCTACTTTCTAATCTGTCATGTCCCAGTATTTGTGTTACTAACTTCACCCCGGGAAGTTTCTCCCAAGAGTCCCTCTACCTTATCGTTTCTCAGCCACCTGGTGACGTGGGCTAGCAGTTCTGCTAGTGACCTGCTATCCGGTGGAGATGTGACCTTGTATCTGGGATCATGATCAGCTTCACCTATCCTACACGGAGAGGCCTGGAATCCTGACCTGGATCACTGTCTGGTTCCTGAACTGTGCTCTTTAATAACATACTTCTGAAATCAGTTCTTATGTTTTGGTGTCCATAGACTGGTCTATGACTGTCATATTTGGTGATCTGTACTTGTGACATCTATTGCACATCTACCCATCCCAGGGAGAGGGATCCCTCCTTTGTGGTTCTCCTTGAGGTTTCTTCTTTTTCCCTGTCTAGGGTTTTTTGAGGTTTTCCTCACCCGATTTAAGGGTCTAAGGGTAGAAGGTGTTGTTATGTACAGATTTTAAAGCCCTCAGAGGCAAATTGGTATTTGTGATTTTGGGCTATACAAATTAAAATTGATTGATTGTTCACACACACGCTCATATACTGGTTGCAACCAAGGGGCTAACCATTCATAAATTCACCTAAAATGGCAATTTGGTTACAGTCTTGTCAATGGCTGCTTCAATATGCTATCTACAGGTGAGGGATAAGAAAACCACTCTACCTCCGGATCCATGAGTGCCTGCAGTACACTGCAGTGAAAAACTACATTGAGTGCAAGTATAACAATACAATTTTGTAAATGCACAGTGTTGCACGCATTACTGTATACTATAGAACAAAAATGACAAAAGACCAATAAACATAGTTTCAGGCGACACAACTGACGGTAAGAAGGGAGTATACAGTAGTGTCACATGTTTAGTTATTCCTCTGCCCCTTTCAGTGATAACGGTACGTGTATTAACTGTAGTTTATTTGCTGCATTGGAGGCGAGGCTTAATGATTTGGAGGCTACGATCCGCACCTTGCAAACCAAACCAGTAGCTTCGCTAGCTAACCAGCCCCCATTAGTCGGTGTGGGTCAACTGAAAACAGCTCCTCAGAGCTCCCCAGCAGCTCCTGAAGAGCCCGGGAAACCAGGGAGGTTGGGTGACGGTTCGAAGGAAGCATAGTCCTAAACAGAAGCCCATGGTTCACGACCCACCCGTTCACGTTTCCAACAGATTCTCCCCACTCATTTACGCACCCTCTGAGAAACCAACTCCACTAATTGGATGCTCTATTTTGCGAAACGTGACATTTTCCACACCAGCGGCCATAGTCAAATGTATTCTCGGGGCCAGAGTGGGCAACTTGGAATCAAATTTAAAGCTGCTGGCAAAGAGTAATCGTAAATACAGTAAGATTATAATTCATGTCGACGGTAATAACGTTCGGCTACGCCAGTCAGAAGTCACAAAATTTAATGTTGAGTCGGTGTGTGCTTTTGCTAAAACACTGTTCTCTGGTCCTCTGCCTAATCTGACCAGTGACTACATGTTTAGTCGCATGTCGTCATTGAACCGCTGGCTGTCGAGGTGGTGTCCAGCAAACAACGTGGGCTTCATTGATAATTGGCAAACTTTCTGGGGAAGACCTGGTATAATTAGGAGAGACGGCATCCATCTTACTTGGGAAGGAGCTGCTCTCATTTCTAGAAATATGGCCAGATTTATTAGTCAGCTAAATTGACAAGTTAGAGTTGGAGCCAGGAAGAAGAGTTGTAGTCTTACACGCTTCTCCGCGCTTCCTTTAGAGTCATCCACCTACAACCCCATAGAGACTGTGTCTGTCCCCGGTCCAAATAAATTCACTAAATCAAATAACAAGTGTTAACATAGGAACTTAATAAAAATCAACACCACTTAATGAGACAGTTTACAAAGTAAAGAGACTTAAATGTGGACTCTTGAATATCAGATCATCTAAAGGTGTATTAATAAATGAGCTTATATCAGATAATAATATTGATTTATTCTGCCTTACTGAAACTTGGCTGTGCCATGATGAATATGTAAGTCTTAATGAATCCACTCCTCCCAGTCACATTAACACACACATTCCCAGAGACACTGGCAGAGGTGGTGGAGATGCAGCTATTTTCAATTCTGCCCTATTAATAAACCCTAAGCCCAAACAAAATTTTAGTTCATTTGAAAATGTCATTCTTAGCATTTCCGATCCAAACATGAAAACTCCAACTATGTTTGTTATAGTGTATCGAGCACCTGGACCCTACACTCAATTTTTAATCTGAATTTTCAGAGTTTCTCTCAGCTCTGATCCTTAAAACAGATAAAGTTATTATTGTAGGTGACTTTAATATCCATGTAGACGTTGAAAACGACAGCCTTGGTACTGCGTTTCTGTCAATGTCAATCTTATAGTATACAGGAAGTCCTGATATGTGTTTGGAAAGCTTCACTCCAATTGACCTTCATGAGCTAACTACAACATTATCTTCATCTAAATTGTCAACTTGTATACTAGACCCCATACCTACTAGGCTGCTCAAAAAGGTTTTACCCTTAGTTAGCACTCCGCTACTGAATATAATCAATTCATCACTTGTAATAAGTTATGTGCTCCAGTCTTTTAAAGAAGCTGCTAAAAAAAACCCTACCCTTGACCGAGAAGTTGTAGCCAACTATAGACCAATATCCAACCTCCTCTTTCTTTCAAAGATTCTAGAGAAAGCAGAAGCTAAAAAACTATGTGGCTTTCTTCAGGATAATAGTCTTATTTGAGGACTTCTAGTCAGGTTTTAGAAAACATCACAGCACAGAAACAGCACTGGTAAAAGTAACAAATGACCTCTTCACTGTGTCTGATGAGAGATTTATTTCTCTACTAGTCTTTTTAGATCTTAGTGCGGCTATCATGATCTTGATCATCACAGCCTACTACAGAGGATGGAACAGCAAATTTGCATTAAAGGATCTGCTTTAAGTTGGATTAAGTCCTACTTACTGTATCTGATAGATATAATTTTGTTCATGTTAATGATGAATCATCCAGATATGACAAGGTTAGTCATGGAGTCCCACAAGGTTCTGTGCTTGGACATTACTATTCACTCTATACATGCTTCCTTTAGGTAATATTATTAGAAAGCACTCCATACATGTTCATTGCTACGCAGATGACACACAACTATACTTATCAATGAAACCAGATGAAACCCATTAGTTAGCTAATCTACAAACATGTCTTAAGGACATTAAAAACTGGATGTTTCATAACTTTTTAATGTTAAACTCTGACGAAACTGAAGTCATTTTACTGGGTCCTAAACACATTAGAGAGTCATTATCCAACAACATAGTTAATCTGGATGGCATTACCTTGGCCTCCAGCACCACTGTCAGAAACCTGGGTGTTATCTTTGACCAGGAGCTGTCTTTTAACTCACATGTAAAACAGATTTCAAGGACGGCCTACTTTCACCTCCGTAACATTGCTAAAGTCCGGCACATCCTGTCTCAACAAGATGAAGAAAAACTAGTTCATGCATTTGTTTCTTCCAGGCTGGATTACTGTAATTCTTTATTTTCAGGTTGCCCTAATAAAATTTTAATTTAATTTTAAAATTTTGAAAACTCTAATCCAAAATGCATCAGCGCATGTACTGACTAGAACTAATATCAGAGACCATATTTCCCCC
>KV751324.1:1047863-1060428 GCA_001698575.1 Mola mola | reverse complement strand
GAGGCAGACACACTCTCTGATTTTAAGAATAGGCTTAAAACCTTCCTTTTTGATAAAGCTTATAGTTAAGGCTGGCCTATCTAGACCTTAATTATGCTACTATAGGCTTAGGTTGCTGGGGGAACACTCCATGATGCATTGAGCTCTCTTCTCTGCCCCCTCTGACTCAGACTCCATCTCTGCCCCTCTAAATGTCCATATCCTTACACTAACTTTACTTCTTCCCCAGGAGTCATTGTGCTTTATCATCCTGCAGGTCTTTCTAGGACGCGGTGGGAGCTGTTTCTGTGGTCCTGCCTGATACCTACAGCTCACATTAGAACAGGAGATCCTGTGACTTGGATCTTTGGCTGGATTTCCAAGTGCAAATCGCGATCCACAGATTACAATGGCTTCTGGACCAATAAACTACACCTGCTTCTGTATCACTACACTTCACATATCCCTGGATTTATAAATTCCACATACTCGTGGACTCAGTGACTACATCAGCAACACTCAGATCTTGCTACATGGACTATAATGACTCCTGGACCAACAGAATACACCTGCGTCTGGATCACTAGACTTACCATACATCCATATTTATAGATTCCACAGACTCTGGGACTCATGGATGTTTTATATATCCTAAGTAAACTGTTATTATCATGTTGTTGTGTTCTGTACATGTGACATCTATTGCACGTCTGTCCATCCTAGGAAGAAGGATCCCTTCTCTGTGGGTCTTCCTGAGGTTTCTTATTTTCCCTGTTTAGGGTTTTCTAAGTTTTTCCTCACCTGGTTTGAGGGTCTAAGGGCAGAGGATGTCACATTTCTACAGTTTGTCAAAGCCCAGTGCGATGATATGTAAATTGTGATTTTGGGCTATACAAATAAAATTTGACTTGATTTGATTTGATTTGATATTATTGATTTGTTCATTTACATTTAAGTAATTGTACTGTTTGCATTATAAAACAGTATTCAGAGTAATTGTAATCTCTGTCCCTGGAGACAGCCTCGTGTTTCTCTAAGTTAGTTTTTCTTCTTTTTTTTTTTTTGAACTCTTGCTTAAGACGCCAAATGGGCAGCTGTACTGATGATCAGATGAGAGGAAGTGGATTAATGTTGTCTCAAGATAAAACCCTCACTCACCCACTCCACTTCAGTCCAAGCTAAATCCCTAATAAGGATGTTTTTGACCCAACTATCTCTTTAAGAATGACAGATTTCACTGTGTGTGGGTGGTAGGTTTAGAAACAGCCATTTATTGCTTGGGCTTGATAAAAGTTCAAGGCAATCATTGGATGAATTAGAACCTACAAAATGTGTATTAATGTGATAAACCTACTTTTGCTCTGTTTTACTGCAGCATTTAAAATACATTGTTTGTTGTTCACTCGTAATTGTCCCTTTTCCCCCATATTCTTTTGAGACTGTGTTTGCATCTTTTCATTTAAAAAATCATCAAAATATGCTATTTGTAAAGGGGAGGCCAAATGTTTGCATTGAACCGTATAAATCAAATCAAATTTTTGTGTCTATCGCCCAAAATCACAAATTACAATTTGTCTGAGTGAGTTTTTAAGAACTGTAACAAATGTGACACCATCTGCCCTTAGACCTTTGTACCGGGTGAAGAAAAGTTAAAATAAAAAACCCTGAAAAGGGAAGAATAAGAAACCTAAGGAGGAACCACAGAGGAGGGATCCTCCTCTCTAGGACAGACAGATGTACAGTAGATGTAACATGTACATAACAACATGACAATAAGGAAATAATGATAATGTTGCTGATAGGTGTTCAAATATATGAAGTCTATGAGTGCAAGGATATGTGTAATCTATAAATCCAAAGGGATGTGTAGTCTATTGATACAGAAGAAGCAGAATCCATATACATATTTGGGACACAGCATAGATGCAGATTGCTTGAGCACAGATTTTTAATTGAATTTAATCTATTCATTTTTTTTACACAGAAAGAAGAGATTTCAGTAGGGCCATTATTGTTTAAAGGTGACTTGAATGACTAACCATGATGGCTGTCAGAGATCAATGGTCGACAAAAATGACTGTGGGTGAAACTCATCAACCAATCTCAACCCATCATCTTTCTCCAAAAACGCTTGAGGCTCTTTTACACTGCCTTTTCAAGGTAACTTTTGTGTGCCTTTTCCCCACCTTGATGTCTGTGTGAAAGTTACTACGGGGGTTTGTTTCAATGCGGCTCTGATCCGCCTTGGACGTAGTATCAGAGTCGCATCAGAGGCTGGCAGTGTCTGTACAAATAGGTAAGCCACCCCTCAGGGGTGGGGTGTTATGATGCTGCACAAGCACAAAAAACAGTTCACTTGCCATTAGACCACCCCTCTGTTTTCACTATACTATAACAGCAACGACACACAAACATCAATGTGTATATAGGGCAAAAACCAGCAACAGCACACGAACAACTATCTGTCAAGAAAGCAAAAATTTGCAAGAACACACAAACACATAAGGCAAAATCACTGCAACCACTACTGCGCTCAATTCAACAAAAATAATGTGTGCAATATATGTACATTCTGCAGATCTTTACACAAATAACGCAACTAAAAGGGCCTGATTATAAGACTCTAATAACCTTGTTCCAAAATCAATGGCGTTATGAGCAGATTCATGCTTTACAACACACATTCCAAGAAACAACAACCTAGAAAGTTTACATTTTTTTGGTCTCTATATATGCAAGTCACCACACAAAGCCCTTCACAGGGACCATAAAGTGACACACATTGGCAACCTACTCATCGCTAACCAAAATGTGAAAAGCTAATATCCAAAATTTACACTGACCAGTTTAGACAGAATGTACGCTGCGGAGCAACAAATACATGTCTTACCGTACATCTGCATCACAGAACTCCAAATGTGGTCGTTCTCTCTGGGTTAGTGGTGATGAACAGCCTCATCGGGGTATTAATGTCTAGACTGTCCTGAATATCCCCATGAACATGAGAGCGACATGCATCTGTCTATTGTGAAAGTGTTCAGATGGCGCAGGGTGGAAAATGTAGAATCAAGCATAGTTTAACTAAGCTTTTAGAGTCTTTAAAAAATAGTCCTTGTTTTCCCCAAAGTCCTCCCAGGAAAATGTCTCCATACCCTTACATTTTTGGGGGTGTTTGTTGATCAAACTGTTGTCAGAAGGCCAGTCTACTGCTGGCTAGTGTGAGCTGGGGGCAGGAAGGCAAAGGCAGTCGCAGTGTGTGTGCTCGACATATTCCTCAGCTCTTCATTGTGTTTACAATATAAGCGAGCCTGCTGCTCCATCTGCCCTGCATTTCACTGCCCTCACAATGGTGCTGCTCATGCAACTTCCTAGTTTGTTTACATGGACACACCGATTCGCCATTCCTGTTTTGTTTTTTGTTTGGATGAAGTTGTTTCTTAGCGACTAGTACGCACACTAAAGGGTGATGCTGTTTCTCTGGTCCCGTCTCTTTTGACTCCGCAACACCTGGTTTGCTCTGTGAACAGCTGCACTAAAGCGCCTTATTGGGACATGCAATCTGTAACTACCCAAACCTTGATGACGCCTACTGACCAGGTGTGTGGGGTATGATGATTGTGGGTAAGTTGGCAATAAGAATATGAAAATATGAATATGGCATTTACATTTACAATACAGTTAAAGATTTTTTTTTTTTTTTAAGATTCACCACAGTCAATGAGTATAAAGAAGACAATGGAAGGCAGCACACAGTAAATCACCCTGACTTTCATTATATGAATGGACAGACATTCACAAGGAGGACAACTCAAGGCTCCAGAAATAGATGTTTAAAAATAGCCTTTGTGCTCTAGTTATGACAAGGAATCTCAGGGAAGCATAATGCAGTATGATCAGCTTAAAGACTAACAGGTAAACACCTATAGTACATCATGCAAAGCCAAGCATTATGCTTTCAAATTTACCGGGTAAATCACAGGTGTCCCAAGCAAAATTCATCCGCAACTATATATATAAAAAAAAAAAAAAAATTTCAATAAACATGTCAATTCTGGTACTTCTTCATTTTCATCCATCCAACCATCCATTTTATACCGCTTATCCTGTTAAGGGTGTGTGTGGGTGTGTGTGTGTGTTTCGGGGGTGGGGGGGCTGGAGTCTATCCTTTTTCATTTGTAATTTAAACAACTGCTACTCCTGCTATCACACACACCAGTGTAAGACATTGGCTAATGCCTTGCCAAAAATTATCACACACAATATGGATGAGTAGTGTTGTCAGTTTCTAAGCAACACGCACACACACACACACACACACACACACACTCTCAACTGCGTCATTTCCTATTATTCAGACGGTCTGAGAGCGTCCAACTCCGCGCTCCCTGACAGTTGCGCGCAGAAAAGGCTCGGTCGTGGAATATACTAAAATTGGAACGATACAGAAAAGAAACGATAGACTCCTGGCCTACTCTGGAGTTTGTTCTGAGGACAGAATAAATATTGGTAATGTCATGTGTTATTATAAGGTGCCGTTTACAATTTGTAATGATGTTATGATACCGAGCACTGGGATTGTAATTGCTGGAGTTACTCATTACACCACTCATTGTTTGATTCGCTGAAGCTCGTGCCTGCGAAGGCTTCATTTGTTATGCAGTCAGCTGTATTCGTACGTTGTGCACATCAATTATTTTTGTACATTGTAAGAGGAACCCGAGGAAATGGTTTGCTTTGGACTGACAACAAATGTAGTTGGCTCGGCGCGGAGACCGCCGCTCACCAGTTGAAGTTACCCGATGCGTCATCAGGCAGTTTCACGTTTGAATTTCAGGCGTGATGATCGACTATAAGAGCACATTAACAGATGCCCAATACGTCCTCCGGTCTGTGTGATGCAGGACCTCCGCGTTATGTTATAGGATGAGCGCTGATCTGGAGCGCGTTTCGCTCAATACATCGGTGAACTCAGCCGGTTCGGGCGGCCGTGCGCTCTCCGCAAACGTCCGGCGGCTGCACGATGCTCTCAACCTGCTGCTCAGCGACCTGGAGAAAGAGCAGTTCATCCACTGTCTCAATGTGTATCACGTGAAGCGCAACGTATTCGATCTGGTACAAACTCTCAAAGTGATTCTCAATACGCAAGGCAAACGACAGCTGCTGCCGATGCTGCGCTTGGTCATCCCGAGGTCCGATCAGCTGCTGTTCGACCAATACACCTCTGAGGGACTCTACCTAAAGACCGACGTGCTCCCCGGCAACGGCAGCCCAGAATATTTGGGGGAAGATGGCGACTCAGCTCTGCAGAAATATGTCAGCTGCATCCAGGAGTTGCACCGCACTTCGGGCTGTCCGGACGGTGTAATCAGCCCAGCGGAACCGTCGGCCCCTGTAGCCAAGCAGTTCTCCGAGGGCAACTTTGGTGACGTGCGCCAAATCACCCTGACGCGCTCCAAGAGCCACGAAGGTCTGGGTTTCAGCATCCGTGGGGGGTCTGAGCACGGCGTGGAGATCTACGTGTCGCTCGTGGAGCCGAACTCATCTGCTGAGAAAGAAGGACTGAGGGTCGGGGACCAGATAGTGGCCGTGAACGACATGGTGTTTAACAATGTCACACACATAGAGGCAGTGAAGGTAGGATCTTAAGCACGTGCATCAAATTAAGAGGTCATTTAATGGTTTCTTTTAAAACAACTTCCACAAAGAGTGTGTTGGAATTTTCATGTGCACAGGAATCTGCTTTTGCGTGTGTGTGTGTGCGTGCGTGTGTGCGTGCGTGTGTTGCAGATGTAAACATTGTATGATTCATGGAGAGAAAACATTATAAGCACTCGGCCATGCAGTACAAAACAACAGTAGTTTATGACAGTGCTGCTTCCTCATCCGGGGTTCAAGTCCCGGTGGAAGCTGCCTGCAGTCCACTTACTTCCTTTTTATTACTTGTTCTACACCACTTAACAGGAGCTTAATGTTCTGTGTGCTGGCACAATGAGCCAAAATGAACTCAAACGTTCAGGAGCAGGTAATGGAATGGAGGCTCTTGTTCTCCTTTTCAAAATAATAAAACAACAAAGGGGTCACAGATGTCTTCTTTCCTAAATGTTATGTCGTCACTGGGGTCTTTGATGACATTATTCTTGGAAATAGCTGATTTTATTTATTGATGGCAGAACTGAATGTGAAAAGATAATAGAGGTTACAGGAAACCCATATTACAATCACTATAGTGAGTTTCACAGAGGTCGTTTTCCACCGCCTATCCTGTTAAGGGTCGTTCATCACAGGGCTGACATAAGACAACTATCCACACTCACATTCACACCTATACCAATTTAGAGTAACCTATTAACCTACCCCCCTGTTTTGCATGCTTTTGGACTGGGAGGAATCCAGAGTACCGAGAGAGAACCCATGCAGACACAGGGAGAACATACAAACTGCACAGAATTAACCACTGCACCACTTTGCTACACTTTTCACCCAACATATTTTCAACATATTTTAATTCATAGCCTTTGCTAATTTTAATTTGTGTAGACAGTTTGTTTAGGTTTTTGAATATCTATGTACTAGATGCTATTTCAATGCACCACAAACAGTGTAAAAAATGGAATATCCAGATGGCTGTCTGTCTGAGAATAATCCAAGATTTGCTGAAAACTGTTTAAAGTTTCTTTTATCCGTAGGAAGCATGTCTCAAAATAAATAATTAAGATAATGTCAACAGAAGAGATTTTTCCTCTTTTGTTCGATACAGTTTGAATACACGTGCTGAATGTGTTGAGGACCTTGATATTTTCTGTCAAAGTACAGGGAGTTGCTAACTCTACCTAACCCTAACAATTATTTTTGTTGTTTATTAATTTACTGATTATTTTCACAATAAATCACTTAGTTTAAACATGTTTAAAAAATATGAAACATTCTCTTCCCATCTCATCATATCAGAGCCCAGTGTGTCCAACAGCAGAAAAGCAGCAATTGAATCATTTAAGAAGCTGCACCAATTGTTTTACATATTGAATAAATGATCTAACACTTCATTGATTATTGAAATAGTTGGCAACTGTATCCATGGCAACTCTAATGCTGATGCATTAGGTCAGATTAGATCGGACACCGGGGCTATGCTTCCATTACATAGTATTTGTTTGCACTTAAAAACTTAACACCAATGTTATTGTAGTGATCAGAGTCGAGATGGCAAAAGGAAAGTGAAAAGAGGTGGAGTTTCTTTTGGAAGATACATTTGTATATTACTGTACTTTTTATGTACTATATATGCATATTGTAAAATAAATAATGGCACATATTGCAAAACATATTTATTCCTGTCCAAGGCAGAGATAAATAAAATGACAAAGTGAAAAGGAAACAGCAAAAATAAACATTCAGCTTCTGCTCCACTTTTTTCAGACAAAATCATCACATCTTTGTAGTGCGATGACTAGAATTTTTTTTCACCTATTTCCATGTTAAGGAGTAATTCAACAAAATTAAAGGAAATTTCGTTGTGTTGAATTATTGTGCCCTCTTCTGTTGCCAAGGTTTAATGGCATCAATTAAAGAATTTGTGCCCCTTCCTGTTTAATTCTGCAAATGAACTCCTAATATATAACAGTTTCATTAATTTCTTCTTTCTTTTGCAGATTTTCTGTAAATTTCTGTTAAAATTGACACTTCAAAGAGGTAAAAACTGGAAAGAAAGATAATTCACTGACTACATGAGGCAAAGATCACAGGCAGCAAACTAATCGTTTTTCATACCTGTTGTGTTTAAAAATATCCCTTATGATGTACCCTTTTATCATCGACATTAGTGTTTCATTTGGACTGTCTATCTCTGGAAGTATTTATGACCTTGCAAGCCTTTCTCACTGAATGCACTCTACCTACAGCAATTTCCAAGTAGATACAACACTTTTTCTTACGGTTGAATGTTTTGGGCATTGACCGGCGTCTTATTTAAGAGCAAATGAAAGCTTTTTCACCTGCCCAAGGTGTCAAAGACTTACTGAATAAGTTCAGCAAGAGGGCATAACAATATTAAAAAACATTTTTTCTGACAGTGCTGAAGATTTGCCGCTAAAGTTCCTTTTGTTCACTCCATCACGTAAACATGCAAATCTGGGATATTTGTCACATATAGAGAGAGTTGCTGGTTTGTAGCTCCAGAATTGCTGTCAGGCTTTTAAAACACAAAACTTAACAGAAGGTTATATAACACAGAGCTTTTGATAAAATTGAACATAACACCCAAATTAACACAAAAATACAGTGCTGCAATCAGGATGTGATTAGCCTAGCTCAGCATAAAGGCATGAAGCAAGAGGAAACAAAGCCTACATTCAAAAATACATTTACTATGACCACTTAAGATCACTGATTAGTACATAGACTACCATTATAACATTAACCATGGAGACCATGCACTCCTCACGACGATGTGGCTTCCATGGATTTTAGAGAGGATTTTAGGAAGCTAATGTTTCCAGTATGAAACTTTACCTACTGTAATTTAAAAAAGGAAAATGTTAAGCCTAGTCTTAAAAGCAGAGAGTGTGTTTGCCTCCTGCACCAAGACTGGAAAATGGTTCCACAGCAGAGGAACCTGATAGCTGAATGCTCTGCCTCCCATTCTACTTTTGGAGATTCTGGGGACCACCAGTAATCCTGCATCCTGTGAGTGTTGGGTGATGGTTGGGTGATAGGGCAATCGAAGCTTTTTGAAATATGACGATGCCTAACCCTTAATATCTTTGTCAGTGAGGACAAGGGTTTAAAATCTATTATGGATTTAACAGGAAGCCAGTGCAGAGAAGCCAGATCAGGAGAAATATGGTCTCTGATGCTGGTTCTTTTCAGTACATGGGCTGCTGCATTCTGGATTGGTTGAAGAGACTTTAGGATCTTATTATTATTGTAATTACTGTAATTCTCTTTTCCCCCCTGGAAGTAACAAATGCATGGACTAATTTTTCTGCATCTTGTTGAGACACGATGTGACGGATTTTAGCTATATTACGGAAATGAAAGAAGGCTGTTCTTGAAATCTGTTTCACGTGTGAGTTAAAAGACAGCTGCTGTTCAAAGATATAACACCCAGGTTTCTTACAGTGGCACTAGAGGCCATGGCAATGCCATCCAAATCAGCTATGTTGTTGGATAATGAGTCTCTAATGTGTTTAGGGCCCAGCACAATTACTTCAGTAGTTCAGAGTTTAAAAAATAAAGAGTTATGAGACATCCAGTTTTTTATTTCCTTATAACATCCCTGAAGTTTAAATAACTGATAGGTCTCATCTGGCTTCAATGATATGTGTAGTGTATCATAGCAATGAAAATTAATTAATATTACCTAAAGGTACCATGTATTGAGTGAATAGTATTGGTCCAAGCACAGAACCTCAACTCAGTTGTTTGGTATCCATTATACAGTTATTTTAGTGTTCCTACTGTAAATTCCATTAACAGATAATCACTTTTGAATGTTTTTGTAGTGAGCTACAAACTAATGATTTAACATTTCACATTTCACAATGAAAACCCCTGAAACCTGCAAACATAGAAGTGACAAGTGATGACTATACATGAGGTAGCTTCCAGTCTTGATGCTAAGCTTGTCAGGTTGAATAAATCCATTCAGTTAAACCCTTTGCTCATCTCCATTAACAAATGAACTAAAGAACTGAAGAATATAGGTTTACTGCTTATCCATAATAACGAATCCCCAGAGAAGTGTGCTATTTCATTATTAGACACAATAATTATCAGGGTAATGTAAATTTAGCTGATATATCCAACTCCTGGTAAAGGCTGAGCTTTTTGCTTTGTTTTGGGTCCACATTCCTGGTGTCATCAAGAGATGGTAATTCATTGCAACTTTTAATGAGCCTGTAACAATGCCATTTTCTTAATTAAGAAGGGATTGTTATTTGGAAGCAGACCATTATCATAAAGTGCAATTCCATCCACCATTTTAGGTACTTTTTGTATTTTATGTATAAGCAAATGTTTAAAAAAAATTAAAAATAAATGAATACCATATATAATGATATAGAAGAAGAATGTGATGTTAACATCAGAAGTTAAGCCCACAGAGGTATTAGGGTGTTCATTCAAGATGGTGCCACGGATGGCTTCCTCGGCTGCTTTAGTACCTTGATCTTCGGTACTTTGTGTGTTTTTTGTGTGTCTGTTTAGTCTTCAGTTGCTCCCCTCTGGTCACTTTCACCAGAGAGAAACTTCAAAACTAAACATTCGACAGTCCTCTCCTGTAACTTGTTCTCTGGTTTTCATCAAACCAGAAAGTTTAAGGAGATTATGGTCTGAGGCACAAAGGCTCTCTATGGGATTTGCTGGAGACGCAGCCAGGGGAAGCGTGCAGGAGCGCTCGTCAAACTGAGGCACATTCATCTGGCCAACGTCCACTCCCTGGCAAATAAGATGGAGGAACTGCTGCTTCTCAATTCAAAAAACTCGGACTTTGGCAGATCTGCTGTCCTGTGCTTCACTGAAACCTCGCTCATTGAAAACATCCCAGACAGCACACTACAGCTGCTAGGATTCCAGCTTTTCAGAGTGGACCGCAGCACAGAACTCTCTGGAAGAACAAAAGGAGGTGGACTCTGCTTCTACATAAACTAATGTTGGTATACAGATGTCACAGTATTGAAGACGTGGTGCAGCCCTCACTTGGAGACTCTTATCATAAACTGCAAAACATTTTATTCACAGAGGGAGTTCTCCTCGTTCGCTCTAGTCAGAATTTACATCCCAACTCAGACATGTGTAATGGAGGCATTACAGCAGCTGGCTGACCAGATACGACATACTACCACCACGACATACTTCAAATATGATGAAATTTTTTACAGACAGAAACAAGGATGTGCCATGGGTTCTCCAGTGTCTCCTATCGTGGCTAACCTCTACATGGAGGAGGTGGAGGAGAGGGCTCTGAACTCCTTCACAGGAACAACTCCCAACCACTGGTTCAGATACGTGGATGACACATGGGTCAAAATCAAAACTCAAGAATTGGAGGCTTTCACTCGACACATAAATGTGGTGGACAAGAACATTAAGTTCACCAGGGAGGATACGAGAGATAATAGTTTGCCCTTCCTGGATTGTGTGGTGTCTCTTGGTAAGGATGGTAACCTCAGCATCGAGGTCTACATGAAGCCCACACACACAGACCAGTACCTCTTGTTTGACTCCCACCACCCACTGGAGCACAAACTGGGGGTAATCCGGACACTACAAGACCGGGCCCAGAAGGTTCCCTCCAGCACAGAGGGAAAACAAAAGGAATTGAAACACATCAAGACAGCGCTCCAGACATGCGGCTACCCTAAGTGGACCTTTGTCAAATCGTCCAAAAGGCGCCACAAAGAACCACCCGAGGCAGAAAGGGAAAAACGGAAGAACGTGGTTATCCCATATGTGATAGGTCTATCGGAAAAATTCAGAAGACTCTTCCAAAAACACAAAATTCGAGTCAACTTCAAACCGGGCCAGACCTTAAGACAGCGACTGTTCCACCCCAAGGATAAAACACCTAGGCATAAGCTCAGCAATGTTGTGTATGCCGTTCAATGCACAGAGGAGTGCTCTGACCTTTATATAGGTGAAACCAAACAGCCCCTCCACAGACGCATGGCACAACACAGGAGAGCCACCTCATCAGGACAGGACTCAGCTGTACATCTGCATCTTAAGGAGAAAGATCACTCCTTTGAGGACACCAATGTCCACGTTCTGGACGGAGAGGACAGATGGTTTGAAAGAGGAGTAAAAGAGGCCATCTATGTCCACTTGGAGAAACCCTCTCTAAACAGGGGTGGTGGACTAAGACACCATTTGTCTGCAACCTACAATGCTGTCTTGGGAGCCCTCCCCAGGCGGTTTAACCCCCACACACACCTGGGGCCATGTGAACCCAAGGTGTCACACGGAACCAAGGGTGAGGGGCAAACACGCTCAAGTGATTCACACCCGGGCTCTTGTGACCTTAACGACTCACACGATGCCTAGCCAGACGACCCCATACGAGGCTGTTGTTTTTCTAAACACGTCCTCCTTGTTGGTGATTGTCTCACCAACAAAGAGGCTGTTAGTCTCATAACACGTCCTCTTTGTTGGTGATTGTCTCACCAACAAAGGAGGCTGTTGGTTTCAAAACACATCTTCGTTGTTGGTGATTGGTGATTGTCTCTACCCACTCAGGGTTAAATACCTGGGTTTCCCACACTGAACCTCAGAACTGAAGAAGCCTTTCGGATGAGAGGCGAAACGTCTTCAAACAAGATAAGAAGTCCAGTTGCTTCCTACTAAACACTCCGAGATCAAGATGACCTGGATGACTGAGAACCTTCACAGACAGCGTTAGAGGGTGTCTGGATGCAGACATAAAGACAAACACCGTTTCTTAGGAGCGTCACCTGTTGTTGGATTCTGATAGGTCATCACGGGTGTTGTGTATGCCATTGTTCCTCTCCTTTTTTCTTCCCCCGGGGTTTCCTAAAGCACCTTTATTCTCTTTACCACAGTACAACTCTACCTATGTTTTATTCAGGAAGCA
>KV751324.1:998181-1045942 GCA_001698575.1 Mola mola | reverse complement strand
ACAAAGAGTAGACGCTTGGTTCAGACCTTGGTCTGAGTTTCAGGTGTGAAAACACCCAGTGAGAATGGTTTCAACTTAGTGGAAAGTAAAGATTAGAAACACTTTCTGAGTATGAGAGGGTTGTAGAACAGGAGTAGCTGCTTTGGCCATCCCTTGTTTGCTCACAGTTTGGGGTGCTTCTGTTTTGGAAGATTGGCCTGTGGACATGTGACATAAAGTGTTCCCTATCCCAAAACACTAACATCACAGCTAAATGAAAATGAAAATTTGATTTTTTGTTTATGAAGGACTTTTATGAAACTGTTTATGAAGCAGCATCGTAAACACAGGCAATAATGTTGCTACAAATTCCAACATCAACTAAGCCACATGAATAAACAATAATTTAAGTTTAGCTTTTAATAATGATTAAGATTAAAATTCCTAATGATTATTTCAGATGATGGTATGTTCCTGCCCTAGCTTTATCTTCATTCCAATTCAAAAGGCTGGCATGAGGTTTCAAGAACAGTACTGCATCAAAGTCCCATTTTCCATTTTGCCACATTCTGCTCTGCTAGCAAAATAATTATAACAATCTGAACTTAACAAAATAATTGTTATACTGCAGCTCTGGTGTGGTTTGTCAATGTAGTAGTGTGTACTACTATGAACAGGAAGTGATTACACAACAATACAAAAACATAGTTTTGCTTCTTGTCAGACAGCAATTTATTGTCATAAATGACAAAGAAAAGCAGCAAATACTGACATTTAAGAAAGTGGAATCAGCATATGTGTTTCCCTAACATTATTAACATTCAACAGCCTGTAAAGATCAAATCCTAGTATAAGAGCATGTATTATTTGTTGATCTCCTGCGGAATCATTCATTATAAATCTGAGATTTCACAGCCCTGTGCTGTATGTCTAACTTTGGCCACTGTTTAAGTTTATTATTAAACAATGACTTCTTCATTCTACTTGTGTGTGGGAAAAATTATATTACGTAATCATAACTAAATGACTACACAAGCACATCGAGCTTTCAACAAACTCCCAAAAAAGCAACTCTCTTTTAGATTGTTCCATGCCGGATGGAGGAGGAGGAGTGAGTATTTCAGTAGGTAAAGTTATCCTTGGTGTTGGTTTGGATAATTGATAATTCCAGCATAATGTGACTGCTTGTTATTAGAACAGATCTTTCTGACTCTTCCTCTCCTTTGGCACCCCTCAAATCTCTGCTGCTGGATGCTGCTGTCGTTAAGTGTCAATTAGTGCAGCTCTACATTTTGTTTTTCGTACTCTAGTTAACAGGCATCCATGTGTGGGAGGGGCCTATGGGAATCCGCTCTCTGAAGTGAAAGAGCAGCCTAAGCATTCTGTAGTTATGGCAGATCAGAGAGCAAAACAGCTGTCACAGTACTGTTTATGGTCAGATGTGTCTACTTTGTATGTGCAACAGTGCCGTTCCGCATGAATGTTCAAAGGTCAGTCTGTGTGTGTGTGTGTGTGTTCCCACGTGGACAGTATATAGTCAGTGTTGCCTTGTTTTCTGTTTAGGAAATAATATCAATTCTGTGCAAGTAAACTATATGTACATTTTTCACAAACACCTTATTATTCCAGTTACGATTACATTTTGGGTCTTTTGTAATAATCATATTTAGTGACTAGACAAGATAGAGACTTTTCATTTTACTGCTTCCTCAAGGTTCACTAGTAGAGGGAAAACATACTAAACATCAATTTACATCAATATAATAAAACATTAGTGATGTTAAATGTTTTATTTATGATCTGTAATTAAAATGTTAGTGACAAGTAATTTAAAAGCTTTGTTTTGTTTCTTGTCTTTAATTTACTGTTTATGGATGAACCAGATGAACCCGTTTATGGATGATTTTAGTGTATTACACTGCGTCATCATAATCAGTCGAAATTATTATGGTATTGTAACAGTCGCACTCAAGGCACAGTAAATCAAATTTATCCCAAAAAAATAACAAGTTTACAGCAAAGAAGATGGAATATTTTCACTACTATTTGTAGAAACACATGTACATCCTTGTTTGTGCAGTTTACATCAGTGTGCCTATGCATGTATTTGTACATATAGATGCAGGATTATTTTTGAAGGAAAGAGAGAGAGAGAGAGAGAATCGAGATGACTCAGGTAACTCAGTAACTGTGATAGATGAAGTAAAAGGAAATTGTTGGCGGAGGAATTTGTGGTTATATTGTCATGAATTAAGTCAATTTATTTCCTACACCTAAGCACACACACACACACCTACAAACACGCTCGGACACATGCACATTACAACTTTGTATTTTACAGTATGTTATTGTATGCACGCATGGACTGTATGTCCCTTCAATATACATGTATGAGATATACAATCTCTGCTTTTCCAGCGTTTCCAGTGAACATTTTTGATATAGGTGCACATGCACTGAAGATGTGTTGTTATTCTACCGCACACTATCATGTACATGGAGTTGTTACTGGAGCATCAGGGAAAAACATGTTAACTTCACCAGCAGCTGGAAAACTGAGAATTTTTTTCGATGTACATGCGCAGTTTAATGACTTAGTAACACACTATGAAATGCACTTCATACTGCCAGATTGACAACATTAACATAACACCGCTAATGTTTTCCTGTGTTCCATTTGTATTCATGATCACTTTTCTGCTGCCCACGCTCTGTTCACTTGGTCAACAGCACAATCACTACTCTCTTACACATTTCCTGCATTTTCTTCTGGATATGTTTTTTGTTATGACAAGGAGATAAACCAGGATTCTGAGAAAGTCCTGCAGGCAGCAAGACTAAACATTAAAGATTATGCAAACTAAAAACTAAATATCAGAGCATAGGTGATGAGACAGTTTTGCTCCTCTGTTGTTTAGTATTGGACCAGGGTGCTGGGTATCTAAACAGACAGATGATGAACAAATTGGTAAATATGGAATTTTTGTGTTGGTATTGTACCTTCAATAATGATAAAGTTTATTTGTATAGCACTTCTCAACACAAACATTACAATATGCTTTGCAGCAAGCAAACATTTATGTTATGCAGTACTGTACAAACAGAACAGTCTGACAATGGATGAAATTATACTTAATAGTTGAATTTAACCATAAATATAATAGAAATAAAATTAAATAAACAAGGGATGTTCTGATATGATCTGTCCTGACAAGGTCATTTTTCAAAATTGGATCAGCCCCAAAACCTCACCACAATAATTATGGCCAGTGGTTACAATTTGAGGCAGAACACAAAAGCGCTAGTAAGTGCTAACAAATGCCAGCAGTGTGGAAAGTGAAAACAGTCCAACAGCCACTTGAAAAATCTGCAACACAATCCCAAAACGCGAGGCAGCAGCAACAAAGCTGGATATGTTACTACCAAAAGAACACAGTTCACTAAAGCAACAGAAGAAAAGGCTGCTGTGCTGAAATAATATACTATGGATAAAGCTATTAAAAGGAGGGATAAATATCATCCCAGCAAAGTAAAGGCAAAAAAGATTACAGAGGTGGTGGTTGAATTCATCTGTTAGCTGACAACCAGCCGTTGCTGTAGTTGAGAATCCAGGATTTGCTGTCTTTAGGCCCTGCCGTGTTATCACAACATTTCAGATGCCACCTTACTGGAGCTGTACAGCAAGGTTCATGACATATAACATATAAAATGATTTAAAATATGATGTGACTGCTGTAAGTTTTACAACAGATATTTGGAGCATTCTAAGTCGAATGGTGTTTTAAAATTAGTTTTACAAATATGCTTACATTAAATGGATTAACCGGAACACATCTTTTAGTTACTTTGTTTTTTTTTTTTAAATAACAACAGCAAAAAAATGGTGTGCAGCTCTATTATCTAGGCATGGGGATCCGTCTCAATAGATACTCAATATTAAAAAAAAAATCAGGGCTGGGGATGGGGGGGCAAAAAAGCTGATCGGGAAATCCCTCAATTACAGCAAAGCAAGACTTCAATGCAACATCAGTTAATTAGTACCAAGAGCCAAACACTCCCAGATGTCATTTCACCTCAATGATAGACTGTAGCGTAGTACAGTAGTACAGGCAAGACTGCATGTCTTGCAGTCTTGAAAATCTCACTTGCACTCTGGGTGGCTGTGGCTCAGATGGTAGACCGGTCGTCCAGTGATGGGAAGGTTCCAGGTTCAATCCCAGACCCTGCAGTTAACATGTCAAAGTGGCCTTGAGCAAGACACTGAACCCCAAATTGCTCCAGATGCTGCATCATCAGTGTGTGAATGGTTAACGCTGCAGATGAGCAGGTGGCACCCTGCGAGGTAGTCACTGCCACCAGTGTGTGAATGGGTGAATGCAAAACCTGTGGTGTGAAAGCGCATTGAGTGGTCAACAATGACTAGAAAAGCGCTATATAAATACAGGACATTTACAATTTACTCTGCTCTACTGTAGTCATCATCTTTTTTTACCTTAAAATATCTCCAAATTGACAATATTTCTTCTCCTTATCACTATTTTCTGTAAAGTGGCATCATGTTTAGTTGTATTTGAGTAGTTGTGATTATAAGTATGAATACATGTGCACAGTTTTGGACCAAATACCCTATACTAGTGTGAGTACATACTCTGTCAGCTGACCACATGCTACTTTGCACACTTCATTTTTTCTTTTTTCATTTTTACCTAATAAATGCAACATATTAGACAGAATACATGAGACCAGTGTGAGGGCAGGCTCAATTCACTTGTACAGTACATTACTTGTATATTGCCCAACAAAAAGCAGAAATAGAGGTATTTACTGCAGTAATTAAATTAGTCATTGGATCATTGGTGGACTCCAGTCACATGACTTGACTTGATTTGACAAAACTTGACTCACAATTTTGTGACAATTTTGAAAATACAAGACTTGTTTAACAAAAAACTGAATTAAAAGAAAACATATCATGACTTGCAATTTTTGATCTAAATCCAGATTTTTGAGATATCTCTTGACCAAGAAGCAGGTGTAATCTGTTGGTTCAAGAGTCATAGTGGTCCATGTATCCAGATTTGTGTGTTTCTTATGACATCTAAGAGTCTGTGGAATCTATAAATCCAGAATAATATGAAATCTCTTGATCCAGAAGCAGGTGTAGTCTATTGGTCAGGGAATTGTTATAGTCCATGTATCCAGATGGGAGAGTTTCTGATAAAGTCAGTGAGTCCAAGAGTATGTGGAATCTATAAATCGAAAGGTTTGTGAAGTCTAGTGATCCAGACGTGGGTATAGTCTGTTGGTCCAGAAGTCACTGTAACCCATAGATCCAGATTTGCGCAGCCTAGGATCCAAGTTCTCAAGATCTCCTGTCCTAAAGTGGGCAGTAGGCATCAGGCAGGACCACAGCAGCAGCTTCCAGCACCACCTAGAAAACCTGCAGGACGGTAAAGCACAAACACTCTGGGGAAGAAGTAAAGTTAGTACAATATTTTTAGTATTAAATTTTAGGGGGGCAGAGAAGAGAGCTCAGTACATCATGGAGTGTTCCTCCAGCAACCTAAGCCTATAGCAGCATAGCTAAGGGCTAGATAGGCCAGCCTTAACATTAAGTTTTATCAAAAAAGAAAGTTTTAAGCCTACTCTTAAAATCAGAGAGTGTGTTTTTCTCCCGTACCTAAACTAGAAGAAGGTTCCACAGGAGAGGAGCTTGATAGCTGAAAGCTCTGCCTCCCATTCTACTTTTGAAAATTCTGGGGATCACCAGTAACCCTGTATCCTGGGAGTGTAAGGTTCTGGTTGGGTGATAGGCTACTATGCGCTTTAAGATAAGATGGTGCCTGACCATGAAGAGCTTTGGAGGTGAGGACAAGGATTTTAAATTCTATTCTGCATTTAAAAGGGATCCTATGCTGAGAAGCCAGATCCTAGTTCTTGTCAGTTCACATGCTGCTGCATTATGGATTAACTGAAGAGTCTTTAAAATCTTATTAGGGCAGTTTGACAATAAAGAATTACAGAGTTCATTACTTAAGTGAAAGAAGGCCGCCCTTGGAATCTGTTTTATCCATCACTACAAAATTCACAAAAAATGCATGGATTTAGTGTTTTAGCTTGCTAGAAAGCTAAAATTAAGTTCAGAGTGTTCAAGTTAAGTTTGTTGGAAACAATTATCTTTATTTTAATGTAAAAGTTGAATAACTCAGGGACATAAATTATGTCCCCAAGTTTACTGTATAATAATGCACCATAGCCAGTGTTATTGTATAATAGATACTATCTAAAATGGCTTCCTGTTTATAGCAAGAAAATGACTGGAAATAATCTTTAAGCAAGATTTATAAGGTGTCAGCAGGTTTCAACAGTTCTTGCAATGAGCATTGTCTTTTACCTGATTTAAAATATTTGATTTGCTTAGCAGATCAATGACAAACACTATGGGAGGGACTCGACTAAGGGAATTTTTTTTTTTGAGGTGGTGGATTATCCAGGAGATTGGACTTTGTCCTGTGTTGATGTTGACCAGTGTTATTTCATGTCTCTAAATAAATATGTTATGTGACGTATATATCGATATCTTAGGGTATTTTAACCCAAACAATACCTTTTCCCTGCCAAATCTATCAAAATCTTCTTTTAACTTTAACCTAACCAAACTGTAAAAATAGTAGCTGTGACTATGATAACAAATGTCACATGATAAATGTGACATTCTTATTTCCTGCATGTTTCAACCTTAAGGTAATTTTGTATGGAACTATGTGGCCCGAACAGTGGCACGCTAACCTTACACTATCCCATGAGATCACATAGATAAATTTTATGTCCACAGCTAATATTGCTAAGAAGAGGGAGATGTCAGAGTTTTAAAGAAATATCATCAATTGTAGTTGTGATCGCCACTTGAAGGTAAATACTTTTCCAGTAAGACAGATATGATATGAACACAGCATTAGTCAGATGAAGCCACTTCAAAGTAGGCTGTTTTTAAACCTAATTTTCCCTCCAGATTATCCTGAGGCAAGGATCAGCATCATAACATGAAGAAACAAGTGACAATCCAGATGATTTGGGCTATTCTGGATCATGTGTTCATTTCCAGACCAAGCAGTAAATAAACTAGCAATGACTTGAGTAGAAACAATGCTGAAGAAGAAGAAGAAGCCATTCAGTCACACTGTAGGGGCCCCTGTAGGGGAGTGATCAGCAATGATGTCTGCACCGGCTTCTTGTCTTGCTTTCCTCTAACATATAAATAAACCCATCCACCACCTTTTTATCATACATTCCCCTCCCCCCGCCCATCATCCACCCATCCATCCATCCATCCTGCCCCATGAAAGGCTCGCTGAGAGCTCCTCTTCCACCCACTCTATCTCGTCATGAGCATTGTGGGGATGCATATATAGCCCAAATCCCACTTGAGTGTCGCTCGTCTCTGCCGGCTATGGAGCTGATCTTTGGCTCTCTCCAGCTCTGCATGAATTTGTGCCTGCAGAAATTTTGAACCCATGTCAAGTATCCCTTATTGCTTCCTCAACCTAACCAACAGACTTAACTTGATGAAGGTAACATTAACATTGTGCATCAGGATAACAGGATAAGAAGCAGAAACTTTAAGATGTATTTGATCACTCAAACCATCATAATATTTCCTGCTTTCAAAAATAGAAATGAATGCCATTTAAGTACTTGCTGGGATTGCATTGTTTCTCTGTGGATACGAGATGCTGAGAACTGAGTGCGGCGGTTGCAGTAAGAGGCCTTGTACAATCAGTACCCACAGCTCTTCAGCTGAGTCAGGTAACAGTCGAGGTCAGACGCTTGCAAGCTTCACTCAGTCACTGAGCAACCTGCCATTTTGAGAGTGGAGCAGTTGATTTTCAAAAGTATTTGCCTGCCCTTGTTATACATCATAACTCTTTATTCTGTGTTAGAAAACTTAACACAATCAAAAAGTCACTCCTTCCACTAATTTATATAACCACTGGCTGCTGATGTTCACTGAGCAACTCCATCTGAAGGGTCCCTCGGCAGTGATGGTTGAGAAATTACTAACTTGCTTATTTACCCAAATTTCCCAGTTGCTCCTTTTTAGTTTTAGAATGAAATTGACTATTTGTAGTGAGACAGCTGAAAAATTTAATATTTCAGTGAAACTTTTTCCAGTACGAATAAATGCTTCACACCAAATTCATCTTTTGAACAGTAAGAGTTTCAAGGCCGGTGTTTCCTTTTATTGGCCATTTTGTAAAATTTCTATTTCAAAATTCACTTACTGTTCTTGCCCTATTAATCCTTCTTCTTCGACCTTTTTCGACTTTTACCTAGCTTTATCTAGGCGTCGCTAGAGCGAAACTTCCTTCTCCGTGTCTCCCTGTCCTCTGCATCTTCTGCCTCCTTCTACCAATATATTCACCGTCCCACCCCTGTTCATGTCCAAACCATCTCAGTCTGACCTACAGATATACAGTACATACAACATTGCTGGTCTCTGGTCTCTTCTAAAACTTTCCTTGAACTTTTGCTGCTACTCTTTTGTCACAGATCACTCCTGACATTTATCTCCACCCACCCTGCCTACACTCGCTTCTTCACCTCTTTACCACATTCCCCATTGATCTGAACAGTTGACCCCAAGTACTTAAACTCATGGCCCTTTTCCACCTCTACTCCCTGTAACCTCACCGTTCCACTTCTCCCTTTCATTCACACACATGTTTTTGTCTTGGTACGACTGAATTTCCTTCCTTTTCTTTCCAGCACATACCTCCACCTCTCCAGGTATTCTTCCACCTGCTCCCTGATCTCACTACAGATCACAAAGTCATCTGTAAACATCATAGACCACATAGATGCATGCCTGACCCTAATCTCTCAGTCTGTCCATCACCATAGCAAACAAAAAGGGATTCAGGGCTGATCCTTGATGCAGTCCCACCTCAACTTTGAAGCAATCTATAACGCCTACAGCACACTTCACCACTATCAAAATGCTCTCATACAGACACAATGCAACTCTTTCTGACCTTATCTATACTTCTCCATCAGCATTCTCAAAGCAAACAAGGCTTTTGTAGTGCTCTTTCTTAGCATGAAACCATCCTGCTACTCACAAATCATCACTTCATCTCTTAGCCTCGTTTCCATTATTTTTTCTCTTTCCCAAATTTTCATTGTGTGGTACATCAGCTTTATCCCTCTGTAATTGGTACATTTCTGTACATCATCCTTGTTTTTAAAGAATGGCACCAGTACACTTTCCCTCCATTCCTCAGGGATCTTCTCACTGTCCAAGATCATCAAATCAAATCAAATTTTATTTGTATAGCCCGAAATCACAATTTATACATTATCTCACTGGGCTTTGACAAACTGTACAGATGTGACATCCTCTGCCCTTAGACCCTCGAACCGGGTGAGGAAAAACTTAAAAAACCCTAAACAGGGAAAATAAGAAACCTCAGGAAGAACCACAGAGGAGGGATCCTTCTTCCTAGGACGGACAGACATGCAATAAATGTCACTTGTACAGAACACAAAAACATGATAACAACAATTCATTTAGAATGTATAAAACATCCATGAGTCCCAGAGTCTGTGGATTCTATGAGTCCGGATGTATGGAAAGTCTAGTGATCCAGACGCAGGTGGACTCTGTTGGTCCAGGAGTCATTGTACTCCATGTAGCAAGATCTGGGTGTTGCTGAGTCCAAGAGTATGTAGAATCTGTAAATCCAGGGATATGTGAAGTGTAGTGGTCCAGAAGCAGGTGTAGTCTATTGATCCAGAAGCCATTGTGATCTGTGGGTCCCGATTTGCACTTGGAAATCCAGCCTAGGATCCAAGTCACAGGATCCAAGTCACAGGAGCTCCTTTCCTAATGTGGCCAGGGGGCATCAGGCAGGACCACAGCAGCACCTCCCACCGCGACCTAGAAAAACCTGCAGGATGGTAAAGCACAACGACTCTGGGGAAGAAGTAAAGTTAGTGTAAGGATATGGACATTTACAGGAGCAGAGAAGGAGTCGGAGTCAGAGGGGGGAGAGAAGAAAGCTCAGTGAATCATGGAGTGTTCCCCCAGCAACCTAAGCCTATAGCAGCATAACTAAGGGCTAGATAGGCCAGCCTTAACTATAAGCTTTATCAAAAAGGAAGGTTTTAAGCCTACTCTTAAAATCAGAGAGTGTGTCTGCCTCCCGTACCAAGACTGGAAGATAGTTCCACAGGAGAGGAGCTTGATAGCTGAAAGCTCTGCCTCCCATTCTACTTTTGGAAATTCTTGGGATCACCAATAACCCTGCATCCTGGGAGCGTAAGGTTCTGGATGGGCGATAGGGTACTATGAGCTGTTCAAGATAAGATGGTGACTGACCATGAATAGCTTTGTAGGTGAGAACAAGGATTTTAAATTCTATTCTAAATTAACCGGGGAGCCAGTGCAGAGAAGCCAGTATGGGGGAAATATGGTCTCTGATATTAGTTCTAGTCAGTACACGCGCTGCTGCATTTTGGATTAACTGAAGAGTTTTTAAAATTTTGTTAGGGCAACCTGAAAATAAAGAATTACAGTAGTCCAGCCTGGAAGAAACAAACGCATGAACTAGTTTTTCTGCATCTTGTTGAGACAGGATGTGCCGGATTTTAGCAATGTTACGGAGGTGAAAGAAGGCGGTCCTTGAAATCTGTTTAACATGTGATTTAAAAGACAGCTCCTGGTCAAAGATAACACCCAGGTTTCTGACAGTGGTGCTGGAGGCCAAGGCAATGCCATCCAGATTAACTATGTTGCTGGATAATGAGTCTCTAATGTGTTTGGGGCCCAGCACAATGACTTCAGTTTTGTCAGAGTTTAACATTAAAAAGTTATGAAACATCCAGTTTTTAATGTCCTTAAGACATGACTGTAGATTAGCTAACTGATGGGTTTCATCTGGCTTCATTGATAAGTATAGTTGTGTGTCATCTGCATAACAGTGAAAATGTATGGAGTGCTTTCTAATAATTTTACCTACAGGAAGCATATATAGAGTAAATAGTAATGGTCCAAGCACAGAACCTTGTGGGACTCCATGACTAACCTTGTCATATCTTGATGATTCATCATTAACATGAACAAAATTATATCTATCAGATAGGTAGGACTTAAACCATCTTAGAGCAGATCCTTTAATGCCAATTTGGTGTTCCATCCTCTGTAGTAAGATGTGATGATCGATAGTGTCAAAAGCTGCACTAAGATCTAATAAGACTAGTATAGAGATAAGTCCTGCATCAGATGCAGTGAGGAGGTCATTTGTAACTTTTACCAATGCCGTTTCTGTGCTGTGATGCTTTCTAAAACCTGACTGAAACTCTTCAAATAGACTATTATACTGAAGAAAGCCACATAGTTGTTTCGCTACTGCTTTCTCTAGAATCTTTGAAAGAAAGGGGAGGTTGGATATTGGTCTATAGTTGGCTAAAACTTCTGGGTCTAGGGTAGGTTTTTTTAGGAGCGGTTTAATTACAGCTACTTTAAATGACTGGGGCACATAACCTGTTACAAGGGATAGATTGATAATGTTTAGTAGTGGATTTCTAATTAGGGGTAAAACCTCTTTGAGCAACCTAGTAGGTATGGGGTCTAGTATACAGGTTGATGATTTAGATGAAGATAATGTTGTCGTTAGTTCCTTAAGGTCAATTGGATGGAAGCTTTCCAAACACACATCAGGACTAATAACAGCCTCTATAATTCCTGTTGCTGAACTGGAATCTGTGGAGTGTAGGATATTTTCTCTGATAAGTCTAATTTTATTATTGAAGAAGTTCATAAAATCATTACAGGTGAGGGCTCTAGGAATGCATGGTTCAATAGAATGATGGCTCTCAGTCAGCCTGGCTACAGTGCTGAAAAGGATCCTGGGCTTATTCTTGTTTTCTTCTATCAACGCTGAATAGTAGTCTTTTCTTGCTCGGCGAAGGGCCTTCCTGTATACTTTAAGGCTATCCTGCCAGGCCATGTGTGGCTCTTCCAGTTTAGTGGAACGCCATTTCTTTTCAAGTTTATGAGTTTTCTGTTTTAACTTGCGAGTGTTAAGATTATACCACGGAGCTAGTCTCTTTACTGGTTTTGTTTTCTTTTTAACTTATGTTGAACAGTTTTGTCAAAATCTCCACTGCCCTCTCTCCCAGACACTTCCATACCTTTATGTCATTAGGACCAACTGCCTTTCCATTCTTTATCCTCTTCAAAGCTTTTGTCACTTCATCTTTTAAATCAAATTCTATTTGTATAACCCCGAATCAGAATTTACATATTATCTCAGTTGGCTTTGACAAACTGTACAGGTGTGACACCCTCTGCCCTTAGACCCTCGAACCAGGTGAGGAAAAACTTAAAAAACCCTAAACAGGAAAATAAGAAACCTTAGGAAGAACCACAGAGGAGGGATCCTTCTTCTTAGGACGGACAGAGGTGCAATAAATGTCACTTGTACAGAACACAACAACATGACAATGACAATTTACTAAGAATGTTTGAGTTCATATGAGTCCATAACCCAACCATTTGTTGGGTTATGGACATTTAGAGGAGCAGATATATCAGAGTCAGAGGGGGCAGAGACGAGAGCTCAGTGCATCATGGAGTGTTCCCCAAGCAACCTAAGCATGTAGCATTATAATTAAGGGCTCGAGAGGCCAGCTCTCACTAAAAGTTTTATTAAAAAGAAAGTTCTAAGCCTACTCTTAAAATCAGAGAGTGTGTCTGCCCACCGTACTGAGACTGGAAGATGGTTCCACTGGAGAGGAGCTTGATAGCTTAAGGCTCTGCCTCCCATTCTACTTTTGGAGATTCTTGAGATCACCAATAACCATGTATCCTGGGAGCATAAGGTTCTGGATGGGTGATAGGGTACTATGAGCTCTTTAAGATAAGATGGTGCCTGACCATGAATTTGTAGGTGAGGATTTTAAATTCTATTCTGCATTGAAGAGGGAGCCAGTGCAGAGAAGCCAGTACAGGTGAAACATGGTCTCTGATCTTAGTCCTAGTAAGTAAACGTGCTACTGCATTCTGGATTAACTGAAGAGTCTTTAAAATATTATTGGGGCAGCCTGAAAATAAAGAATTACATTAATCCAGCCTGGAAGAAACAAATGCTTGAACTAGTTTTTCCTTGCATCTTGATGAGACAGGGTGTGTTTGATTTTGGCAATCTTACAGAGGAAAAAGAAGGCCGTCATTTAAATCTGTTTTACATGAGAGTTAAAGACAGCTGCGGGTCAAAGATGACACCCAGGTCTCTGACGCTGGTGCTAGAGGCCAAGGCAATGCCTAGAATATGTAGTTGGATAATGAGTCTCTAATGTGTTTAGGGCCCAGCACAATTACTTCAGTAGTTCAGAGTTTAAAAAATAAAGAGTTATGAGACATGCAGTTTTTAATGTCCTTAAGACATGTCTTGACTAATCTTGTCATATCTGGATGATTCATCATAATCTTTCCAACTTCCTGTCCACAGGTTCCACCTCCTCCACCCTTCTCCTCCTCTCATTTTCTTCATTCATCAGCTCCTCAAAGTACTCATTCCATCTTGTCAGCACACTCTCCTCACTTGTTAGTACATTTCCATCCATATCCTTAATCACCCGAACCTGCTGCACATTCTTCCCAGCTCGATCCCTCTGCCTTCTTAGATGATACAGATCCTTTTCTCCTTCCTTAGTGTCCAACTTCTCATACAGCTCATCATACACCTTCTTTAGCCTTTGCCACCTCCCTCTTCGCCTTATGATGCATCTCCTTGCATTCCTGTCGCCTCTCTTCTGTTCTCTCACTAGCCCATTTCTTCCTCGCCAACCTCTTCCTCTGGATACTCTCCTGCACTTCCTCATTCCACCACCAAGTCTCCTAATCATCTGTCCTCTGTCCAGATGACACACCAAAGACGTCTTACATGTCTCCCTGATCACTGTTGCTGTATTTACCCAGTCATCTGGTAGTTCTACACCACCGAGAGTGTGTCTCAACCTCTCCCTGATGTCTTCTGCTGTTATATCTCACCCCGTGTTTTTCCCTCTTTTGGAAGTAGGTATTCACCACAGCTATTTTCATTATTTTTGAAAAATCTACTACCATCTGTCCTTCGAGGTTACTTTCCTTGACACCAAACCTGCCCATCACCTCCTCATTACCTCTGTTCCCTTCACCAACATGTCAATTAAAGTCTGCTTCAATCACCACTCTCTCCTCCCTGAGAATACTCTCTACCACTTCATCTACAGTAAATCCCTCCTTGAATTTCTCTTTCTCTTCCATCTCACAGCCAACTTATAACCATAACCACATAACCACTGACAACATTCATCATCACGCCTTAAACCTACAGCTTCACACTCATGACCCTGTTCGATACTCTTTTGACCTCTATAACATTCTTTTGCATACTTCAGGATCACTTCCTTCTGTTTCTCTTCCTAACCACACCATGATAGTACTGTTCTAACCCTTCTCCAATGTTTCTAGCCTGGCTACCCTTCCACCTGGTCTCTTGCACACACAGATTCTACCTCTTTTCTCTGGATCATGTCAGCCGGTTCTCTACCTTTGCCTGTCATCATGCCAACATTTAGAGGGCCTACTCTCAGTCCTACACTCTTGACTTTCCTCTGCTCTCTCTGTCTCCAAAGACATTTCCCTTTTATCAACTAACAAAAGCCCAATTTCCGCCAGTACCCTTGTTTGTCAACAGCACCGTGGGAGATCGTTTTTAACCAGGGCCCTGACCATTTCGTTTTCCTGATTTGCATGTTTGGTTTGGCTCAGTTTTTACATCGGATGCCCTTCCTGACGCAAACACCACCATTTATCCAGGCTTGGGACTGGCACTAGAAATACACTGGTTTGTGACCCGTGTGGCTGGTTTGCCCCATTAATCCTTCATATCATTAAAAAGAGAGTGTAAAAATCAAAAAAGTGGCAGTAGTTTAATTTGAAATAGCTAAAAATTAGTTGCGTAGAAATATGAACAGTTCAAGAAGCATTTGATTTCTTATCGGTTTTTTCAGTGTTCAGACAAACATGAAACCAAATCTATGAAAACAAGCCCAACCAACTTGTCCCCACTGCCCCCAAGCCAAAAATAAGTGACTTCAAACATAAGAAAGAAGGCAATTGATACATTTTTACTGTATTTATACAATATTTGTACTGTGGGTTTTAAATTATACCCTATTTACAGCATGACTTTAAAAAAAATCTGCCCCTGCATCTGCATATTTTTATATTTTTCCTTTTTTAACTCTAAACCTTTTTCCCTTTTTAACTCCACGTAATTTTTCCCCCATTTAATGTACCATTTACACAAGATGGATGTTTTAATTTAGAACATATCTTTGCAGTTTCTTTGACAACATTGTCAGTATTGACAAGAGCAGCCCAGCCTGCTTAGATAAACTGAACTTAGACCTGCTATGTTTCTGAGAGAGCGTTGATACAGCTAGTGTAATTTAAAGGCTGCAGTGGTGAATACTGGCAAAGCTTGCACAAACTTCAGCCTTTGGCTCAGCCAGCAATGCAGTAAGCCAATCCATCATATGGGGTAAAGGGACAGGTTCTTGTAGCTGGAGTGAGCCAAATGAACAGTGCGAGGCCTTGTTCCTGATGAAGCTGTTAGAGTGTAACTGCTTAGGTGGCTGTGTTTAGGTGTCCATCATGGTCAATCTTCCACACCTGTTTCATTGTATGATCATTTGTTTCAGTTTGCTTTTGAAGCAAAAGCATAATTTGTTTAAATTCTGGGATTAATCTCATAGCTAGAGCCAAAGCACCATGCATTTTTGAAAAGCACAATTAATTGGCAAACAAAAAGATACTCTATTTTTAATGCTACTAATGGTTGGTCAGGTTTTGATAAGAGACACTCCGCTGGAACTTCTGCAGGATAAAAAATTGCACTCATACAGTTATTATTTATCAATGTTAAAGGAACTTTTGGGATTAAAAAGTTGATCATTTATCATAAGAAACTGTCTAAAGTGGAGAGTCCTAAATATATCAGTAGGTGAGCATATACTACTGTACTGTAATGTTGACCGATGGGGAACTGCACTTAAAGTGAGAGAGAAGGAGAGGGAACCAGATTCTTTATACTTCAGGCAGTGGCTGAACTGACTTAAAATGCATTTTCACTTGCTTGCTAGCTTATGGTTAGTGTACAGTAACTTGTGTATGCAATGTATCCTGAATGTTTACTTGCATTAGTCATGTCAGTGTTTTCATTTTCCCTTTGCAATGGCGGTCTGCTAAAATGTTACCAGTGGAAACACTTGATTTTATATTTTAGTGGTGCAATGGTTAGCACTGTCGCCTCACAGCAAGAAGGTCCTGGGTTCGATTCTGGGTCAGGACGTTTCTGTATGGAGTTTGCATGTTCTCCCTGTGTCTGCGTGGGTTTTCTCCGGGTACTCCGGCTTCCTCCCACATTCCAAAAACATGCAAATCTGGGGGTAGGTTAATTGGTCACTCTAAGTTGCCCGTAGGTGTGAATGTGAGTGTGGATGGTTGTTTGTCTCTATATGTCAGCCCTGCGATGAACTGGCGACTCATCCAGGGTGTAACCCGCCTTCGCCCCAAGATGCTGAGATAGGCTCCAGCCCCCCCCGCGACCCCTAACGGGATAAGCGGTAGAAAATGAATCAAAAAAAGCTTTTCAGCATCTCCAACTACCTAACCTGATGATTACAGCAGTAAGAAAAGAACGGATACCTAGCCATTCATGACTAGAATCATCACATTTAACATGAGCAGAGGAGCAATGATTTGAAGAAACCAAATATTTTTTTTATTCCACTTATGTCATTTGGCTAAAAAAAAGTCTCACCTCACTCATCATCAACATTTCATCAGTTTCTCAGCTCTGATGGCTCAGCTACTTTACATCTGCATGGACACAAGGTACATATGCTGTGCACCAGGGTAGAGTCTGCAGATGATAGTGTTCATAATAAGAACACGTGTGTGGCGGAGTATTTTGACCCATCAACTCAGCGCATACAGTTCTCAGGTGTTACTTTTGGCAGTGATAGAGAACCTCATTTGGTGCTGATTTATAGCTATGGCACCATTCAATGACAGACTGTTGTCACAATACTGGGACACACACTGAACATCAATCAATATGGATAGCCCTACATAAACTTCACATCACCAAATTGCTAAAGCAAAACAGAGGTCAACTTTTACACACAAAATTCCCTGCCTCTTTAATTGGATTAGTTGCAGTGGACTGGAGGAAAATATTAATATTTTTAATTCCTCATTGGCCCCTTATTCTTCTTCCCTGGAGAAGTAATGGTTAGCTAGATAATAGCAACTTTTTTATTTTGCTAAAATAGTCTTTAGTAGGGGCATTGGGGTTAAATCTGATTGCTTTATTTGAAGGACAAGCTGGACTGGAGGAGAATAAGTGATAATTAAAAGCGATGACCCAAAAATGAAGCATAATGTATACAGTATTTAGTGCGATATACCATTGTGTCCTGCAAAAAGAGGTTCGCCATTGGTTATTAACTACACTGGCTCATTTTCTAGTGTATCTATGTATGTAAAGCATAATTTTAAATTTAATTTTAGTTATTTATATTGTTTTTAATTTAAGAGTAGCCTTTGTCAATAGTTCTAATTCACTGAAATGTTCACCAAGATGCTGTCTGGGTTTATCATGAGGTGAACAGATAAAATAGTAAACATCATTAATCATACTCAGTAAATTATTTTAACAGTCTACTGAAAGTAGTTTTATGTTCATTTGCCCCCTTTTTTTTGTAAGTAAGCATGTTGGTCTGTAACTTTGGGTAATTCTATATGTTTTGTTACTGAATTTAGTCTTCAAATTTGTTTCTTCGTTACTTCCAAGAATCATCATTAGTTTATGTAATGGCCTGAGAAACTAAATTTCTCATTGTAAGATACCTATATCAAGGAAAGGTACTGGAGTCTACAATGACGCCACTGATGCAAACGTGGCTGTATGTCAGGCTAATTGTGTGGTTGTTGTCCTTTGATGAAAAATTAAACATCATAATATTTGCCATATACTGCCATTTTATTTACGTGCCTGTTCAATTATGATCAAAGCTCAGCTGTTAATTATGATGTTTAAGTATTTTGATTTTAATACAATCAAATAACTAATAAAAACTTAACCGATCAGAAATATTATCACTTGGATATACTGTACATCGATGTGTTAAGAACAGGGGAATTAATCCCATGGCCCCAACACCCAATCACTATTGTACAGTGTGTGCAGTATTGTTGTATAATGAAATGAGCTGGATCTTTATTTATGTCAGAGGAGTACTTGTGTATGCACTTATGTGAAACATGAGAAGAGACCACTGAAGATAAAAATCAAATAGATTGTCAAGGGATGTTATTTGCTTTGTGGTGTATTTTCTACTGTAATAATACTTAAATACAGCTGAATTCAGCTGAAAATATTTCTAAAGGGAAAATTTTGTGACTATGTCTGTGAAAGTATTAATGATTAAAATTTAAATAAATTATGGAAGCAGACGGATAATTTATATTTTTATTTACAAGGCCACAATTCTGTGTTTGATAAGTATTTATTTATTGGTTTGCTATGCTGTGTGGGGTAATAAGCACTTTCACATCTTCATCCTTCTCTGCTGATGCAGGTGCTGAAGGGATGCAAGACGCTGGCCATGTCTGTGTGTTCAATGGGTCCGATCCCTGGAGTCTACATCACCAATCACGTGTACAGCTGGGTGGACCCTCAGGGCCGGAGTGTCTCGCCACCGCCCGACAATGTGAAAGCCAACCAGAGCCAAGGACACAGCTCGCAGGAGAGGATGGTACGAACAATGTGTATGCGAGATGGTACAAGATGAGAAGTGCAATTAAATTGTAGAATTAAAAATGAATTAAACATCTTATAATGAATTAAACTTCATATAATATGGCTTAGACAGTTTGGACAACCTTTAAAAGCAGGTAGTAGCACTGAATGTGCTTTACTCCCCCATCATGCAGATAAATGTCAAAAAAGCTCGTTCACATTCAACCTATTAAATGTTTGAAGGGCCCCAAGTGGGACTGAGTATTGTATGCAATGACAGAAAGATGCCCAACTGAGGCCGTTTTGATATAAGGCAATCCTTTACCCAGGCGGTTTTCTTGCCAGGTTTGGCTCAGGACTGCTGATTAAATGAGTTGCTAACAAAGGTAGCATTAACTACTTAAGAGGAGCCACATGCCCATACAACATACTACAGCTCCATAAATCACCAGGTCCTGAGCTAGGTGCAGTTAGCATCAGATACTAGTGCCTTCTGTAACATGTACAGCCAACTGTTCATCAGAAAATATTTTACCGTGAGTGAATAAAATCTGGTTTTCAATAAGTCGTTGAGACTGCACTTCTCTAATATGAAATATCAGCTCACATTCACACACCATCAAAGATTAATTTATGATTTGATGGGTTGGAAGTTGTTGGACAAGCTGATTTAAGGACTTTAAGTTTTGTTCTTTTAGAGTAAAACATGATTAGAGTTTGATGCTTGATTTTTAGGTCTCATGTCTGGTTTTTAGGCGTTCTAAGTTCCTGGTTCTAAGGTTGTTAACAACACAGGTATAACACTTAACATTTTATTGCTCCTGTAACAGTGGCACGGTACTATTTTGGATGTTGTCACGGATACTAGGGGCTATGTCTCTCACCCACCGGGTTGTGAGCTGGGGACGTGGTTTACGTTCCCGGGTTTTCTGGTGCAAGGTTGTTCCTGTTTCAGTTTGGTTTTGGAGCTGAGGAATAAAGTTTAAACTCACCTTCGTCTCCTGTGCTTTTCCTCATCCTGCCACAATGTCATCTTAAAAGATATTTTTCATTTCAGTTTGAATTTGAATGGGAAAGCAAAGAAAGTAATGCAGGTTTTTGAAATTATATTTGTCACATTTAAATTTTTGTCCTCTTCAAGTGCTGCATGGGAATATGGTTCTCTTAGGACAGTAATCATGGCCTTTATGTTTATGCAGTTTGGAAGATAGACTCATCAGCAACAGTGACCATCATAAAACCTGTGACTATAGTTGCTCCCTCAGAGAAAGCTGAGACATCTTAAAATTTTCAGGCCATGCTTTTTGTAACTGAGCAGATCACATTTACTACTATGATCTCTTAATAAAATGCATGCTAAAAATAAGCCATCATACAACACAGAGTCCATTTTATTTTGCTACAATGACTGTGTATTTACGTATATGTATGTCTATTATTACATGATTATGACCGAATATTGCATTTATGGTGCTATGTAAGAAAAAAACATTTTAAATATTGTAGGTACAATAAATAAATACATTCCCAGTTCTTTACTGTTCAATTTACTGTAAAATATATAGTAATAATAATAGTAGTAAAATGTTGCCTCGTGTAAAATGTTAATAAACTTCAAAATAAAGAATGCAGAATAGCACAAAGATGATAGGATTTGGTTCTGACTTCAACATTCCCTACTCGGAAACACCAAACTAAGAGAGGACAGTGACTATAACAATTACAAGGGAACGTGTCTGTAATTTGAAAATGTTCAAAGTCAACCAAGCAATGATAGGTGTAATGAAATAGGTGTAGTGCCATGTTAGTGTAGCGACTAATTGCCTAAACTAACTTTTTGCTTTAATTAACAACATAATCAGACAAACCATAAATAGTCATCAAATAGATCTACACAAAGAAAAAAGATTTCTAAAAAGCACTTTGAGAGGGAAAGGTATTCAGACTTTCCGCAACTTATTTTAGACAGTTTAATAAATGTCTAGTGAGCAAGTCACATTAAAAATGAAACATAATGACCAAGTCTTGCAAATTTATACAATAAATACTGTAATTACAGTCCTTCTTTATCAAAGTAAGTGTATTATTGAATGACAATTGAAGTAACTCACAACAATTTGATCTAAAAGTATATTTAAACTATTATCTTAGGGCATTTTTTTCTGAATTTCAATTATGAGCCAATATTAATGAAGAGGCTTTTTGTGATGACAAATTTTACAAAAGTGATTTTATAGACTTGGCTTTCTCAGTGAATGTATTGAATCTTAGTTGGTAAAGCTAGTCTATATAACAGAGGTTCAGCATTGGTCCATGAACTGACATGGAAAAAGTGGTGCACTAAACTTTTTTTGTTTACTCTGCTCAACATTGTAATTACACCAACAGAAACCATCTTCTTCTGAATCTCTTCCTCCCATGGGATCAATGGTCCAACGAGGCAGACCAGTTTTGCTTTCAGTGGCTGAAACAGGGACGATTGCCTCATTGCTAGACAGTTTTCTGGTGAAAGGGAAATGCAGGATAAAAAAAAAACCCATAAGTATTTGGACAGTGACAAAATGTTATTTTGCCTACGTACACCTTCACAATGGATTTGAAAAAGGCAAGATGTTATTGAAGTGTAGAGCTTCAGCTTTAATTTGAAGGGTAATATGAGACTATTTCATTAACCATTTAGTAATTTAGAATTACAACTATTTTTGCAAAGTAAACTTTCATAGGCTCAAACGTAATTAAACAAACTACTAGAACTATAAGGTCAAGAGTTATTTTAAATGCTTTGATTAGGGTTGTAACGATTTACCAAAAACTTTGACTTCGATTTGATACATGATTCATTGCTCATGTTTACGATTGGAATTGATTGTGGGTTTCACTAACGTGGTTATCCACTTTCTTTGTTAACTCAGGCCTTCTGTTTCAGGCTCTGTACATGTTCACATAAGAAGAGGAAGTGGATCGGTGGTAACATGAAGTTCAAATCATTATTGTTTCATTGGATGTTGACTACATTTTCAGATTTTGGACAATGACTTTGAATTTGCAGACTGTGGGACTTGTATACTAGGACTGAGTGTTGTGGGAAATACTTTGTGGGAATATTGATCGATGACCTGTATAGGTCCGGAACAGTATTCTTGCAGAGTTCCTCATAATCTCTGACGGGATGGCAGGGAGTGAGACACACTATGTATATAGTATGGAGTTTAGTGAGGAAGATGAGAGAAAGGAGAGTGGATAGAGGACTGTAGAGAGGAGGAGGACAAAAAGCAAGAGAAATAAATGGGACAACGTTAGCGATAGTTCCAGCAGAACAGAAAGTGATAGGAGAGAGGAAGAGGAGAAAATCCCAAAGAATTGAGAAAATGGATAAATTGCTGAATGTGGTAGTAAGATTTTAGAGTGAGGTACAGAAAGTTGACCCACTGAGATTAACAAAAATAATAAGAGGATGAGTTGGAGAGGTGAAATATGCTAGAATTTTGGGAAGTGGGTACCTGCTTAGCCATTTTCAATTCTGCCCTGTTTAGTTTAAACTCAAACTAAATTTTAGTTAATTTCAAAATCTCATTCTTAGCATTTCCGATCCAACCATGGAAACTCTGCAACCAACTATGTTTGTTAAAGTGTATCAAGCACCTGGACCCTATAACTGAATTTGTATCTGAATTTTCAGAGTTTTCTCTCAGCTTGGGTCCTTAAAACAGATAAAGTTCTTTTTATTATAAAGTTCTTATTATACACAAAGCAGAAGCTAAAAAACTATGTAGCTTTCTTCAGGATAATAGTCTTTTGGAGGACTTCTAGTCAGGTTTTAGAAAGCATCACAGCACAGAGATAGCACTGGTAAAAGTAACAAATGACTTCTTCACTGCATCTGATGAGAGACTTATCTCTATACTAGTATTATTAGATCTTAGTGCGGCTTTTGACACTATTGATCATCACATCCTACTACAGAGGATGGAACAGCAAATTTGCAATAAAGGATCTGCTTTAAGATGGTTTAAGTCCTACCTATCTGATAGATATAATTTCGTTCAGGTTAATGATGAATCATCTAGATATGACAAGGTTAGTCAGGGAGTCCCACAAGGTTCTGTGCTTGGACCATTACTATTCACTCTATACATGCTTCCTTTAGGTAATATTATTAGAAAGAAATCCAAACATTTTCACTGCTATGCAGATGACGTGCAATTATACTTATCAATGAAGCCAGATGAAACCCATCACTTAGCTAATCTCCAGACATGTCTTAAGGACATTAAAAACTGGATGTCTCATAACTTTTTATTTTTAAACTCTGACAATACTTAAGAAATTGTGCTCTTCCCTAAACACATTAGAGACTCATTATCCAACAACATAGTTAATCCAGATGGCATTGCCTTGGCCTCCAGCACCACTGTCAGAAACCTGGGTGTTATCTTTGGCCAGGAGCTGTCTTTTAACTCACATGTAAAACAGATTCAAGGATGGCCGTGTTTCACCTCCGTAACATTGCTAAAATCTGACACATCCTGTCTCAACAAGATGCAGAAAAACTAGTTCACGTATTTGTTACTTCCAGGCTGGATTATTGTAATTCTTTATTTTCAGGCTGCCCTAATAAAATTTTAAAGACTCTTCATTTAATCTAGAATGCAGCAGTGTGTGTACTGACCAAAACTAAGATCAAAGACCATATTTTCCCCATACTGGCTTCTCTGCACTGGCTCACATTTAAATCCAGAATAGAATTTAAAATCCTTGTCCTCACCTAAAAAAGCTATTCATGGTCAGGCACCATCTTATCTTAAAGACCTCATAGTACCCTATCACCATCCAGAACCTTACGCTGCCAGGATGCAGGGTTATTGGTGATCTCAAGAATCTCCAAAAGTAGAATGGGAGGCAGAGCGTTCAGCTATCAAGCTCCTCTCCTATGGAACCATCTTCCAGTCTCAGTACAGGAGGCAGACACACTCTCTGATTTTAAGAGTTGGCTTAAAACTTATTTTTGATACATTCTATAGTTAGGGCTGGCCTATCTAGCCTTTAGTTATTTTGCTATTGGCTCAGGTTGCTGGGGGAACATTCCATGATGCACTGAGCTCTGCTCCCTCTGACTCTGACTCCATCTGTGCTCCTCTAATTGTCCATAACCTAACAAAATATTATACTAACTTTACTTTTTCCCAGGAATGTTTGTGCTTTATCATCCTGCAGGTCTTTCTAGGTTGCGGTTGGAGCTGCTGTGGTGGTCCTGCCTTGCACCTACTGCTCTAATTAGGACAGGAGATCCTGTGACTTGGATCCTAGGCTGGATTGACCAGCCTAGCCCATGGATTACAATGACTTCCGGACCAACATACTATACCCATACAATATCTGGATTCAAAGACTCATATGATCTCAAACATTCTTAGTAAACTTGTATTGTCATGTTGTTGTGTTCTGTACAAGTAACATCTATCGTCTGTTCAAGTCTAAAACTGAAAGGGTACAGATTATAGTGAAAGCTGCAGAACACCACCTGGATATGATTAGTCTAAAATGGGAAGATGTGATAGATGAAGTTAGGATGGAGTCAAGTCAAGAAGCAGTGTGTGTGAGCTGATTATATTAATAATGTTAATCCTTCAATGGAATGCAAGGAGTTTAATTGCAAAGGGACAGGATTTTAAGCAGTTTATAGGTGGTAGGAAAGAATAAACAGACATTGAGTGTATTCAGGATTCTGGTTAAAACCTTCACTTGATTTTATCATATATGGACATGTGTCAATGAGATGAGATAAAACAGAGGGGGCAAGAGGTAAATGTGCTATTTTTGTGAAACAGGGGATTCCCTACAGAGTACTAGGCAAGGAAAGGGAAGAAGAAATATACTGTATACTAGTAAAATGTGGGCAGGAAAGAAAGAGTAGGTAATTGTAAATTATTACTATCCTTGCAAAAAGTTAGAGGTGAGTAAGCTTGAGGATATAGAGAGGCTGAGTAATAGCACAATTGTTTGTTTTGTGTGGTGGAGCAACTGAACAGATGCTAATGGTCAGCTTATGGAAGAGTTGCTAAATGAAAAAAAATTGTATGCTTCAATTATGGCAGCTGTAGAAGAATAGATGTAAGCACAGGGAAGGAGTCTACTTGATCTTACACTGGAATCAAACAACATTGCTGCAAGATGTGATTGGTCAGTGTACCAAGAAGAAACTATAGGGAATGATCATTATGCAGTCCAGAGCAAGATAAACATCACTCCCTTACATATTGTAGAGAGTGTTGGTGGAAAGTGGATCTTTGCAAAAGCTAATTGGGAAAATTTTCTGAAAGTGATAGACATTTAAGCCATCTAAATGAGGAAATGAGCATAGAAGTTCTTGACTGCAAAATAAAGCAAGGTATTATAGCAGCAGTTATGGGTGCTGTTCCAAAAAGTAAAGGAGGGGAAAGAAAAAAAGAAGAAAATATTACTGCGGCGGGATAATAACTGTAAAAAAGCAGTGACAAATAGGAATAAGGAATTTAAAATTGTCAAAGAACTCACAATTTTCAGCACGATTTGGTATGAACAGAAAGATACGAGCCAGGCAATTATAGACCAATTGCCCTGACATCACATATCTGTAAGCTGATGAAAAGGATGATAATTGATAGGATGATAAGCAATATGTGTTGGAAAATAAAAATCTGGTGGCTCTTTATCAAAGTGAATTTAGGAAAGGAAGGCAAATGAAGAATCCATTAGTGTGTTTGGAGGATAAAATAAGGAAAGCTCAAGTGAATAAAGAGATTTTAGGTGCAGTGTTCTTTGCTGTTGAGAAAGTGTATGACATGTTTTGGAGAGAGGGGCTTTTGAATAAACTGCACCTAATGGCAATTGGTGGGAAGTTGTTTAACTGGATTATGGAATTTTTAAAAGGAAGAACTATTCATGTGATGGTAGTAGGAGTGTAGTTTCAAATCAGTACATGTTTGAAAATAGGACACCTCAGGGGAGTGTAGTCAGCCCGACCTCCTTTTTTTCAATAATAATTAAATTATATATTTGAGAACATTCCATGTGGTATGGGGGAGTCACTGCTTACTGATGATGAGGCCCCCTTGGAAAAGTGGAAGAAATGAGTATGTAGTTAAGAAAATGCAAGAGGGAGTTGAAAATTGGGGAACAAAATGGGGGTTTAAATTTTCATTGGAAAAATCAGTTATGTTCTTTCCAAGGAAGAAATGTAGAGAATGTAACTTGAAATTATATGAAACTGTGATAAAAAGAGTTAAAAGTTTTCGCTTATTAGGTGTACACTTTGATCAGAGGTTAACCTGGAGAGAACATGTCAATAAGGTCATTAATAAGTGTAAAAAAAAGTGATAAATATAATGAGATGTCTTGCTGGATTACAGTAGAGTACTGATTTTATATCCCTGAAATATATTTATGTGGCTCTTATATGATCCTGGTTGGATTATGGAAGTAAAGCATATGGGTCAAAATAAGTGCTAGTAAGGCTGGATTGATTAAAGCTCACGCTCTTAGTCTATGTCTAGGAGCAGTCGGAAGCATTAAAACAGGAGCAGCAAAAATCTATCAAGATTTATTGTTAGAAATAATATTTATATTTACAAGAATGTTGAGACAAGGAAGGTGTGTAATTGATGTAGGTTCCAGTGGGTTTCATATGTTCATGTGGGTGCACGCACATTTGGGCATTTTAGGAGAAATGAGAGGGCAGATAAGCTTGCAAATGAAAGGGAGAAGCTGATGAAGTAAAAGTTAATTTATGAAAGTCAGAGGGCAGAGACATAGTGTGGAAGAAAGTGACTCAGCAGTGGCAACAGAACTGGGATACTGAGACAAAAGGAAGACAGTTATACTCAGTACAAAGCAGAGTAAATTTACTAAGAAACGGTAAATAAAAGGAGAGTGAACAGAGGATTGGTCATAGTAACTTAAACAGTGCACTACGCATTATAGGGACACACCCAACTGGTTTGTGTTATTTTTTCCAGGAGGAAGAAACAATTGCTGTCAAGCCAGCTGTCGATTCCTTGGTTTAACCAGTAGCACTAAAATTTAGATTGCACCTGTATACCGATCTTTACGGTACATGCGATGGTACTTCCGGTTTTCAAAATAAGGTGCACACAGGCACTCCTATGCTATATGCCTTTAGGATAAATTTAATGTGATATGAAAGCCATTTCTCCAGCAACGAGTGGATGAACCCAATAGAACTGGACACAGTACTTGAGAAACTACCAGCACAATTTTTATGAAATACTGTCAGTTTTTACTTTTGGAGTAATCCACTGCTAAATTTCCTTCTAAACATAACAAAAAGAGTGTTTTGTCTCATTGTGGTGGGGAAGAAAACCCACATTTAAAAGTAGTTGATGGGCCTGACATTACTGTACTAAGTTCTTCATAGTCTACGAGCACAGCTATTATTTATTTTTAAGTATTTTTACTGTGTACTTTTTGAGTAATGTACTGTCAAAGTCCCCCTTAACATAACAAATTAAGCTTTTGTCTTATTTTTGTGGGGAACAAAACCTGATTTTCTATTAGTAGTTGATGTACCTGATATTACTGTACTTAAAAAAAAACTTAAAGGGGAAAATAATAAACCTTAGGAGGAACCACAGAGGAGGGATCCCTCTTCCTAGGACGGACAGACGTGCAATAGATGTCACTTACAGTTTACTAAGAATGTTTGAGTTTATATGAGTCTATAAATCCAGATATAGTCTGGGTATTGTATGTTGGTCCAGAAGTCGTTGTAAGATCCAAGTCACAGGATCTCCTGTCATAATGTGAGCTGTAGGCGTCAGGAAGACCACAGCAGCAGCTCGCAACGCGACAACTCAAAAAACCTGCAGAATGATAAAGCACAAAGACTCAGGGGAAAAGGTAAGGTTAGTATAATGTTTTGTTAGGATATGGACATTTAGAGGGGCACAGGTGGAGTCAGAGTCAGAGGGGGCAGAGAAGAGAGCTCAGTACATCATGGAGTGTTCCTCCAGCAACCTAAGCCTATAGCGGCATAGCTAAGGGCTAGATAGGCCAGCCCTAACTATAAGTTTTATCAAAAAGGAAAGTTTTAAGCCTACTCTTAAAATTGGAGAGTGTGTCTGCCTCCCTTACTGAGACTGGAAGATGGTTCCAGAGGAGAGGAGCTTAATAGCTGAAGGTTGTGCCTGCCATTCTACTTTTGAAGATTCTTGGGATCACCAATAACCCTGCATCCTGGGAGCATAAGGTTCTGGATGGGTGATAGGGTACTATAAACTATTTAAGATAAGATGGTGCCTGACATGACTAGCTTTGTAGGTGAGGACAAGGATTTTAAATTCTATTCTGGATTTAACTGGAAGCCAGTGCAGAGAAGCCAGTACAGGGGAAATATGGTCTCTGATCCTAGTTCTAGTCAGTACACGCGCTGCTGTATTCCGGATTAACTGAAGTGTCTTCAAAATCATATTAGGGCAAACTGAAAATAAAGAATTACAATAATCCAGCCTGGAAGTAACAAATACGTGAACTAGTTTTTCTGCATCTTGTTGAGACAGGATGTGCCAGATTTTAGCAATGTTACGGAGGTGAAAGATGGCCATGCTTGAAATCTGTTTTACATGTGAGTTAAAAGACAGCTCCTGGCCAAAGATGACACCAAGGTTTCTGACAGTGGTGCTGGAGGCCAAGGCAATGTCACCCAGATTAACTATGTTGTTGGATAATGAGTCTCTACTGTGTTTAGGGTCCAGCACAATTACTTCAGTTTTGTCAGAGTTTAACAAGAAAAAGTTATGAGACATCCAGTTTTTAATATCCTTAAGACATGTCTGTAGATTACCTAAGTGGTGGATTTCATCTGGCTTCATTGATAAGTATAATTGCACGTCATCTGCATAGCAGTGGAAATGTTTGGATTTCTTTCTAATAATATTACCTGAAGGAAGAATGTATAAAGTGAATAGTATTTTCCAAGCACAGAACCTTGTTTTACTGTGACTAACCTTGTCATATTTGGATGATTCATCATTAATAAGAACAAAATTATATCTTTTAGATAAGTAGGACTTAAACCATCCTAAAGCAGATCCTTTAATGCAAATTGGTAGCTATGTTCTAGTTTTGCCTCCAAGCCCTCCCTGCAGAGAAAGCTGTGAACAATCAGATCAGTCTACTTGTATGTTTCGTTTTTAAAAGCTTTTCTTCAGCTGTCTTGTTATATTTTGGTGTCTTTATGATGTATGCTCAGGAATAGGCAGTTATTTCATTGGTGGTGGTTGGTTCTCCGCTGGTGCATTTGTAAAGCTCCTGACACTCTCACTGAAGTTACAGAGGAAAGACGAAGAAATGTTTGTCATTAAAATCATAGTTATTTTATTTCTAGATAATATAATATAGAAAATTATTACAGCAAAAAAAATGTATGAAAATTAAAAATAAAAGACAAAATAAAACAAAAATAAAAGATGTTATTCTTATAAAGTAGATAATTATCTATTCATCTATCCCCTTATCTACTAAAATACTTTTTCATTCATATTAAAATTAAATGGTTCTCATGAAAATATTGGTGTTTGTGTTTAATTTGGATTGATTAATTGCAAAGGCCTATGATTATTTCAACTTTCTAAATTCCTTGACCGCATTATGTACAATAATATTAAATGGGTCTAAATTGACACAGGAGTGTGGACAAATTTGATTTTAACTGCATGGCTGGCTTGAATACGTATGATGATGCAGTTAAAGTTAGAGTATAAGGGGTTTTAAAGTGGGTATTGGTAAAAAAAAGATAAAAAGCGATTCAGGTACTTATTGTTACAATTTTTCTCTGATCCCTGTTTTGTGGTCCATGTTTCATCCAGGCTTCCCGTATAAAACCGTCTATCCACACTTTACATGGTCCAAGTCACACATCTGTCACACCTACCTCTCCTGTGTCCCAAGTCCCAATCACCTCACCTACATAATATACGAGTGCATATCAATCTTGAGATTTTTCAGTGTTATTTGACACAGTGACTGTCAATTAATTTCTAGACTTCACACACAAACTAAAATGCTTCAAGCATTTTACTATTTCAATTTTATTTAATTAGGCTTCAAAGATTTCTCCAGACTCAACCATCTGCAAGATGTTTTGCCCTCAGGTTTTTGTTTGCCATCCATTTACCGTGCTTACAATATTTTTTTTACTACTTACTCAAACCTTGATCAACAATCAGATGTTATTGTTTTAATTTTTCTATACACACGGATTTGTAGAGTAGGAAAGACTGGCAAAGACATGAAAGACAATTAAGTTGATGATTCCAGGGATGTGGCGTTGAAGCTTTGAAATTGAGATTGGAAGATGGTGAGAGGAATGGTAAATGTCCTGTATTTATATAGCGCTTGTCTAGTTATTGTTGACAACTCAAAGCGCTTGATGGCGTAGCAGCATGAGCAATTTGGGGATCATTGTCTTGCTCAAAGGACACTTTGATCTGGGATCGAACCAGGAACCTTCCAATCACTAGACAACCAATCTACCATCTAAGCCACAGCCGCATTAAGAACAAAAAATATAATAATGTCAGACAAAAGCACCGCAGTGCATTTAAATGTGCAGATTCTGGTGCTGGGACCGCACACACACACACACTGTGCTTTTATCTGATTCTTTCTCTCCTGTCCCCAATTGTTGGGAGATCAAGTCTGTATAAACAGACAAGTTCTTCAGGATTTTTTACTTACAAAAGCTTCCAGAAAAACTCATTATTAGTGTGCCTGCATAAGCTCCTAAAAAATTATAAACTAAAATAGTTTGGAATAGGCTTCAGGGTAAATATCACTTTTGTTGTATTTCACCATTTTAAATTAAGTTGGCTTATGTTTCACATTTTCTTAAGAAATACACATATACATAGTGTATGAACGAGATGCATACTTGCACTGTTGCAGCGAATTAGGCCTGCAGCCCTAGTTTTGATGACATTACGTACTGTAGAGCTGTACTGCACGGCTCTGCTAATTTATAGCCTATATAAGGTATTTCCTCTGCCCAGAATCTATTTCTCTGTCGGATATGGATAAACAATTACGGAAGACAACATGAATTCATCAAAATAAATTAAAAGCACCTTCGTTTGTTCCAAGGCGACATGCCAACTAACACTATCTTTGTGCATTAAGTTAGATAACGTTAACATTAGCTAAATTAAACAATATAATGAATTCCCTTGCCATACAAGAACATTGCTCTTCTTGTATATGTTTATCCTTCCCGTGAATTGTCGGGACGTGGGGTGTCTGACGCTTGAACTGGGACCAGTTAGGTTTTACCATTCCATAAGTGTTTCCTTCCGTTCACAACATTCTGCCGACAAATGATATTGTGAATGTAACCATCCCATGCATATTGTAGACCTTTGTGTCTCCTTCTCTCTGATAGGTGTGAATATTTTTTTTACCAGAAATTTAATGTTACTTCCTTTGTGATATCTGTCTCTGATATAATTGAAAAGTCCATATTTGACTCACCATGTCAGAAAGCTTGTCAGATATAGCAACAGTAACAAGGGGAGCAGGGTTTAGTGGAGGGTCAGATGTATTTCACCGGTCGTCGCCATGATGTTATTGCTGGTTACTTCTAGGCTGCTACCCGCAAGTGATGCCACACTATATAGCGCCAGTGCCCCCTGCTGGGTGAAGAATGAAGTGATTCATTCAACACCTGAATTCAATGGATGACTAATATTAATGCCTTGAATTTTAGTCAGTTCTCAGTTAATTTTTATGTCCCTGTCTTTTATGAAATTTTTTTGCATTCAATTACTGCTTGAAGTCTGGAACTCATGAATATCAACAAATACTGAGTTTCCTTATAATCCACACATTTTGCCAGACTTTCACTACAGCTGCCTGCCGTTGCTCCTTGTTTGTTGGTATTTCTGCCTTCAGTTTTATCTGCTGCTTTATTAGGTTGAGATTAATTGATTTACTTGGCCACCAAAGAATATCCCATTTGTGTCCTTGAGAAGATCTTGTGTTGCTTGTATACTATGTTTTAGGTCATTATTCAGCTGCGCTATGAAGTATTGTCCTATCAATTTTACAGAATTTGGCTGAATGTGAGGAGAAAGTATAGCCTTATCCACCTCATAATAGATCCTGGTACTTCCATCAGCTCTGTCACATCATCAATAACCACCAGTGGACCAGTTCCTACATGCCCATGCCATAACGATGCCCCCACCAAGATCACGAGCCGGATCTGACCTTCATGTTTTTAAGTGATACGTTTTAGAAATTATCTTTACTTACATTCATGAAGGTGTCGCTTTAAATTATTTAAATACTTATAGACCTAACTGTACATGGTTACGTGCTGTGCATCAGCAGCTAACAAACACAGCCACTGCTAGTACCTGTCAAAGCAGCTCTACAGATTTCAACAGGGTTCAGATGGGTCGTTCACCCAAAGGCCCCCTCCAATGAATATCAAATGTTTGACCTTGTTAACATGTCCGTATGTTTTTATACAACAGTCTGAGGATTTCTGCTTCTGTTCTGCAATCCATCAATCCATATCACTTCTGATATATCAAATTATATGCAGCTTTGTACAAAAAAGTCTTCCTCTTCTCCTGGGAATTCTGGTTCAAACATACATGTATGGCCAAATGACTCCAATGTTAGAACTTGTCACTGTGCAGTGAGTAGTAGACTAGTTGGAAAATGCCTAAGAGGGGCAGAGTGGTGAGGAGATATCTGGTGGGGATAGCGCATTCATAGATCAGCACAACCTAGATGCAAAATTGTAGAATTAAATACAAATCATTCTAAGGCCACAAAAGGATTTTAAATTATAAAAAAAAAAAATCTAAATTTGTAATTTTATGTAAAAATTAGTTGGGTTTTTTTTAGAGTTTTATGATTTCCTAGAGGATGAGTTTAAACTTTGTACAGCACAAGCACAAGCGGGTACTTCTGAAAACAGCTTATTTTGCTTTTATTCAGATGAGCCTGGATGACCTGGAGGAGAACTAATTAGAAGATGAGAAGCAGATTTTCAGGACAGAGGCCTAAAATTTTGCTACTATAGCAGAGGCTAAACAGCCTTTATAATAAGTACCCATGATAGCCCCTTATTTAGAGAAGGCATTCATTTTTTTCAGTTAACGCGCAAGACAGATGTTAAGAGTACGTCAGCTCTGTTTTGACAATCATAAACATGGAACTGTTTCCTGTATCTTTTACAAAGATACAGAACTGTGTATTCAAATCAATAACTAGCCTTTTTAAGTATGTATGTAACTTTTAATTGAAAGAAATCTTTAACAGGGGCATTAGATCTTCAGCAATTTGAATTACGAGTTCACATTCATTTTTGTTGTTTGTGAACATTAAAGCCTAAACTTTTTTCTGGTGTGTAACAAAGGATAAGATAATGTATGTTGTGAAGTCACAAAATTCCAAAAGTTATCACCAGCTTTGCATTTCTCATTTCCACTAAAATTATTAGTATTAGGTCACTCTTTTGGTGTCGTGGCCCTTAAATTACATTATAGAGAGGAAGTGAATATAAATTTACATTCATATGGAGAACAGAAGGACGAACTGGAACTGCTGCTTTTGTAAATAGTAAACTTTTTCCTAATTTCTAAATAGATGTGTTGTATGTTGTAAGTTCAGCTGGTGGAAGTGCTCTGAAGTGGCAGAAAATCCATTATTGTGGTCAATTTGTGATTAAGACAGGGTACACTAAAAGCCCCAATAAATAACCTGCTAAACTCTATGCGAAGGAGATGTGTTACACTGCGTGAGTCAAATGGAGGTCATACCAAATACTGACAGGCCTTCTGTGAAACTTCAGTTCGGTGCCTAAATGAATGTGTTTCTTTACAATAAACTGTACATTTTAGAGTGTCCTTTTATTTTGACCAGTCCAGGGCAATAGTCCTGCTCTTGAATAGGTATCTCATTATGTCTCACCTGCAAGGTGGATGGATTACTTTAGCAAAGGTGAAGTGCTCGCTGATACAGATTGGAACAAATTTGTGAACAGGATTTAAGAGAAATTAGTATGTTGTTTGCATATAGAAAATCTTACATCTTTTACTTTAATGGAAAATGGGAGCAAAGACAAAAGTGTTGTATTAATATTTTTGTTGAGGATATAAGATAATGGGAAATATTGGACCACATACCCAACTTAAGAAAAATATGTATATAACAATATGAGAAAAATATTGTTCAATTTTGCCAAATGATAAAACTGTATGCACATCCAGTGATTAATTGTGCTTTATCTAACTATCTTCTTGGTCATTTTTTTTTTCAATTGTATTGACCTCCGTGGGACATATGGCTGCAATAAGCCTCTTCAGTGTGTAATGGTTTTTTGCCTTGGTTGATGATTTTTTCCCATGATAGACCCCTCTCCTTTAGCTCAGCCAGCTTGGCTTAAATGGCATACTATTATTCAGACCCACTAAATTTATGTTCATATTGACTACACCTAATGGCTGTGCTCCTGTCATCTACTTTGAAAACCCTGTTTGAGTAGAAGTGGGATGGCCCTGTCTTCAATCATGACTGATCTAATTTATTTTCCTTTTCTTTGAAAGGCTGTGCACTATGTGTTGCAGCACTCTGACCATTTGTTGGCCGCAGGAAAAAGTCCAAATTGCTTTTGCTACGAAAGCTTCTCCCAGAGGGCATCCTTATGTGCCATTAGGGTAGAATCTCAAAAGAACTTGACACAGTTAATTACAGTGTGTTTCTCTTGGCCATGAGTCATATTTTAATTGGTACTATTTAGCACTTCATCAATTCATTCTCTGTTCTGTACGCATTATTTAGGTCAGCAGTAGACTGAAGGTTCAAATACACATTCTTCCATTTTTTTTCTATTTTTCTGATTAGATAGTTTTGGTGGAGATATTAACTTGCATAGAGGCCTGCCTTCTCTCCACTTCGTTTGTGGTGCTCAAAGCCATGACAACAAAATATTTGAAAAGCCAAACAGCCATGACTCTTTCTAGAAATTATGACCCGGTTACTCATGGCAAAGCACAGGCTGTGCTGTGGGCAATTTCATATAGGAACTTTTTTTTTTTTTTTTTTTCAACTGAAGTATATAATTTTTCTGCAAAAAGGCAAACAGGTATCCACTTATAGACAAGAGGTGTCAATGACAGGCCATCACGTTAAACATTGATGGCAACATTCTTGCCTAAGCTGTAATGTTATGGAGCTTTATTAGCGAGCTTCGGGTCCATGTATAGAGACACGTATCCTTCTGCACAGTGATACGGAAGACTACATGAAACTGCTAACATAAAGTTCTGTGAATTATCTTGAGTAACCAGGTCATGATTTTGAGAAAGAGGGATTGCTGTTTTAAAATTTATTTTTGTTTTTGAGCACCACAGGTGCCATGTAGTGTCATTATATTGGAGAGAGGGCAAAGGATATCTCCCAAGTGTTCAATTGAGATATTAAACTCACAAGAATGTGACACTACTTTCCAGTATAGAGTGTAAGTCCTCCAATTTTTTGTAAAAAAAACCCACAAAGTTGGCAAAAACACAGTAGACAGACAACAGAAAGACTAAAACACTATCTGTGTCAGCTTTGCTTGACCAACTGCATAGTATCATGTAAAATTAGAGACATTATCAGCCCTATGTAGCATGGATGAGGTTCATTGATGTTAAACGGAGTCAGCTTTTAGCAATCTTTTTTTGCCTGTATCACAAAGACTGTCTCATAGCAGAAAAGTCCACTTGCTAAGCCAGTAGGTAGAGTCACAATCTCAGCACTATCATCACTGCAACTCTTCTTTCAGCTGTCTCGCCCAGCTGACAAAAAATTCCAGCTGTTGTAATCAGCAACGCGAACAAGCAGACAAACTCACAACCTGATAAACATCCACATGTCTAGTTTACAAATGTATCCATGCCTCATGTCTGTTACCTTAGTTGTGTTGAGCTTCTCAATCTTGAAACAAAATTAGCCTTCCTGAGGGGTGTGGTTGTCAGGCAAATCTTCTTCTTTCAGCTTTACCAAGCTTTTCTAGGAGTCGCCAGAGCGACTCGTCCATCTTTATATCGTCTCTCACCACATCGATGAATCTCCTCTTTTGTCTTACTCTTTGCCTCCTGCCTGGTAGCTCCGTCTTGAGCATCCTTCACCCAATATATTCACTGTCCCTCCTTTGCACATGTCCAAACAGTCTCAATCTGGCCTCTCTAAGTCTCCAAATGTCTGACCTGTGTTTTCCCTCTGATGTGCTCATTCCTGATGTCAGGCAAATGACGGGACAATAAAACATTTTCAACTGACTGTTTTGTAACTGTTTTAAGTCATGTAGCTACCTCTTGACCTTATAACTTGCAGAAGGTTTTCAGTTATCAGATGCCTGGATTTGAGCTAATACCAGCAGTGCCACACTGCCTGCAGCCCCTCAGACACCCTGTGTATGTTGCAGTGTGATTGGTATCCCCTTTCTTTACCTTTGACATCCAGCCTTGAACTTTCTCTTTTTGTTGAGTGAGATAAAGCCATAATTATGAAAAGTGTTGAAAACAGTTGGTTGAGTCTATCGTTTAATTAGAGGCTCTGTTCCTGAGATCAGGAACAAAGAACAATATCATTCAATGGCCCACACCTAAGCCGGTGTTTTCACAATTTGAGACTGTGAGCCTGAGATCAAGGTGTCTCATAACACTAAACAAATAATTCTTTTACATAAAATTAACTACAACAACAAAGACAAAAAAAATGATAGAGGCTAATGGTACTTTGGAATGTCCAACTATGTGTTTAACTCCATTTTATTATATTTTGACATTTTGAGGATCGTTGGTTTGAAAGAATTTGTGTTAGAATGAAGCTGTGAATCCTCTAAAGTTGCATTCACATGGAATCCGGCAGATAAATTTTGAGGAGGCCGGCAAAAAATATTGGCGACAGTAATGGCAGGTCAATGACATTGAAAGTTACAATTTTTTTTAGCTTTTTGCCCCTTGCCACGTGGGCAATTTACAATGTTATATAGCCCCTCAAACACCTCATTTAGGTTGAAATCGACAATGAGAATCTGATTATTTTGGTGCAACAGTACCCAGAGTGGTATGACCAGAGCCTGGAAACTAGAAAAGCTGATATATTGGAGCCAATTAGCATTTAAATTCTACATGCATGTTGCGCTCCTGAAAAAGGGAATGAACCCACACAACATCTGGGTTCATTCAGTTTTCATTGCCACCTCCTTTTTAGACAAAGATGCACAGGGCACACCAAGGGCAGTTCTCCCCTAACTCTTCATGAAGGAAATCAAGGGTCTTATGTTTTGGAGGGAATTTAGTATCTGTTTGCAACATAAAATTAAGAGAAAGCAGCATTTTAGAGCCACATGCAATACTGGAATATTTAAATAAAATAATACAGTCAAAATAATTTAATAGATTTAATTCAATTCTTTGTAAACAAACATCACCATAGCAACACATCATCATAGGCACTTTGTTATGCCATCCTGCATTTCTGTCAGACTGTTTGTTGTTTCCTATGTCGGCCAGGTGTCCTCTTGCCATGTGTCATCTACTGCCTGCTGGATTCCATGTGAATGCAGCATAAAACATATTTGAACGGCATGCACGGCATGCATTCTGTGTTTAGGAAGAACTCTCAACAGTGTCATATGTTAGTGCAAAAAGCAGTAGTGACACTAAATCTGACTATTCCCGCACCCTGCAAAACTCCCACTTCTACATCCATTTTTTTCTGAACAGTAACTTCATGTTTCACCTATAGGTAAACCTTAATATGGATGATGGCCACTCTCTCGGTCTTATGATCAGAGGTGGAGCCGAGTATGGACTGGGGATCTACATCACTGGAGTGGACCCTGGATCTGCTGCAGATGCTGGTGCACTAAAGGTACTCTGAGTCAACCTTTCTTGTAAACATTGTTGTATTACATCACAAAAACTTTTCAACATGTATAAATTAGCACAGGAGCAGAAACCATATACATACTGAAAGAGCAGCATCAGGAACAATTTGGGGTTCAGTATCTCGCCCAAGGACATTTTGACAGGCTGACTGCAGGGTCAGAAATTGAACTGAGAGAGCTATACAGTTTTGTGTAGAAATGTACAAAGTATCTACCCAGGAATGTAGTGCAATAAGAATATTTAAATATGCATACACATATGTAATATACTTGTCAACCCTTCTTCTGAACAGTAGCAGTAGCCTACCTGATGGTGATAAAAGAGACGAGGAGTATTACACATCACGCCTTTGGAACACTGGTTTGCTACCTAAATCACACACGGGGGGCGGTAATAATGAGTCATCATTGTGTAAACATTGTGATTTCTGTGTGCGAATGTGGTACAGAAGGTTCCTCTATTCCATTGACAAAGTCTGATCATAGTTTATAGTGATTTTCACTTAACATGGGTGATGAGTAACTGATTCTTAGGGTCTCAAATGGTCATAAGAATAAACACATCACCTGTCCACTTTAAATTGTCCCTATTTAAATATCAGTATCTGTTGTCATCTGTGCTACTTGTAAAATTTCTCTCTTTGGTTATGTTATTAATTTTGTTTATTATGTCAGGGGCCATGTACAACATACATTAATCTCAATTTTGAGAGGAAATGCACTTAACCATATTTAGCAAAATTTCATCCGCAGTTCCCAAGCAGGACCGTACAGTACATTCAATACAAAATACTAAAGGGCTGGTATGATGCATTGATGTAATCAACATCATCGATTACGATTTTCATAACATGCATCAACGTATTGCAAGGATGTAAAATCTGCTCTTTGTAATCACTCCTGTCAATGCTCAACTGTATAGTTGTACATATATATAATTATAATTAAGGTAACGTTTTACCATTAGTTATTTAGTGTTGTTATTTGTCTGTTGTACATCTGGTCTTTATTATGGCATTTCTGTGAAAAAAAACTGGTCTTAAACGTTACATTCCAGTGCTGCATTGTTTTTAAGGATAATAATCATAATAATTAAAAAAAGTAGTCACTAGATGAATCAACTAATCTAAAAAATAATTGTTTGATAGATGATGTAGAGAAAAGGATTATCCTTAGATTAATTGACGCAGTCATATACAAAATATGTGCATATCAGATTTATGTTTTACTTTATATTTTCTTTTTTGGTTTTTATTTTAATTAGCTAGTGTGCTTTTGTAAGGTTCCTGAACTCTCTGCCACAATATTGGAGTGAGAAATTTCAAGATTAAGGCAATCATGATAGATTAAGGCAAATTGCAGGTTTCTTTTCAAGGAAGATATCCAAAAGGTCCGGGGCTATGCAAGGCATGCTGGGTTTGTGGTAGAACACTAACACTAATACATTCTTTGGTGGTCATTTAAATTTGTGGCAACTGTCATTACTAACATCTATGCCCTGATTCTGATGAGTCTGTTAGCTTTCCTGCCACCTGCTCCCTATTAAGCTGCTAAAACTGGTAGCATTGCTAACATCTGCTACCTGCCTTACGGCCTATTTCAGGCAGTTGACTTCGCTGCAATGGCAGGCCTACAGAAATGCTTTATTACCCAAGCTAAATCTCCATATTGTGGTTTTAAGTCAGCTTTTTGCCTCAAAAAGCAGGCGATTATCACTGTGCTATTTTTTAGCCTGCCTGAGGGAAAATCAACAGACCCTGCTGTTGCCCACCTGTAAACAACATGGCTGAAACCTCAATATGGCTTTCATGATAATATAACACCGTGTCCTACTTAGGGATAAAAATAAAAATTTCATTTCTTATTTATCATGGTTTGAATCCTTGCTAGTCCAAACCAATTGGGACACATCAGAAAAAAAGACTTACACTGAGAGAAAGGAGGTTAAAAAACAACAAGCATTCTAAAAATTCACATGATGTCCCTTGAAAGATATAATATTACATTTATCAGTTTCAGAAAGACGGATGATTGACTGGTCATGCTGCAGGTCATGCTGCAGAGCTTCCGAGATGCAATGACAGCAAATGTGGAAGTGGGAAAAAAGAGAAAGCAGAGTAAAGAGGAGGGGAGAGAGGAGATGCACATTTATAAAAATGTTGTATAGTGGATTTTTTGTCCTCACCTCCCCAAGTCTCACATGAGCTTCATTCATTCCTAGCCTGTTTGTTGATTGTTGTGTATGTGTGTGCATGGTATTTTGGCTATGGTGTCTATCTGCTAGTGATGTGGCAGTGAAAAAGGTGACTCAACAAATTTAAGGTCTTTTTCATTTAAATACATGTTTTTGATATAACTTGGCCTCAGAAAACGAAAGTGACTTTCACAGAACAAATATTGTCGAGGAGTACAGATTTATTTTGTACAATAGTTCTGATACTGCTTCTTAGTTAATGTTTCATTTTATAAAAGGATCATCTGAAGTTCCCTTGGTTTGGCTCTGAGGTCATTTTAGAGATCATTTTAGAGACATTTAAAGATTGAAAAGGTTTGTGAAGGTGTTACAGTAGGCAGGGTTTAAATTTCTCTCCCAAGATCTTCAAATATTTGTTTTCAGTTACACATGTAGTCCTTTCTTATCTCCAGCTCATTAGTTAAAGTATTAATGTACCTACAATGTTCAGCCATTGATGTTCGAGAGGAGGATTGTCACCAGCCATGTAAAAAACGTTTTTTTGTGTGCCCAAACCAAAGTAAAATACAAACCCAAAACTGTATTGTTTTATTGGAAATATACACACATTCTGAATTTGATGCCTGCAACTTCTTCCAAAAAAACTAAGACAGGAGCCTGTTTGCCACTATGTTACATCGCCTTTTCTTCTAACACTCAGTAAGCGACAGGGAACTGAAGACACTAATTGTAGAAGTAGTGAATGTGGAATTCTTTCCCATTCTTGCCTGATGAACATCTTAAGTTGCTAAACAGTCCAGGGTCTCCGTCGTATTTTGCTCTTCATAATATGCCATACATTTTCAATGGGAGATGTCCTGTTTCCCATTGAAAATGTATGGCATACAGGCCTGCATACATGCCTGCATACAGGCCACTCTAGTGGCCGCCTTTTCTCATTGTGAAGCCATGCTGTTGTAACTTGTGCAGAAAGAGGAGGAAAGATGTTTGTTTCAAAAACCTATAAGTTCCTGTCACCATTAATAGTGCCCTCACAGATGTGCATGTCACCCATGTTGCCAAGGGCACTGAATTTTCCTGAACTCAGCATTGCTGAGAAACTAGTAGATCAATCATTGCAGCTCTGTAAAAGTAAGCTTGTCGAAAGTCAAATTACTCATTTATATTTTTGCATCACAGTGACACTCAGTGATGCTGATTCATTACTTTAAGAGAGTGAAACGTCCAGCCACATCCATAAGAAATAAAGTTCATTTAATTAAAGGTTGTTTTTTAACCTTGGAGAGGTTGCTTTGACACCAGAAATAAAAAAAAAAAATGCAAATTCAGTTCTAAAGATATCTTTAGCTAAAATATTATGTTACTGAATACTAGATATAATAATGTAGAATATCATACACTGTTTGAATTCTGCTTTTCGGGACAGATCTCTTTTAGTCAGTTTTTTTTTCCAACCAATGTGCATATGTCTGTGCACTTCATCCTAGAATCTTGTGCAACAACTCCGTTAATGAGTGTCAGCCACTCTCTTGCAAGGGTCACATCATGTCCAATGTACTGAAATGTTTTTTGGCAGGCAACAGAACAGAGTGGCATGAGTCAGAAGAACTGAAACTGATGATGTGAAATTAACGTCAGTGTTGGCTCTTTATTCAGCAGAGAATTACAGCACAGTTATTATTCAGTCATATTCATTCATTCATTCATTCATTTTCTACCGCTTATCCCGTTAGGGGTCGCGGGGGGGCTGGAGCCTATCTCAGCATCTTGGGGCGAAGGCAGGGTACACCCTGGATGAGTCGCCAGTTCATCGCAGGGCTGACATATAGAGACAAACAACCATCCACACTCACATTCACACCTATGGGCAATGTAGAGTGACCAATTAACCTACTAACCCCCAGTTTTGCATGTTTTTGGACTGTGGGAGGAAGCCGGAGTACCTGGAGAGAACCCACACAGACACAGGGAGAACATGCAAACTCCACACAGAAATGCCCTGACCCGGAAATGAACCCAGGACCTTCTTGCTGTGAGGCGCTAACCACTGAGCCGCCGATTTCCATTGTGTGCATCAGAAATATAAATGAACTTCTTAATATCCGTGTGGATTCTTTTTACATTTATATAGAACAAGAAATATTTGTGTGTGCATTTAAAAATATTTTTTGTGGAATTTGAGATGGATCTAACTTCATATCCAACACTCTGAACCTATCTAACACACAGCAACCGAAAGGAAAATGGTACTAGAAAGGCCTTCATGCACTCCCAATATTGGAGTTACTTGTAGCAATCTATTTGTGCATTCCCAATACATCCTTTATACAAACCTCTAAACAGATTAAAAATTTGAATCCATTTGCTCAGATTGTTCACACATTAATATTTTTTTAAAACAGCAATAGCTGTGATTGCACTACTTCAACCTTTGTTTAAAAAAAAAAAATCTTTATTTGCATAACACTTCCTAAACCTACATTCTAAAGTACTTCACATAACAGGCAGATCATTAAAAGAATCTTAGTAGAGTACAGAGCAACTAAAAGAACTAAACGAGAGACCAGTAAATCAAAGCCAATAAACTAAACAAAAATGTTCCATACAAGAGGTGTTTAATCTCTCTATTTTATCTATAACTTCAGTTGCAAACTGTTTAATGACTCACCTTTTATTGTTGATATGATTGTGTAGACATGACGCAGGCATAATTGTTATTTGGTGCTTCAAATCTATTTTGTGCTGTTTGTAAACTTGTACCTACATTGTACCTACAGTGACTGGGCTCCAAACACTGAAAAAATGCCTACAGTTAGGACTGTGCTGAAGCACGCTTTGCACACACAAAGAATGAGGACAGAAGCCAGTCACTCTACACATCTGTGTAGATGGTGTAAGGAACTCATTTCACATCATATTTCCATAATCAGAACAAAATAAGATGAATGCTAGTGGTTATCTTAAGGAGTTGAGGATTTTATGATTCTTTTAGTTATTTTTTACATATTAAAAAAAACACTTGTAGAAACAAGGAATGGAGGACATGATTTGTCTAATTAAAAAAAAACATATCTGCAATTTTTAAAATGTATAAAAATGACTAGACTTTTTGTTGGCCTTAAATTATCCCCACAATTTTAAAAGGGTAATGGTGATTTTCATTTGAATTGAAAGAAACAGACATAAAAGTGAGGAAGTAAGTCAAAGAACATCACAATATTGAATGTGAATAATATTCAATAACATCAATTACTCCATAAACATTTCTTCCTAAGTCACGTTAGGTTGATTTATATATACACCTATCAGCCATAACATTAACACCATTGACAGCTCTAGTGAATAACCTTGCTGATTACGACTCTATAGTGCAAAGTTCTGCTGCAAAACCCTTGATCCCGGCATTCATGTGGATGACAATTGACATAAACCATCTATCCCAAACGCCCTTAAAGACCAAGCACCCTATGGCAACTGCATATCAGACAGTGGATCCCACAACAGGACAATACATGCAGCAACACCACAAAAAAAACCCCAGGAACTCACACTGTGGCAAAGGAACGTGGCAAAGAGATCAAGTGTCGATGTGGCCTCAAAATTTCCCCAGATCCAAATCTGAATTAGCATTCTTGGAATGGGCCTGAAAAATTATGATCTATACATATAATTAATGCTTTCCAAAATTCCACAAGTTTAGTCTAAACCAATGAAATGTAAATCAATCAGGAGATGACTTAAAACTGTGGCTTCGGAGGGCACTGCCACTGGAGTATAAAGGCAATAAGGTGCTGATCTTTCTGGAATATACACGATGCGACAGCAACATGATTTTAGTTTCATGAGCACACAACGAGAGATCATGAGGGAGCATAGTCTCCTTTTTTCAGGCAGACTTTGGATCAAGCACGGGGGCCATTTCAAACCTTTTAGTACTCTGGGCGAGGCGATTTGTGAATACTGACTTAAGAAATAAATCCTCAGTACTTAATGTTAGTCTGTTGGTTCATACTGAGGTTCAAACTGTTTGTTTCTCAAAAACAAGACTGTGTTTATCAGATATGATTGGCAATGGAGTTGAATTTGATATGCATCTTCTTCTAACCAGTGGTTGTGTCATCTGCCGCGCCTATAGCAGTTCAAGGCCTAAAGGGGACACCAGTGCTTTGTTCAGGGAGGCAGAATATGGGTGTATGGGGATCATGTTTATTGTGGTGTTTGATTGTTGTCTTTACATTATATTTTATTATGTTTTTTGGGGCTTTGGGTTGACACCAGTGATTTGGTTTATATGATGTCAGGCTCAGACAACACTGTGCACAGTAGCATGTATGTCAACTCAAGTTTGGTCTCATGGAATTTGAAGGGTCTTGGTCATATTATTAAGAGGGGGTGTGTTTTCTCTCACCTTAAATATCTAAAGCCGGACATTATTTCTCTGCAGGAAACCCATATTGGTGCTAAAGAACAACAGGGACTGAGGGCGAATTAGATTTCTCAGGTTTACCAAGCACCATTCACTCATAAAGCTAGAGGTGTTACTTTTCTTTTTTGGAAAAATATTCCATTTCGCCTTGACTTTATGATATTAGATCCACGCGGCAGATATCTGATGATCCCCATTCACATAAATTCACTGCCAAATGCTGACAGTCCAGATTTCTGCATTAAAGTATTTGACACAATACTGGCTTCCAGCTCCAGTATTATTATAGGAGGTGATTTTAACTGTTATCTGTTTCACTCCTAGACAGACTTTCAACAAAACCAGTTCCCACTATGGTCTCTGTAAAAACCTTGACTGATTTTATTGAAACAAGAAATTTGGTGGACATCTGACAATTGCAACACCCTATTGAAAAAGATTTTTCTTTCTATTCTCATGTTCACAAATCCTAAAATTTGAGGATTGGTTACTTTTTGGTATCCTAGGAACTACTATCTATAGTTGCTAATTGTACTCATTGTATTAATACATTAATATACGTTCACAGCCCCATTTCTCTCCAATTTGGAGGGATTCTACCTAAACAAAAGTATAGCTGGCTTCAGTCCTATCTTGCTGGAAGATCACTTGTTTATTGAGCATATGACCTTGTGCATAGAGTTCATTACTATCAACGATAATGGGGAAGTGTCAGATTCCACCCTTTGGGAGGCTTTTAAAGTTGTGATAAGAGGCCACATTATTTTATTTGAATCATCTAAGAAAATAAAGCTTAGTCATTTAATGGATATCCAAAAAGCACATCCCACTTTAGAAGAGGCCGTCGGGAATTCCATTGCACAAAATGATTACACCAAGATTTTAAAATTTAAATATGAACATAATTCCATTCTCAGTGAGCCTAACAGCAGTATGTTATTGAAAAAAGCAAAAACATTCTGAAAAAGGGGACTAAAAAGAGAAATTGCTGGATAATTAGCTAAGTGGTGAGCAGGCTAACCACGCAATTCATAGGAATAGATACAAAATCTGGTATCTTAGTCACTAACCCAAAGGACATAAATAAATGCTTCAGAGAATTTTAAAGAGATCCATACTCCTGTAAAATGAAGGGTACTCAAGCTGAATTTGGAACATTTTTTTTTCCAACTTAATTATTCCTCAATTACACTAAGCATCAAGAGATGATCTTGACACCCTGATCACTAAGACTGACCTTTTAAATGCTATTCGGGCTTTTCCTTCCGAAAAGGCGCCTGGTCCTGATGGCCTTGGTTGTGAATTCTACATGGCTTTTGTTACAAGGAAAAATCATCCCCTTAATGGTGAGAATGGTGAATGACTCAACGAAAAACGATCAGCTTCCTGGCTCACTATATGAAGCCAATAACTGTTTACTTTTGAAAAGAGGCAAGGAAGAGATTGAGCCCACAAGAGGCTGACCCATTGCCCTTTTACATTGCGATCACAAGATATTAACAAAAGTTCTGGCTAAAAGATTAGGCAAGCATATCTCAAAAATCATACACCCTAATCAGACGGGTTTCATCCCTGGTAGGTTCTCATTCAGTAACGTTCATCTTCTTCTGAATACGTTGTACTCCGTTCATGATAAAAACATGGAAGTAGCCATCTTATCTCTCGATGCTGAAAAAGCATTTGATCAGGTTGAATTGCCTTACATGTTTCAGAAACTTCAATAAGTTGGTTTCAGGGAGAACTTTATCAAATGGATTAGATTCATTTACACAAATCCAGTCTCCTCTGCTCTCACTAATGCAGATAAATCTCGGCCTTTAGAGTTACAATGTGGTGTGAGACAAGGCCCAGCAACTTCAGTTCCCAATCTCTTTAATTACATTAAATCATTTAGCAGACTGTCATGATATACAAACAATTGGGTCAAAAGTGAATTTGTCTGACAACATTTTTTCAGATAATTTAAGCTTGTTTTTCTTTAATTCATTTAAATTGGTTACTAAGCATTTTACCTGCCTTGGACTCAAAATTTCCAGAAACTGCAAACTCTTCTTGAAATTGAATTTTGTGGATATGATAGACAAAACTGAAATCCATTAGCTGGAATGTATTACCCCTTACAATGATTGGTCGGCTCAATCCTATAAAATGGTCATATTTCCAAGATTTTTATATCTCTTCCAGAACCTTCCTATTTATTTACCTTCGTCTTTTTTCAAGCAACTGGATTCAGTAATCATGTTATTTGGGTGGGCAGCTAAATCCCTTTCCATTTCTAAGGCCCATCTATAGAACGATGTAAAGGGAGGGTGCTTTGGCCTCCCTATATTTAGACATTATTATTGGGCTGCAAATGCAAGGCCTCTCACATTTTGGCAGTAAGGTTCCCCTGAAGATAACCAGTCCATCGCTTCCCCCTTGTGGTTAAAAATTGAATCCATGGCAGTGTCAGGAACTTCTCTTCCGACCCTACTTTTCACCACAGCACAGCCTTCACTCAAATTATCAATTCAGGTAATTTTTTTGGGCGGTCAATATTTCCCTATTATATACAATCATTTATTTTAAACCTGCACAGATGGATGGAGTGTTTTTGGATTGGAAAAGGAGCGGTCTGCGCTGTATTGGAAATCTTTACATAGACAAAAGATTTGCTTCATTTCCTCAGCTCTAAAGTAAATACCATCTTCCACAAACTCATTTTTATCACTACCTTCAGATGAGGCACTTTGCTTAAGAGTGCATTCCAGACCTCATAATCCAACCAAGATCTCATACTTTCTATGATTGACTTCTTTCACAGCCAAATTCCAAACATTTGATTTTCTCTTTTGTCAATATTTTCTCAGGTCAAGTAAATGATGGTCACATAAGGGAGCCTGAACCAGAGAGCTTGGGATAACAGTTTTGGATGAGCTGTGGAAAGAGAGTTTGTCTACTGCACAAAGTTGTTCTATCAATTCCAGATACAGATTAATCCAGTTTAAAATTGTACACAGATTACACTATTCCAAAATGAAACCTTGTCAGATATTTGAATCTGTTGTGTGATATAGTAATATTTGGGTGCTTTGACAAGACAAGGGCTCTCCCCTCTCATCTGAAGCAGGGTCTCAAAACGGGCATGGTTGAAAGATGGCTTAACAAGATGGCATTAGTTGCCAAAATGGAATGGATTTGGTTTAATAGACGGGACACACAGGACTATTTACAAAAAGTGTGGAAGCCTTTCTTGACTATGTTGGATGGGACCTGATTTTGCAATCTATGAATCATGCTGCTATTATTTTTGTAACAACCTGGTACACATGTTGACATATTCTATAATGGCTAATGCTCTGGCAGTCCTCTGTCCCCTTGTTTTG
>KV751324.1:960057-993651 GCA_001698575.1 Mola mola | reverse complement strand
AGGTTCAAAGAAAGATACTTTGCTACTCAGAAATTAAAAGATAACTGGTGGGGTGGCCAAAATTAAGAAAAAGGAAGTGAGCCTCCATGCCCTGCCCACACAGGGCTGTTGGATCATGGCACTTTCCTCTAACTTAAACACAAAAGAATTTAAAAATTACCCCAAAAAAAAAAAAAAAAAAAAAAAAAGAAGAAAAATAACAAAAATAGGACCACCAGACCCACCAGCAAATTAACAAACAACTATTCAATAAACATAAATTTTTACATATTGGGACACGTCTAAAGCTGCTTCTGGAGCTGCTCCTACAGTTTCTGATTCTGTGCTGGTGTGGCCAGGCAGAGAGTGAGAGCTTCCACACCCAACACTATTAATCAGTACCCGCATCAATTTTGAACCCAAGACACCTGAGAAAGGAGGAGCACAAAAACAAGTCGGCACACACTCAGTGGAAAGTGGGGGGGGCATATGACACCCCCACCCTAAGTGACTGTATGCTTCCATATCATTGGATATGTTCAATGTCCACATTGAAGCATGCAGCTGCAGACTCAAATTCATTAGGTATTGGTTTTGTTTACGCATTCTCTGCAGGTAATCAAGATGGTCATGGTCTGTATAAACAATGACAGGAACAAGACGCCGACCCAACATTAACCTCAAAATGTTTCAATGCCATAAGGAGTTCAAGGGCTTCTTTCTCAATTTTAGAGTACCATTTTTGATGGGAGTTGAATTTCTTCAAAAAGTATTAAATTGGATGCTCTACTTTATCAGAACTCTCCTACAGAAGTACAGTGCCAATATCAGTCATGTCTACAGCCAATTCAAATTGGGAATCAAATGGAATGCTGCAAGTAGCGTTTAGCAAGAGGCCCGTAGTCTGCTCAAACGCAGTCTGGCAGGCAGCGGTGCAGTAAAACTGCACTTTGGGGATTAACAGATCAGTTAGAAGTGAGTCTATACCAACCATATAACCAACCATCGTAAAATAGCCACAAAGCTCAGTTCGGTTTGTGACACAGGAAGCGCAACAATACACATCTTTTCCTGAACAGGCCACACCTGACCACCTTGCATTTTGGCAGAGACAATAGGCAAATTTGCATCCCTCAGATGTCCAAACACAGTGTACAGATGCTCAGCCAAGGAATCTGAACAAACAACCAAATCATCAAGATAGGTCTCACAAAATGACAAACTAAATAACAATATTCATTAACTTTTGGAACTTGCCATTGCGCATTCCAAAGGCCATCCCAATATGCTGGTGGAAGTCATCTGGAGTGACAAATCCAGAATCTCCCTCGGCCAGTCGATCAGTGGAACCCTGCAGTAGCCCTTCGATAAATCTAGCTTTGTAACAAAACTAGCTCCAGCAACATGGTTCAAACAAGCTTCCATCAGTGGAAGATGACAATCAGGCCTTGTCGCACTATAAACTTCTCAAAAGTCACTGCAGAAATGGTCTTCATTATTAGCTTTCTCAGTTAGCAAACATGGAGAGCTCCATAAGCTACAACTGGTTTCAGCAATATTATTTTGCTTATATTCAAACTGAAAATTAAGATGACGGTGTGGAAGGTGTTTAAGGATATTGCTTTATGGGGTTTTAGTCACCGATATCAATGTCATGATTTTAAAATGTGGTATGCAACAGAAAATCCGCAAAAAGCACTTTATTGGACTTAATTAAATCAATCAATCAAGTTTAATTTGTATAGCCCAAAATCACAAATAATGATTCCAAGGGCTTTCCAATCTGTACATAGCAACACTCTCTACGCTTATATGATCGAACCGGGTAAGGAAAACCTCCAAAAACCCTAGACAGGGAAAAAGGAAGAGACTTCACGAAGAACCACAGAGGAGGGATCCCTCTCTCGAGGACAGGTAGACATGTAATAGATGTCACAAGTACAGAGCACAACAATATGATAGTCATTACAGTGGCAGGGCTGTCAAACTCAGATACACAGTGGGCAAAAAACAAAAACTGGGACTAAGTCACGGGCCAGACTTGATATTTATTGAAAAATTGACTGCAGCTGAATGTCTGCTAGAAGATGTGAACGCGGCACTACAAACTATCCCTACTGTGACCATCACTGAAACCAACAAGCTGATATATGCAACGGCAAAAGTAATCCTAGAGGTTCTTGGCTACAAGTTAAATGTGAACCACAAGGGGCAGTACCTCCATGGGGAAGACGGTTGGAGGCTAAGATTAAGGCAGCACGGAGAGAGGTTAGCCAACTGTCAGACCTGGAGAAGGGTGGGCTAACCAAATGATCTGAGAAATACAGCAAGCTGTCAATAACTGAGGCACTGGAGACTGCCAAACAGAGGCTCACAGCCCTGGTTACCCGACTGAAAAGGCCCGGAGAATAAACAGGATGTTCACCACTGTACCATCCAAAATGTACTCTCAGTGGGAGGGTAACAAGACGAGGACAGACCCAACCAGGGCTGTGACTGAACTGTGCTGGAAGGGCATATGGGAGAAAGAGGCATCACGTAACACCAATGCTCTGTGGTTGATGGACTTGAGAGAGGACCACAGCCATCTCTCAGAGCAGGACCCAGTAAACATCACAAGACACATACATATATATAGAAATTCCCCTCACACCCTCTGTGGGTGGTCTTGTGTCTCATTCGAGCTCGGGTCCTCTACCAGAGGCCTGGGAGCCTGAGGGTCCCGTGCAGTATCTTAGCTGTTCCTAGGATTGTGCTCTTCTGGACAGATAGCTCAGGTGTTGTTCCTGGGATTTGTTGGAGCCACTCTCCCAGCTTGGGGGTTACAGCCCCTAGTGCTCCTATCATCATGGCTACCACTGATGCCTTTACTCCCAACATCCTTTCCAGCTCCTCTTTTAGCCTCCTTCTAAAATTACTGCCTTCTTCTCCCGTTTGTCAACCATCACAATATCTGGTTGATTATCCATCATCATCTTATCAGTCTGGATCTAGAAGTCCCAAAGGATCTTAGCTCAGTCATTCTCAATCACATTTGGAGGTGTTGCCACTTTGATCCTGGAACCTCCAGCCAATACTCGGCGCAGATGTTCCTCCAAGTATGCCGTACCTGCCTGCATCCTGCACCTTGCCGGAATTTGCATTATCAGCTTTAAAAAACTTTTCATTTCCAAAAACCTCTGCAGGACCAAACAGACATGTTGTTGGTACATGTACATAGTGAGTCCATTGTAGGATAATAGCAGTGCAATACAAAATGATTGCATCATGCTTTAATTAAACAGTTATGACAGATGTGTGGGATATACAAAAAATATTTTTACTGTGATGGTTCATTTGTTATAATCTGTTGCTAATAAATAGACAGGTCCAGACTCAAGGGTCTCTTAAGTGTATATGCCATCAAACTATTACCTGTCATTAATACAAGGAATGATGCCTGACCCATGCTTTCCATCAGCCTACATATGACTCAGACATTAAACACTGTTGAGCCAGTGTTACACTGAACAGTTCCACGGGAATTATCAAGGCTTTTTTCCACCACACGCTTATTAATGTAATTCATAGAATTAAGAAAACACAAGCATGTAGCAACTGCCACAGCAAACTATCACAGACTGAGTAATCTGCCATTAAAGGACCATTGGTGGGTACTTAGTTTACTCTTTAAACTTACAAATCACACAAACGTTGAATTCTCATTCAGCATCCTAGCAAAATTTTATAATGCAGTACAGAGGTCAAGAATGGAACAGCTGAGTTTGTTATGCCTGTTAGGAACCAGCTGCGTTCTGTTTGTTCAGATTTTGAAGGCAGGGTCAGTTTTATTTAAACAGCACATTTCAAGTGGATGAATTTGATCTGCTTTACATTCAAATTAATATGCAAACAAACATGTTTGTCATTGGAACTGTCAAGTGTGCCATTTATTTATTCAGATTTACTACATCTCACTAATTTGTGAGTTCCAGTCAGTCACTGAACAGAATCCGGTGAGCAGGCCCTCTCCTTTACACCAGCTTGCAACAAAGTATGGGCTAGTAGTGTAGTGGAGACCTGCCAGTTTGCAGGTTTACTGAAAAATCACAGCTTCAAGCAGATGGATCAACGAATGACATAGTATCCATTTAAGTAGTATATGCTGAACATAATGTCAGTTGTCCACCTCCTACTTTCTCTCCTCTCCCATTACATGATGGCTCTTCGGAAGGTGTGGTGTGCGCAGGTGTTGAAAAGCCTGCCTGTGTTCCTGCAAACCTGCATTCTGATTGGCTAGCCTTTTGGATTTGGCAACCTTTGTGGCATAGTGTACATAATGTTGACAGAGTGAATATATAACTGATTTAACAGTTGTTGTAATTTTCTGGACTGTTATTATATCCTGTTTTCCCTACTTCTCTACTGTTGTCCCTTTATTGAATGGTCCTCATTGACAACACAACAACATAACAATACAAAACAAAGATAACATCTGCATCATAAATGACCATTAAGCTGATAAAGCAGCAGCTATTCTTTAGAAATGGGTCCAGTTTTTGTGCCCAGAGCAGTCTAAGCCTAATCAGTTTTGTGATTTGAGATGGGATGGGTTGTCACATTGATTTAATACATGTCCAACAAGCTGTATAAGAGCTACTGTGTGAGCATCAATGAATTAAGAGCAGAGAATAATGCCCTGAAAGCTGGGGCACGACATGCAGGATCAGTGGTTGATATGATATGATATTGATATAAAGTCAAATCAAACCAAATCAAATTTTATTTGTATAGCCCAAAATCACAATTTACACATTATTTCACTGAGCTTGAACAAACTGTACAGATTTGACATCCTCTGGACTTAAACCCTTGAACCGGGTGAGGAAAAACTTAAAAAACCCTAAACAGGGAAGATAAGAAAAACTCAGGAAGAACCACAGAGGAGGGATCCCTATTCCTAGGACAGGCATCTATAGCACGTGCTATAGATGTCAATTGTACAGAACACAACAACATGACAATAACATTTTACTAAGAATGTTTGAGCTCACATGAGTCTTTAAATCCAGATATTGTATGGGTATAGTATGTTGGCCCAGAAGTCATTGTAATCCATGGGCGGGGATAAGTAATCCAGTCTAGCATCCAAGTCAAAGGATCTCCTGTCCTAATGTGAGCAGTAGGTGTCAGGCAGGACCACAACAGCAGCTCCCACCGCCACCTAGAAAACCTGCAGGATGATAAACCGCAAAGACTCTTGGGAAAAAGTAAAGTTAGTATAATGTTTTGTTAAGATATGGACATATAGAGGAGCAGAGATAGAGTCAGAGTCGTAGGGGGAAATACGGTCTCTGATGCTGGTTCTTTTCAGTACACGCACTGCTGCATTCTGGATCAGTTGACTGTGACTAACATTGTCATATCTGGATAATTCATCATTAACATGAATGAAATTATATCTATCAGATAGGTAGGACTTAAACCAGCTTAAAGCAAATCCTTTAATGCCAATTTTGTATTCCATCCTCTGTAGTAGGATATAATGATTAATAGTGTCAAAAGTCGCACTAAGATTTAATAAGACTAGGAGGTCATTTCTTTTACCAGTGCTGTTTCTGTGCTGTGATGCTTTCTAAAACCTGACTGGAAGACCTCAAATAGACTATTATCCTGAAGAAAGCCACATAGTTGTTTAGCTATTGCTTTCTCTAGAATCTTTGAAAGAAAGGGGAGGTTGGATGTTAGTTGGCTAGAACTTTTGGATCCAGGGTAGGTTTTTTCTAGGAGTGGTTTAATTACAGCTACTTTAAAAGACTGGGGCACATAACTTGTTACAAGGGATAGATTGATGATATTTAGTAGTGGATTGCTAACTAAGGGTAAAACATCTTTGAACAGCCTAGTAGGTATGGGGTCTAGTATACAAGTTGATGATTTAGATTAGGATAATGTTGTAGTTAATTCATAAAGGTCAATTGGATGGAAGCTTTTTAGAAACATATCGGGACTAGTAACGGCCTCTATAGTTCTAGTTGTTGAACTGGAAGCTGTGTAGCTGTAGGATGTAGGAGGTATAGGAATTTTCTCTGATGAGTACAATGTTAGTATTAAAGAAGTTCATAAAATCATTACAGGTGAGGGCTCTAGGAATGCATGGTTCAATAGAATGATGGCTCTCAGTCAGCCTGGCTACAGGGCTGAAAAGAATCCTGGTGTTACGTTCAGTTAACGTGGACCAATAGTAGTGGAGCCGGACACAGGCAAACAGTTTAAAAGGTTTAATGAACCCTGGAAGTTCAGCAGGAAAAAGATCCAGCTCTCCAAACACTCAGCGGAGGAGACGGGAGTCGGCTGACCACGGGGAGGCTCGCGAAGAGCGAAGGGGTGGCAGCTTACATACTGGTGACAGGAACAAAGAAACACAGCGAGGCACATACAAGCAGACTGGAATTATCTGGCGAAGTGGTGGAGTGATGACCAGGGTTATATGGAGTGGTTGATTACCGACAATGAGAACCAGGTGTGCCTCCACTGTAGACCAGGGAAGGTGGAAAGTTGGCCAGTCACGCCTCCTGTCACACACGCTGAAAAACACCACAAGAGGGAGGGGGAAGTGGAAGGAGGACACAACAAGAAAACCCAAAACAAAAACTACAACAAACCCCAGGCCCTGACGCCTGGGCTTATTCTTGCTTGCTGCTATTAACGCTGAATAGTAATCTTTTCTTGCACGGCAAAGGACCTTCCTGTCTTCCAGGCCAGGCGTGACTCTTCAGTTTAGTGGAACACTATTTCCTTTCAAGTTTGTGACTTTTCTGTTTTAACTTGTGAGTGCCAAGATTATGCCATTGAGATAGACTCTTGACTGGTTTTGTTTTCTTTTTAACTGGGGCAACAGAATCTAGTGAAGCACGTAGCGAGCCAACAGTGAAATCAGCAAGGTGATCAAGCTGGGAGGGGCTAAAATTAAGATATGACTCCTCTGTTATATTGGGATATGGCACTCGTGGTGTATATATACCAAGACTCATATATATTGTATATATATGAAGCAGCTTGTTAGTGAAGGCAGAGTGCTGGATGTTAATTAGTACCCAGCTCTGGGGACATGGATTCAATTAGTTACAATGGAACAGCTGACATCCCATAATTTGGATAACATCTCAGAGACTTTAAATTCCACAATTTTACACACACTCGCATGCACAATGTATAACACACAACAACCCTATTGACTTAAACTCATTACATGATCAGCTACAACATTGCTGGATATTTTACTGATTTTCGCATTCCAGAACAGCTCTAACCTTTCAGGGTTAGAGCTGGACAAGAGACAGGTGCTTCTGAGATACCTTGCACTGGGACATGGGGATGGGATGGTGGTTGCGAAGGAGCGTCAATTGCAGTAAGCCGATATCTGATTGCAATCACACAGTTCAGTAAAACTTTAATATCATTGTGCCCTAAATGTATGAGTGAATGTACTATCTATCAATCAATCAATCAAGTTTTATTTGTATAGCCCATAATCACAAATTACAATTTGTCTCAGGGGGTTTTTACAGACTGTACAGATATGACACCCTCTGCCCTTAGACCCTTGAACCAGGTGAGGATAAACTTAAAAGAGCCTGATCAAGGAAAAATAAGAAACCTCAGGAAGAACCACAGAAATAGGATCCTTCTTCCTAGGATTGAATGATAAGCAATAGATGAACAATAGAACACAAAAAGCATGAAAAAAAAAAAAATTACTTACACATATTAATATATATGAAGTCCATGAGTCCAAGAGTGTGTGAAATTCATAAATCCAGAGGATTATGTATAATCTATTGATCTAAAAGCTGATATATGTTGAAATATATGAAGTCCGGAAGTCAAAGAGTATATGACAAATATAAATCCAGAGTTATGTCTACTCTATTGATGGTTAGCAGGTTTAATCTGTTGATCCAGAGGAATACGCCATGGATCCAGATGGCACTGGGTCATCCAAACCAGGATCCAAGCCACACAATTTCCCATTCTCCAACACCAGCCAGCAGGGCACAGAGAGATGAACCATGTTGGCATTTCACAGGAACTTGCGGGACGAGAAAACACAGGGACTCCGGAGAAGGTGCGAAGTTAGTAACAAGAATTACTGGGACAAGAAAAAATTGAGAAAGAGATAGAAATAGAGGAGCTCAGTCCATCATGGGAATTCCCTCAGCAGTCTAAGCCTTTAGTATCAAGTACAGGCTTAAGAGGATTCAAGGATGCAGAGACACTCAGGAAGCTTCATAATCAAAATCGGTTTAATCTGAAAATAGGTCGACACCGGGAGATCTAACTAATTATCAAAGGTACAGTTTAAGGGACAGGCAAACTCAGTAGTCCTGAAACGAAACAAAAGGAACTCACTAAGAATGAATGCTGGACTGCTCAATGGGAAGACAAGAAAATCTTTCCACAAAAGGGAGGAAAGGGATACAGGGTTTAAATACACATGGAAGGGGTAGACAATTAGACACAGGTGAAACACATTAGAGAGGAGAGGCAATCACACACACCTGAGGGAGAAGACTTGACAGGACATAGGAACTAAGATACAAACAAAACTTCAAAATAAAACAGGAAACACAGATTGACCCTAACAAACAGACACAAGAACACTACCAGACCCTGACATTTAGCAGGATAGCTTTGTGCAGGCCTCAGCCAGCGCTAACTATAAGCTTTATCAAAAAGGAAGGTTTGAAATGCAGTAAGCCTGCATTTTAAGTGTGTGGTGATCTAGTTGGATAATAAGGCACTATAAGCTCTTTAAGTAATGAAGTTGCAAGACCATTATGGGCTTTATAGGTAAGGAGAAGGATTTTAAACTCTGTTTTAGATTTCAGAGGAAGCCAATGTAGAGAAGCTGAAGAAAGAGAGATATGACCTCTTTTCCTTGTTTCAGTGGGTAAAGGTGCAGCAGCATTCTGAAGCAGCTGGAGAGTCTTTGGAGGCTTTATAGTGCAGCTGGATTGTCGAGAATTTTTCTGCATCATTTTGAGTGAGGGAATGTCTGATTTTTGCAATATTAAGAAGTGAAAAAATGCAGATCTTGAAATTTGTTTTATGTGGGAGTGAAACGGCAGATCTGATGAAAGATAACTCCCAGATTTGGTGGTGCTGTATCATTTGATAAAGTATTCCTGAGATGTTTAGAACCCAGCAAAATAAGTAAAGTTTTAGTTGAATTTATAATAAAAAAAAATTCAGGTCATAAAATGTTTTTGGTCTGATCCAAACATGAAGTTTAGTTAACCTGTTGGTTTCATCTGACTTCAAGAATAAATATAACTGGGTGTCATCTGCATAGCAGTGAAAGTTAAAAGAATGGTTCCTGATTATATCACCTAAAGCATATATAGGATAAATAGAATTGGTCCAAACACAAATCCTTGTGGAACTCCATAACTAACTAACTAGAGGTGGACATGGATGATTCATCATTGATATGTACAAACTGATATCTGTCTGATAAATATGATTCCGACCAGCTTAATGCAGTTCCTTAAATGCCAATTAAACTGTCCAATATAAGGATCTGATGGTCGATGGTGTCAAATGCAGCACTAAGGTCTAACAGAAAAAGTACAGCTATAAGTCCTGACTGGAAGACTTCAAATAAAGTATTGTTATGCAGAAAGTCACATAACCGATTAGCTACGTTCTCAAGAATCTTGAAAAGAAAGGGAAGGTTAGATATCTATCTATCCTCAGGCTCACGAGTGAGTTTTTTTTAAGGAGAGGTTTAATTACAATGACTTTGAAGGCCTGTGGTACATAGCCTGTTAATAGTGATAGATTGATCATATCTAGAGGAGAATAAATAATAAGGGGTAGAATTTCTTGAATCAGTTTAATTGGGATGGGTTCTAAAAGCACAAGTTGCTGGTCTAGATGAACTAATAAGCGAGGTTAGCTGCTGAAGGTCAATTAAAGTAAAGCAGTCTAGGTAATTATTTGGTCTTCGAGTTGACTCCAAAGTTTCTGTCTTTAAAGATAAATCCGTACCAGTTGAGAACAGATGAATGGATGACAAGGTTATTTATGGAGTCCCACAAGGTTCTGTGCTTGGACCAATACTATTCACTCTATACATGCTTCCTTTAGGTAAAATTATTAGAAAGCACTCCATACATTTCCATTGCTATCCAGATGACACACAACTATACTTATCAATGCAGCCAGATGAAACCCATCAGTTAGCTAATCTACAGACATGTCTTAAGGACATTAAAAACTGGATGTCTCATAACATTTTATTGTTTAATTCTTACAAAACTGAAGTCATTGTGCTGGGCCCTAAACACATTAGAGACTCATTATCCAACAACATAGTTAATCTGGATGGCATTGCCTTGGCCTCCAGCACCACTGTCAGAAACCTGGGTGTTATCTCTGACCAGGAGCTGTCTTTTAACTAACATGTAAAACAAATTTCAAGGACGGCTTTCTTTCACCTCCGTGACATTGCTAAAATCCGGCACATCCTGTCTCAACAAGATGCAGAAAAACTAGTTCATTCATTTGTTATTCCCAGGCTGGATTACTGTATTTTTTTTATTTTTTTTTATTTTCAGGCTGCCCCTAATAAGATTTTAAAGACTCTTCAGTTAATCTAGAAAGCAGCGGCACGTGTACTGACTAGAACTAAGGTCAGAGATCGTATTTCCCACATACTGGCTTCTCTGCACTGGCTCACAGTTAAATCCAGAATAGAATTTAAAGTCCTTATCCCCACCTACAAAGCTAATCATGGTCAGGCACCATCTTATCTTAAAGAGCTCATATTACCCTATCACCCATCCAGAACCTTAGGCTACCAGGATGCAGGGTTAGTGGTGGGGTTCCATTTCCTTACAGGGCTGTCTGTTTTTTTGCATCACTGTTCAGGTGTGAGGATCATACCATGAAGCTGATTTCCATTTTTATAGTCTTCCTTTTTAGAATATCTAAAGCTGTTCCTAGCAAGCCTTCAGCATTGTCAACAATGATCAATTTGGGAGGGAGAAAGATCAGCTAAGGAGTCCTCTGATCTATTAATGCCTGGCATTGAATCTAAAGCTGATGTAATAAATTCTTTATATTTAGCTACTGTTTCATCTGTTAAACATCTAGTGTAGAGATGTTTATCCACTGGTGTGTAGTCATGTACTAAAAATTCAAAAGTTATCAAGTAATGGTCTGACAGAAAAGGATATGCCACATGACAGTAGAAGGTCAAGGGTATGATCATGTCATGTGATCACTCAGAAAACTTAAACAGAATGCGTGGAAGTACAAAGATTTGCCATAGTAAACAAGTTTGGATAAGACAGCTTTACATGCATGTTAATCCCATCCAGACCTGCCCTGCCCTGAACACATGACACTATTCAGGTGCAGTCAGAGTGAAAATTACATGTTTTACACTTCGATATACTCGATATAGCTGGCTGCCCATATTAAACTAAAATTTCCTGAAAGAAACCCTAGCACCTAGATAATGAGTGCAAACTGTTAAGTTTTGTGAAACAAAATTGTTAATTGTCAATTGTTGTAACTTCATATTAGATGATCCAATCTGAATTGGTGTGCTGATTAACTGTCTGGACTTGAACACATCTACATCACATTATTCAGAGCACCACCCTTTGGCAACAAGGAAATTACATTTTTTATAATGTGATGTATTCATCCCAAATTAAGGACAAAATCAACTTAAAATTTGATTAGAATAACCTTAAGACTTCCAGCATGGACCTTGGTGATATTAATGGCACATTGTCATCCAACTGCATCATTGCAGCAATGTGTTTCATATGTATGCTAAAAGCCACACACTGACCATATCTACATGCTATTGTGATGTTATACTCATTGCCTTGCCAGCTGGCAACAGAGTTCAAACTCACCTCCTCATTGTCTGTGAGATGCTGAATGACAAGGGGACATATTATATAATAATACACATATTTTTGAATTATTTTGATTACATGTGAAACACACTATAACCATTCCACCTCAAATCTTGATAGAGCATTTATGTCTCTTTAAATTTTGATTTTATTTTCTTAACCTGCACAAAATGTAACAACTGCCAACATTCAAAATTGGCATTGTTCCTACGGCTGCAAAGTATAATCTACGGATACAGTAAAAGGACTTTATATACAGATCAAGTTTGGATTAATTTGCACTTTCTGACTGTTCAAAATGCATTCTACCCTGCCTCAAAATTCACACGCAAGTCATATTCAGATGTTGATGGCTTTCTGTCCTTGGAAAGGGGAATTAAAATTATATTACATTTCCAAGGTTACTGGCTTATAAAACCTATTGTCACTTTGAATTGTTTTGTATTAATATTGTGTCAGAATATATTTTAGATTAAATTAACCCTGAGCTTGCGCAAACGTAATAAGATATTTTTTTCATACACACACACACACACACACACGTAAAAAGCCGTGTCTCTCTATCTTTGTGAAGACACTCATTAGCACAATGCATTCCACAGCCCCTAATCCTAACATTAAAACATGACACTACATGAAACTAAATGGTTTACCCTAACCCTTACCAAAACCCGATTGCTCTAGTGATTAATTTATTACCATTCCTTACAGCCTTTTTTGTTTTTACCTTTGTTGTCTCTCTTTTGACTCTGACTCCTGGTGACACACTCACCTCAGTCACTGCTCTGCTAGATAAGAAAACTACTGTTAAATGTCGAAGAACAAACAACCAAGTTGAAGTTATGTTACTCGAGTTAATAGTTAATGCTAAGGCAAGATAAACAACATTATGCTTATCCATTTACTGCTGTCTTACATTCTTTCAGTCCTTCCTTTTTTTCCTTCTTTTTAAATCACTAGTCAGATAACTCTTATTCATTTCCTTCAACAACTTTCCCTGATAAACATTGGTTTTGACAAGAATCAGGCATGCCATGCTTAGCAACGCCACAGGAGTGAGTGACTGTCAAATTTGCACATTTTGAACCACTCTGGTTTTAAGTCCCTTGCCTTTTGATTAGAAACAGGTCTCAGGCATTTGGCTCTTAGAATGTGCGGTCAATGTTTGATACAAGTCTGTTCTCTCAAGAACAACAGAGAAGGTCGGTAGCTCAAATACCATCGATTTGATATTATAACATCCATTTTAGTGACAGCTGAGTGGTAAATGAACCCTATTAAACTTTCAAACTGAAAAATAAATTGAACAAGCCAATAAATCATTGGCATTTGCCTCGACATATGGCTGTTAATCACAAAAAGTAGAGAGGCTCTGTTTGAGAAAAGTCTGCACGCTGCAAGGAGAAAGACAGCCTAACCATCACGAGGAAGAGACGACTCTTTTGACCTTTTAGCAGACTTCAGTGAGTCTAGCAGTGTTAAAATTGAGAGATAAAGATTTTTTTTTTCCAAATACAGCAAAAAGCAATAGTTACTGCAAATATTGCAAGAGAGCAATGCTCATACAAAACTTCTGATTTTGTAAATTATTAGGTTAATAGTTATTTTGAAACACAATGTGCTCTCAATACCTAACCTTCTTGCTGATGCGACAAGTACGTATTGTAGAAATGTTAAACTTACACCTAATACACTATATTTAAACATTATATAGCATTTAGTTCAGACACTTTCCCATACATACATTGAAATCGCTTCAAAACAAAGTGAAATTAATTTTACTGATGGATGTTGATAATGATAATAATCAATAATAATAGTCATTGCTTAATTTCTATTCAGGTTTCTAATAGTTGTGACACAGGCAAGGAAAAATGGACTTGGCTGAAAAACAGACACCACAGTGGTCCATAGTTGCTGTGGCTTCATCATTTTTTTTTAATGTACTGATGATTTACTGTGTAAAATATTACCTGTATAAGTGGGAAATGTATTGTCTGCCATACCAAATGAAAGCATGTTGATTCCCATGGCAAAAACATACAATATCTGTTACTCTGCTGTAATTACGTGGTTTGAGAGTAATTAATATATTACATAGTGTGTGTGCGTAAATAATATATTCCATCAATTGAAAAAAGGAAACGAGGCAGTGAAAGGGCAAAACTCTGGACAGAAGCAGCAGGTTTGGCCTGTAAAATAGACACATTAAAAGAGACACTAAAAACTCTACTAACTGGTTTACCTTGCTTCATGTTAACGTTACTTTTCTCAGGTTGGTACGACACACATTGTTTCGTGAACATGTAATTAAAGAGACTGGATGCACAACGTGACCAGCAGTCTTTAGCAGTAAATGTGATCAAGGTGCTCCTGAAAATAGGATGCTTTCTTTTACTGAACCTATCCTAAAAAAAAAAAAAAACAAACTTCAGTATGGAATCAAGGTTTAAGAAATGCATTCATACTCAAATTATTTTCCACAATTTCCAAAAGCCACATATGTAAAACTTTGGTCTTATAAGTATACATCACAAACAGTTGTACCTTACAGAATTCAATTTATGCGGGACATAGATCGGCCACTCACAAGGATTAAATGCTGGAAAGCTCACTAGGTAGACAAGACAATCTGGTAAAGGAGGAAGGGAACACAGGGGTTAAATACACGAGGGAGAGGTAGACAATTGGACACAGGTGGGACACATTAGGGAGAGGGAATAGTCAGACACACCTGAGGGAAAATACTTGACAGGACATGGGGAGTAAGACACAAACAGAACTTCAAAGTAAAACAGGAAACACCGAATTACCCTAACAGACAGACACTTTACACTAGTGGACCCTGACAGATACATTAAATGAACAAAATGACAAGTAACTGCAAACATTCGGAGCACAGATTGTAGATATATTTTTTGGCAATAAATGTGTATCAATAAATATCAATAGGAATCAATAAACCATGGTAGACACAGACAGACTCTGTTTACTTATTTATTATGTAAGTACACACAAATTACATAGGTTGACATTGAAGGTCAAAGTCTTACAAACTCTTACAAAATGCTGATTTTCCAATGCAATAAATTACAGAGAGCAATTGACTTCACCAGTATTTTTTCATCTGACCCTGTTCTTTGTCTGTATTAGTCTGCCTTTAACCATCCCAGTCTTCACTTAAGCAAATAATTTAATATGTAGGACAGAAAAAAGTCTTTACTACTATTGATTTTTGTTTTATGTGAGCTTCATCAGCACAGAGCCGTGTAAATCTCTACGTTGAAATGTTGAAGTGTGCTCTGCGGAGGCTTTTAAACATTCGATGTCCATCATCTAATGAACTGTTTATTTGTTTTACCTCATCCACAGCTAAAACTTTGTAGGAGAGAAAATCTTCACCCAATACAGTTCTTGTGGGTGGAAAAAATATTCGCTACTGTCTCAATAAAGGATCTTGGAGTCTGTTTTCTGTTAAATTCAACAGAGGTTTATTATTCTTGAAAGAAGGAGCACACAGCGCTCATTACTCTATGATATCTATGCTGTAATACTCAAAGCACAAAGTTTTCGTTTAGACCTTTTTAGTCACACAAAAACGTCATAAATCACTAATCCTAGTCCCTCACTAGCTGTCTGGTATTGGAATGTCTCGTACTCCCACAAAGCAATTGGAGTATTATGTGCTATCTCCAGATGTTGTCTTCGTTTCAAAACATGACCTTCACACAACATAGTTTCTTTATCGTTAACAAGAAGCTAGTGAGAGCACGTACTTACTTTTCTATCAGTTCTTAAATCATTTACATTCAGCATAAAGCCATGGGCACTCTCTGAAACCTATTCAATCCACCAGAAGCGAGGGGAGCTGTTTCCTAGTCAAGCTGCTTATGTAGATAACAATAATGGAGTCTTAAAGGCAACAAAAGTTTTGACCAACTTGCCCTGCAACTCTGAAGTGGTGCCTTTTCCCCAAGCAAGATAAGCTCAGCTGCTTTGGGATGAGAGGCAAGGATGGAGGGCTCAGTTTGCATGTGGCTGGGCTTGTAGAGTTCAATAATTCCTCTTATCCTATCCTATCTGTGTTTGACCTGCATTTTCTTCTGTCTCTCCATTTTTCCATTCATCTTTCCTCAATGTGTCCATCCAGTTGGCAGTGTACAGAGGTGTGTGCCCACCAGGTGATCAGGTGTCTCTGGAGCAGCAGGCCTACATGCTGCTTACAGAGCCAGAGAGGCAGACCATGGCTTATTATCTACAGGAATACCAGGAGGGGCACATTGGAGTGGAGGCGCTGGCCATGGCTCTGTTTCAGCTCTTCAACACACATGCAAAGGTACAGCAGCCATAGGGCACTAAAAGAATATTATAAGCTTGTGGAATAACATGCTACAGTGATCCCCTCATTAAACTGAAGACTGTATTTGAAAGTGCAAATATCCTGTCATAGGATCAGACAGACATTTCTTTATCGTCTCATCCATCAAAACCCACAGACTGCAACTTAGATCGCTGGAAGCACACAAGAAAATCTTGTATTTTTTAGATTTTGTGGCATTATTTTGTTTGAATGTAGTTTTATATATATAACCATAGAAATACAATGAAAGACTTAAAGAGTTGGCACTAGAGCCTAAAAATCCTCCCATAAACACCAAGGTAACATGAATTTGTGAAAGGCAATGTCTGCTGTTAAGCATGACCAGTATTTTATGTTGGAGGAGAAGTAAATGAACTTAAAAGTAAAGAAGAGCAGTAATGTCATTCATTTTACCATTTATCTCCCCTCTATTGAATATTTCTGGAAACAGTATCATGTCAAACAGCTTCATTGAAAAAATTACTTTAATTATTTAACTAATTTTAAAAAAGTAAGATTAAACGGCAATAAATGGATCTTCTTTACCTACATCATTAAATGGCAACATTTTGTCATTTGGCTGTGCATCTTACCCATACACAGGAGGTCTGTGTGGTTAAGTTTAGACACAAAACACGATCAGTGTTAGGAAATTATTGGTGATACTTGAATTAAGTGCAATGCAATGGTATACTTTCTCCCTCAGCTGTCCATGTTGTCTGAGGTGAGGAGTTTGGTGGCTTCCCAGGATTTGGAGATGTATGACAGGCTGGTGGTGCACAATGAGAGAGAGGCTCACCAAGCTTGGCACAGAGGCCCCCAAGGTCACTGCAATCAAGCGGCCCCTGGGATCCATGATGCAGGATACACTGTCTCGGCTGTGGTGGGTCTTTATCTATTATACCTTCAAATGTGACATCCATTGAACTGCTGTGTGGTATAATCCTGCTCTTTCTTGACTTCTTCTACAATGTGACCTTTTTTCCGAGATGCATATCAAATGAATGGGCCATTATTGAACATGATTAGCTCTGAGAGGGTAATTCTTATGCTGGAATGTTAAACATTGTCAAGGTTATGTTGTACTAATGACCACTCTGTCTGTTACATCCTCCCGTTACATTTGGTATTTATCAAAACATCTGACAAATATTCACTTAAAATTATTTACCACAAGCACCATTGACTGTATATAGACAAAATTCTAGCCCTCAAAAGTAAAGCCGAAGTGGAAGTGCCTCAAACCTGCAATCTTTCTAAATTACAAATGATCCTCCTACCTTGCTGATTTTATGCATCGCTCAGCTGGCTTGAAATATATTCAGGGTGTGTATAAGCAAGTTAAAAACTTGGCGAATAGCACATAGTCATCATTTTGAAACATTTTGCCACGTTAAAAATGTATGATGTGTGATGTGTCAAATCTGTGTGACAAGTCTTGTCAATCCAAGTGATAGGCAGACCTCATCCTGTTTTACAGGTATATGCAGTCACAGTATATGCAGAGTAGACAGTCAGTTGTAGCTAGAAATCAGCTGTTATATCAAATAGCTGAGGCACCAGAAGGCTTTCAAAGTCTCACAGAGCTAGCCGTGTTTAAACTTCAAACATTGTAATTTTTTTGTCCAATTTAGCTTATAGAGCTTATGCTAATGCTACTACTGCTGAATCAACTACTGGGGTGTAGCTGGCATTGCAGAAGGGCAACCAACATGGCTACATCCATAAAACCAACCTCAACGGTTCAAAAGGGATGGTTCAGAAACCATGATCTGACAGCAAGCTGTTGAGTCCCAGCTCAACTGGTGACAAGTGAATGAGGATATTTCCATTAAACTGTCATCAGAAATGGGCTGTAGTTAGAACATACGGTATGGAAAGATGATTAAGGCCTTGTGAAAAAATGTGAACTTTTGTCCCAGGATATTTTTTTTTACAACTCGGTTATAAGTTTTTATTTTTCTTGGATTTTAAAGTCAAAATTCTCAGAAAAACTCAAGTACCATTTGCACATATGGACTAATCTTCCTGCAGTCTAATTGTTATTGAATTAGATCCAAATGTTTGTGTAGGTTCTCAGTCATAAAGAAATCTGGGTGCCTTTAACTGCTATTAATGAAAAAGGTGTTAGATAACTTTTATGTAACATAAAAGACATTGAAGACATCAAAGAACAGAGGTCAGAGATGCATCAAGCAGCATGAAAATTGAACAAATAAAACCAAAATTTCTGGATACAGGCGATGATCCAGATCACCACCAAAACCTAAGCAATTATTCTTTAGGCCGTTTCGTATATTTCCTTAAAATTTAATCTAAATCCATCCGTAACTTTTTGAGTTATCCTGTTAACTAACAAATAAACCAACAAAGAGTAATCCTCACTTCATGGTGGAGATAGAAGATTAACGTTGGAGAAACAAACAATAAACAATCTGAAACAGTCACTTAAACCTGATCTTAAGACTGTGACAAATTTGTTGTTTAAAAAAGGTGTATCAATATGAGAGAAAATAGATTACTATTGCTGCAGGCCACACTACCATGTATGTTAAAGTGAAATTAAGAGCTATGTTTCCCTCACTGAAGACTTAATTGTTACAAAGAAATCACAACACAATATTTTGATCACAGCAGTCTGTGTATGATCTGTTTATTGTAGTATTTTATTAAGTTTGATTCTTAGGGAAAAAAGGACCAGATAAAGGCTTTTTTGTTTTTTGTTGTTTTACTCTGTCATTGATTTGATGTGTGTATGTTTCCTTGTACTTAATTGTAATGGTTACTCTTAGAACATCCTTAGAACACATTCTTGCCTTTGCTAAGTTTTTAGTATAGCTGAATGTATTTTCCATTCAAATCCCTCAAAGGTTTTCTGGATTGCCCTGAAGCCCACTTTGAAAACCAATATTTTGTAGCAATCAAACAAGGCGGTCTCTACCTTCAAATGGCCTCAAATGAGTCATTTGTTACAGGCAAAAAAAACAAAAAAAACAATTCATTCTAACAATCTAAACTTTCTTGCTCTCATTATGTGGTACTGTGGGGCAAATTCCATCCATCTAGCATCTGCATTAAGCAGGCTAAAGGAAGCAAGGTTTTATTAGTCATTTAGACCTGCAGTACCACAATGCTACATACTTTTTTTTTTTCAGACTGAGGGCTCTGTAGGTGGTTGGACAGAAAACAACGAGGAGTTAAGCACTAATGCCTTACAAAACACTGCACTTGTATGTATCTTTCTTTGTATTATGTGCACTACAGAGATCTATCTCTGTGCTGGCATAACTGTTGTGGTCTATGAATGAGAGTTCATTTTTGTCCATCACATATGACAGATACGTCAAACATGAGATTTGTATTTAAACTGGGGCTAAAATCTAAAACCTTTACTGAATGTGACTGTGAATGAGTTTTATTCTTTATGAGTATGTCTCTGCTCAGCATATTTCAACAAATTCAATTTATTTAATTTAAATTGTAGCTGTAAAATGTATGTTTTGTTTTAGTTAATGAAACCAAACTAAAATGTTAGAGGTTTACTAACAGAAATTTAAATTGTGTGATATTTTACTCATCTAGTCCATCTGTAAAAGTAAGACCAATGCAGCTCTTTGAATGGCTGAGGAATGTGTGTTGATCAAATTCCACAGGTATTGTCCCAACTCAACAGATAGACATAACAACAACAACATAACAGCTTCCTCAAAATTTCATAGCAAAAAGAATAGAGCTATGGACACATTTTATTTATAATTCAGCAGAAATTAGGTGTTACAAATAAGGTGGAAGACCAACTAAGAGATACTTGAAGACCCTGCTTTTTATGCAATGGATTATTACCTAGTTAACTGTGACATGAAATGATTAATCCCAGACTTCTGCATCAATGGGACAATCTAGGCTAGAAGATACTACAAACTTCTTATCTTGATTTTAGTTTTTGATACCTATATTGAACTACTTTAAAGATAAAGAACCTTTTAATAGAAATTGACTGAAATGTGATGACCTTTCTTCAACTAACCTAGATTAAAACCAAGGCGTATGAAAGTGCATCAAGTCTGACTAAAAATGATAACCACTTTGGTCCACTGGCTAAAACTAGATCTAAACAAACTGTAGCTGGAAATTAGTATTTTTATGCTCTTTGGAAGATTATAGCTTAAATACTTTTTTTTTTCTTTTAAATATTATTCTCAGAGAGAGTAATTGTGCCATGCATGTGGGATTCATACATACTGCTGTGGTCTTTTCAATGACAGGATGAAATGCAGGCTTCAGGTGAATCGCCACCGATCATGCCTCCCCTCCAGTGTAAAAGCTGGTCAGTCAGAGAGGACATCAACTGGAAGCCTTCATCACGTCTTGTGCAGCCTAGCTCCAACCAGCTGTTCTCTGGCCCCACTTGGTTACTCCAGGACTGCCTCCACAAGTCAATCAAAACCCTCCCCACTGTTCACCAGCCATTGCCAGCCTCAAACCACCACACTTCCCTCAATGCGCTCCATCACACCTGCCAGAGTCCTCTCCAGCTCTATGAATCTGAACACATTGAGCCGCATTTTGCTCATCATTTCTACCACCATCTTGGTAACCACAGACAGCCTAGTTCAGGACACCACACCTGTCCAGGCTTTCCACACCATCGGGACTCATCCAGCTCTGTTAAGCCAGAAGCTTCAGTGAAGCTCTCTTCCAGATCTAGCTCCTATGAGAAGTCCTCCATCTTGTCAAAGTCTGCGTCCTCTTCCAAAGCAGCATCTCCCATGCCCTCTCCTCATCCATCATCTTGTCCCTCTCCATGCCCCTCCCCATGCTCCTCTCTCATCACACCTGCAACTCCACCCTGTAGTCCTGACCAAGCTTGCCCACCTCCTCTCACCCAGAAATTCATCATAGCAGACACGAACCGTCTGTCTGCTGACTCCAGACCACAGCAAAAAGGTACACTGGTCTGTCATGTGTGTGTTTGTTGTTGTCTCCCTTTACAGAAAAGTGAGATAAAAATTAATGCGCATTACATATTGTACTATAATTCTATGCTGTTAGAATTATACTGAATACCCACAGCAATATTGCCTTTTAGAAATACAAAATGTTTCCAAAATGATTAACTGAAATGTGATCATTTGTAAAACATTAAAACCCCATATTTGATATTATGTGGCTATATGTGATTTAAAGTTGCACCAAGACAACATATCAAATGCTGAAACTGAGAAATTTGATTGTAAAATTATGAATTGTGAAAATTCCTCATTAAGAATTTAATGTTGGCAACATGTTTCCAAAAAGTTTGGGTAGTTGAAACAAATGAATGGAAAAGTTGTGAAATGGTGAAAGAAATCAGCTCATCTTTCAGTTAATTAGGTTAACTAGAAGCAAGTTGGAACTGCACAAAAGAACATTTCACAGAGGCTGAGTCTATTTGAAGTAAACATATGCAACACTTTAAAGTCCACTTCTGCCCATTTCTGCTTTCATTCTGAAATAAATTCTCTAAAAAAAACGAATTCTGACACCCAAGTCTTTTATGTAGAAAACCTACGGAACAAATCCTGATGACTTCTTGGGGTGGAATTTAATGTTATAGAGACTAAACTTACCAATCTGATGCATCAACTTGTAGGCGAGAAGTACCTCTACTTCCTCTTTCTGTGAATCTGTGTCTGGTTCAGAAATGTATGGCTGAATTACTCCAATGTTAGACTTTGTCACCGTGCAGTGTGTAGTAGAGTAGTTTCAAAGTCAGAAAATGATGAGTCGGAGGAAGAGCAAGTAAGCTCTGACTTACTTTGGCTGCAGGTGAAGGGCAGAGCAGTGAGTGGATATGGGGCAAGGCTAAGGCAAAGCATTTGTAAACTGGAAATACAGAAAAGTCAGAAGATATCATAAAATGAAAATTGAGAAAATGCCAAAATGAAAATATAAAGATGGAGCACGATGGAGATGCAAAAAATAACAGTTCTGAAGTGAAGGTACTGCTGCAGGAAGTGAGCCGCACATACTTTAAGTGGTAATATTTAATAGTGTTGATTCTGGATAAAAAAAAAAAAAAATCACACACAAAAGGTGCATGGGATGCAATCATATATTCAGTGAATGCTCTATCTGAAGAAGGGTGACTAAAGGTGAGGTTAAACAAAAGTGGTTTCATTTGAAATCTTACACCAGAAAAACTTTGCAAAATTCAGACAAGAGATTGAGGGGGGACATCAGGGAAAGAATTGTCTGAGCTGGACCCGTGCATTAGGACCTTCCTGCAGAAGTACCTCCATGCGTGCTCTTAGGTCACGTTCTGCTGATCTTAGAGGCAGATCTAGATATAGAAAGAATTGCCAAGACGCTGACATTGATCACTTCATTACTCAAATTAATTCAAATTTAAAAAAAAAAAAAATAAAACATGTTTGTTGCAAGTGATGTGATTATTTCTTGATCAGTCGTAAGTTCCAGTATAAATGATCACACTGTAAAAGTCAAATTAATTTTTAAGCAGCTTTATTAACAACAGAAAAATTATTTGCTGTCAGACTTGGACTTGAGCCTGTTGTCTGGTGCCATGAGCGCATTAGGATGCAGATCCTAATGTGGTGGTTGAGGGAGTAATGGTACAGCCATGTTCTATTGGCATGTTATGCTAAATACAACAGGCAATGATAATTCTAAAACACAGACACGAATGAAAAAAAAAAATTCCACTGACTTTAAAATCCAGAAAATTCTGATTTGGTTGAGGTAGACTGTTATAACTTTGAAAGTTTTCACAGCAATAAAACAATTTCTCAGCTGTTTTCTTTATTCACACTGGTTTGTATAGCAGCTTGTGACCCGCTGTGTCCAATTACATCCAAAATCCTTTTAGGATTGCAAATATGTGTTAATTTGTTGTAAAATACCATAATACTTTTTAAGACATTGTAAAGGATTATTAATATCATACAACATTAATTAGAAATTATTAAATACTATATACTTATCATTTAAACCTATATTATAAAGAAAAACTACAATAATCAGATATTCTAGACAGACATGTCAGCACTCAAATGTGCACAAGTTTTTTTAGATTAGAGGGCAAGGGGCAAAATGTCAGTGCGCTGTGATTTTACTCATCGGTAAAATCTCTCATAAAAAACAGCTCTTAGGCTTGAGGAATTCAAGGCATTGAGGAGGGATATTTGTGATTAGAGGTCTTGATGTCATCGACGTTTGTCCGGACTTAGTTCTCCTCATGGAGCAGAATCAGCTTGTGATGGTGGAAGTGATCCATGCCTTTGTTTGAGCTGACGGAGTGCCTGGCAGGCAGCACAGGACAGCAGCTGCTGATACTGTCCTGCGTGGTCTCTGCTGAGGAACTCAAGACAGTACTCAAAATTTCACTTTCTGAAACAGAGACAGGTACACATCCTCTAGGCAAGCTTGCTGATCACTGAAGAGAAAAAGGACATCTTACAGGACAAAAAGGACATCTACCATGTAACCTTGTGTCATGCCAATTATTTAAATAATTTACATGGGGAGAGACATTAGTTCCCATTAGCTGCTTTGCTAAACTATTTGTTCACTGTGTTAGTATGTGCACAAACTATAGTTCTCTATTTCTCTCTGCACCTGAAGTAAATAGAGAACACTATTAAAGAACAGACAGTCCCACACCGTATGTATTACCTCTTTGTATAATAATATTATAATATCCCATCCAGGAGCCACGCTGTCTCAGCTGTCTGACAGTGGTCAGACCCTGAGTGAGGACAGCGGGGTGGATATAGCTGAAGCAGGAGGCCTCAGTAAGGACGAGAGTCCTCGCCCCAGCAAGAGCAAGCAGGGCTACATAGAACGTCCAGGGGGCCATGCACCTCCCGTGGGGGCCATGAGACAAGTGAGGGCTCCATTCTGTCATAAAGAACCCCTTCAAGTCATTAGATTCTCCAATTGCCTGTGTTTTTGTTGTGCCATTACTAGTTAATGTTTCAGCTCTGCCTCTGTTTTTCTCCGTACTGTTGCAGAATACAGTTAGCAAACATAAATTACTACAACATGTGAGAGATCGAACAGAGGCACTGCAGATATAACAATGTGATTATTTATGTAATGACAGAATGTGTCCTGTAATAATGATGAAAAGACAGATGAAGACACCAACAAGAGAAAAATATCAAGTACATGCTATCTCAACATATCTGTTTGCAAAGAGAACATTGTGTTACCGAAAGAATTTGACAAGATTTCTTTCATTATTAAATTTCATAAGAGATTTTAATAGACCGGGATCTGTGGTTTCTCAGCTAGAGACATAGTACTGTCTTGTTGGCTGGCACCATACAACTCAGTAAAATTTTATTTCCTGCATGCATTGAAGATTGTGAAATAAAAAATCAAAATAGAAATTTATAAGCTAAATTGAACTAAAGAAAGTAAACAATGACACAAATGATTTAAATTTCTTCAGTTATTAATCATTTTCAAAACATCATTTGGAATAATGTATGAGAAGGTCAACTTAACCATGAAGGAAGTAGGCAAGAGATTCCTGCCACAAAGGAGGAAAAGTAAACCCGAATGAATAACATCCTTCAAAATGTCACAATGTTTGCACTCCTTAATTCCACTATAAGGATAATGCAGGTATAAAAAAAGGCCTTGAAAAATGAATTATGTCATGCGAGTTATTGCTTTCAGAAAAACTTATACTTATTTGGGCCTATAATATAATTTACCAGAATAATTTTCAATTTTTTTAATAAGATAAGCATAGAATCAGTATGACAAACTTACATAATAAATAGTATATGTAGATGCAAGCAACAATTAAAGGGTTCAAGCCTTAATCATTAAATTAGGAAAACCAATGCTACAAGCAGCAAGGAGTGGTTTTCAAGTTTTAATGGTTGTTCGTAGTCTTGGTTTGAAAAAGCAGTACAGATTTATCTGATGATCGTTAATGACTTATTGCCATTAAGTATATGTGCTCCATTTAGCAGGGAAGTTAAATATTTCGGTTTATCGGTTTATCAACATCATATATGGGTGATGACAGCAGCTACTATTATCTGTGTAAGTCAGTATTTATACTGATTACGTGCTGTTAGTAACCAATCACTGCAGGTACAGTGAAATGTTTTTCTACCATGGAGCCAGTGGATTTTCTAGCTTAGTGGCACATGTAATGATTGAGGACAAGTAAAAAAAAAAAAAATCTAAGTAATTGGCCTGTTAGGAATACAACTTTGAAAAACAAGCGCACACATTATGAGGAAAGGTATGGCACGGCGTGTTGGACGAATGGAGACGACGAGAGACCAATGTAGAACAATATAGACTTTAGGTCTATTTGTACTCATGTTTGCAAAGGATTTAAGTTGTTTAGGATAAATGAAGTGTCTCTGTAAAGAAAGAAATCTATTTTTACACATCCAGATTCCTGAACAATGATAATATTAAGCAGGCTTCCTTGTCAGACTGCTGGTTACACAAGGTTATAGAAATTATCATAAGCAGTTTTTGATCTGATATAAAAAAGAAAAGGTATCAATAGTAAGAATATGAAGTCTAACCTTGTGCTTAATGGATCTGGTCCTGATCCCTCTTCATATTTTGTCCCAACAGACAAGCTCACCATTCCCAGTGCCCAGTGCTACCAGGGCACGAGTGGTAAAAAATGCCAACAGTCTTGGCATCGCTATTGAGGGGGGAGCCAATACACGCCAGCACCTCGCCACGCATAGTCACTATTCAGGTGAGATAGTATGGCCTTGTTTTGTACCAGTGCTCAGTATGTTTTCTTTAAAATTAGTGTACATTACCTTAATATTCACTCTGGTGTTTTACCATTTTCCTTTCTCCTTTAATAGAAATTCTGATTATTAGTGTTTGTATGACCTTTTAAATCAGTCTGCAAGTCCTCCTGCTATGTCCCACAATGTTTGAAGAAAGCAAAGTGATATACAGAATTTCGAAAACAGAAGTATTTTACATGGGCTGAGGGTGAGAGACAATAACATCAGCTAATCACAGAATGAGTCTTGATAACCTCAGCAGTATTCCCTTCCCACTCCACCACTTTTTCATTTGGGACTTTGCAGTAATTGTCATAACAATGACTGTTCTCATCAATGATGACTCACCACTATATAGTCATGAAACACGTTCCCCTCAAGTAAGTGTGACATTGTGCATGACTACATGCACATTTGGCCAGTAATATTTCTATAATATTACGGGGCCGTAATCTAATAAAATTCACTTTACTTCATAGTAGTTGAACACAGTCATGGTGTTGAAGAAACCAAGCTGAAGGAGCTATTTGAGAATTGAGTGATATGAAGTATATTGATTTTCTTTAAAATTAAAAAAAAACTTGGACATATTTTACAGACCATGTTAATAGAAATGCTCTGTAAAGAAAAAAAATGAGAGAAAAATGATTGTGACCTTGTCCTTGTTTCCACTTCCTCCCATTGTACAAAAATTAAAACAAAATATGTTGAATACATGCACTGCCATTTTGCACAGCACAACTCAATCTTAAGTAGGGCTTAGCTATCGATGATGACATTTCACCCCCTTTTTATGCATTAAATAAATTAAAATCAAACTGATGTGAAAAAAAAGAACACTTGAACATAAATGACAAGAAACAAAAACCTCTTTGGGGTACCTGAGCTTCTTGAATTTTTCTTTTGTTCCAAGGAAGGGACCTTTCCTTTACCGCAGATCAAGTTGTTTGGCCCCACTGTTTGGGAAATGGCATCTAAATCCTCATATCACTCCACTCATTCTTCACCTTGTCAAAGGCTTCAGCTCATATTAGACAGGTTGCAACTTGGTCACTGAGGGTTCAGTCGTGTTTCTTGTTTCTAACTAACATAGAGAAATCGGTCCATAAAACCTCATTCTTTTTAAACTTTTTACATATAGTTTATCCATGCATCAGTGTGAAATGTTCTGTACTAGTTTGTCAATAACTTTAACTGCTAATACTAGCTAATTTATTACCTAATAACTGTTATTAGCTAATATTCAAGCATTACTCATCACATTACAATATCTTATCGCAATAAATGTCTTGTCAGTCAGCTGCAATACATTTAAGTGCCTAAAAAACTCCAGCTTTTGCTTCAATGCTTGTTGTTCTGGTTCTTGTTCTTCAACACCACTGCTAACAAAGGTTTTGCTTTGTGGAACCAGTTGGTCATCCTGTTGGCTTTATGACACCTTTGTAAAAATCCTCAATGCTGACAGGTGGTCTGATGGTTGACAAAACTTGTATAGCTAGTTTGGAAATCAAGTGTATTCAGTATCAGGTTCTGGAAACCAAGGATCCGATAGTACAGAGTCGCATGGGGGGGCTTTCTAAATCAATAGTCGTTTTAAAAACAAGGTCAAACCGTGTATTCAAAACTATGAAAAGGTACACACAAGGATTAGGCAAATTCAGTAATAGGAACACGGAATAAAGATCCAACACAAGGAGACTCACATGGAATTATACCCTGGAATGCTCACTAGAAAGACAAGACAATCTGGCACAGGAGGAAAGGAACACGGGGTTTAAATACACGAGAGAGAGGTAGACCATTGGACGCAGGTGGGACACATTAGGGAGTGGGAGTAATCAAACACACCTGAGGGACAAGACTATACAGGAAGTGGGGAATACATACATAGGGATTTCAAAACAAGAGGGGAAACACTAACTGACCCTAACAGACAGACGCTTTAAACTGGTGGACCTTGACAGTACCCTCCCCGCCTTATGGCCGACACCTGGCAGCCTAGAACCCGGAGGGTGGGTCCTCAAAAAGTCTCTTATGAGCTGGGGGTCCATGATGTCCTTGGATGAAACCCAGGAGCGCTCTTCAGGCCCATAGCCCTCCCAGTCCAACAAATACTAAGTTCCTTGTCCCCTGCGTCTGGCTGCCAGTAGGTGTCGAATGATGCGAGGAGGAGGAGGTGATTTGGAGGCTGGGACGAGGGCGCTCTCTTTAACCGGTTTCACCTTGCTTACGTGGAACGAGGGGTGGACTCGTGAGTACCTAGGGAGTTTAAGCTTCACAACAGAAGGGTTAATAACTTTTGACACAAACCCGAGCCAAAAGAGAGCCAAACCCGGGCGGTAGTTGGGTGCTGCTTACCTCCTTCTGTCAACTGTCTTCTTGTAGGCTGCTAATGATTTGGTTAGAGTAGACATCGCCCTGGCCCACATTTGACGACGAACCATAGTAGCTGCGGATGATTACCTCTGGCTCTGTAACCGGAAAGAGGGGATGTTGGTACCCGAAGACGCACTGCAATGGGGACAAGCCAGTGGCCGAGGAAGGGAGGGTGTTGTGGGCATATTGCACCCACAACAGCAGCTTAGTCCAACTTGTAGGGTCCCTGGATACGAGGCAGAGCAGTGCGGTCTCTAGTTCCTGATTCATACGTTCTGATTGTCCATTAGTCTCTGGGTGGTAACCAGAAGTTAGGCTAACCGTTGCTCCAATCAGTTTACAGAAAGCCTTCCAGAATTGCGCTATGAATTGTGGGCCCCCAGTCGGATAGGATATTTTTTGGGGACCCATGAACGCGGAAGACATGGTTTAACATGGTTTATGCTGTTTCGTTAGCGGAGGGTAGCTTAGTCAAAGGAATAAACTTTACCATGTTAGAAAATCGGTCGACGACTATTAGTATCAACATGTTGCCTTCAGAAGGGGGTAGGCCGGTAACGAAATCTAAGGAGATGTCCGACCAGGGGCGCATTGGTACAGGGAGTGGCAGGAGGAGTCCGACAGGGTATTGATGGGAGGTCTTGTTCTGGGCACACACAGAACATGCAGTGACATAGACGACCACCTCGTTAAGCATGTCCGGCCACCAAAAGTGTTCTTGCAACCGGGAAACAGTTCTGCGCACACCAGGGTGACAGGAAATCAGAGCAGTGTGTGCCCAATGAATCACCATTCCGTGTAACTCTGTGGGCACAAAAAGTCTGTTAGGAGGGGTGCCAGGAGGAGTCTCCATCCCCTGTAGTGCCTTTTTAACCTTTTCTTCAACTTCCCAGGTTATGGCTCCCTCAAAACAGGTCGGCGGTAGAATGGGGGCCTGAGGCTCAGGGTCTGATTCAGGGAAATGCAGATGAGACAGCGTGTCTGGTTTCATATTCTTAATACCTGGTCGGTAGCAGAGATTGAAATTAAATTTAGTAAAGAACAAGGCCCGTCTGGCCTGTCCGGAATTTAATCATTTGGCGTTTTTTTAGGTATTCCAAGTTTTTATGGTCTGTCCACACCATAAAAGGTTGTTCAGCTCCATCCAGCCAGTGTCTCCTCTCCTCCAACGCCGCTTTCACAGCCAACAGTTCTCGATCCCCAATAGAATAGTTCTTCTCTGCTGGAGAAAGTTTGCGTGTGACATATGCACAGAGATGAATCTTGTTGTCCTTACCGGAACGTTGAGAGAGGATAGCTCCTACTCCCGTGTCGGAGGCGTCTACCTCCACGATAAACTGGTTAGTCTGTTCCGGCAGGCATAGTATCGGCGCGGCTACAAAAATCTTCTTTAGTCGTGAGAAAGCTGCTTCTGCCTGATGGGACCAAGGGAACCGTGCCTTGGAGGAAGACGGAGCATGGAGGGGAGCAGCGACGGAGCTGAAGTTTCTAATAAACTTCCAATAGAAGTTAGCAAATCCTAGAAAGCGTTGTACTTCCTTCCGCGAGGATGGCGTGGGCCAGTCGACCACCGCCTGGACCTTCTGCTTGTCCATCTTAATTTGTCCTTGGGTGATTACGTATCCTAGGAAAGAGATCGAGTCTCTGTGGAACTCAAACTTCTCGGCCTTACATACAGCTTGTGAGACAATAATCTCCGTAGAACCTCTCGAACAGTGGAAACGTGTGAGCTTAAGTCAGGAAAAAAAATCAGGATATCATCCAGGTACACAAAGACCTTATGGTTCAGGTGTCTCAAGACTTCATTGACAAAGTTTTGGAACACCACCGGCGCGATTGTCAGGCCGAACGGCATTACTAAATATTCGTAGTGTCCAAGAGGAGTGTCAAACGCGGTTTTCCACTCGTCCCCCTCTCTTATCCTCACATAATGATAGTCGAACATTCGAACGCTGTTGAGATTAGGGGGAAGTAACGGATCTTGATGGTTATGTCATTTAACTTGGTGTAGCCGATGCACGGATGGAGGAATTTATCTTTCTTTTCACCGAAAAAGAACCCGGCTCCTGCAGGAGAGGAGGAGTGTCAGATGATACCTGACTGCAGGGATGAGGTGATGTATTCCTCCATGACTTTGCGCTCGGAGGCAGACAGAGAGTATAGTCCCCTTTGGGATGGGAGCCCCGGAAGCAGGTCTATGGCCTAAGGTCTAAGGTCTTTGGAGAGGAAGCAAAGAAGCTTGGGATTTGCTGAATACCTGTTTTAAGTCCCAGTAGCACCGAGGATCGCCAGGGAGATCCAAGTTGTCTGCGATCCCAGCTGCGTCCTGAGTTTTTGTTCATAAGGCAGTTATTCACAAAGTTGTTTCCCTAACCTAAAACTCTTCCCGTGTGCCAGTCTATGTGGGGGTTGTGGTCTATCAGCCATGGGAGGCCCAGGACAAGGGGATGATGAGCTGATTGGTATAGGAGGGAGTTGATCTTTTCTCGATGGTCATTGAAGATTAGGATTACTGGGGATGTTTGGTGAGTGAGACGACACAATAACCTTCCGTCTAGAGCTGAGGCTGAAAGGGGTTGAGGGAGTTGTTCCTGGGAGAGTTGTAGTGTTCTGACGACTTGGTAATCCATCAGGTTTGTGTCGGCACCAGAGTCTATGAGAGCTTGACAGGCTAGGGAATTGGAACACGATTGGAGTGTTACATGTGTAAACTGTCGTCTTGTGGTGACAAGGATCTTGGTTGGACTCACCAGTGGCGCAGGAGCAGTCTTAGTTGCGGCAGATCGAATCAGGCAGGAGGCGATTAAGTGACCCAAACGTGCACAGTAAATACATCTTCCTTCTTTCACTCTCCGCTGTCGCTCCAGGGGAGTGAAACGGGTCAGGTCGATCTGCAGCGCTTCTACTAGCTCATTTGCATATTACACTTAATCGCCCCAAGATTCTTCTGACAAATGACTAATCTTAGATCCATTAATCTCTTGAAGAGAGAATGTCTGTAAGCGTGACCACCAGAAAATTGAAGCAGGTTAGGGTTAGTGCCTACCTTAGAGCCATATTATTAATGAGTCCAAAAGCAGCTGAATGTGTCGGATTCGTTACTCTCCTTAAAGTTTCTCGGCCAGTCTGCAGAAGTCATTATTATTGGCCTGTACCCTACCTGTACTCAGTGATGCTTTCAGCTGCTACTATGTAATTTAATGTAATAGCAAATAAGTATATTTACTGCTGTTTTAAATCAATTTTTGCAGTTCTAGCAATCATCCTGTCCTGGATAGAGGAAGATTAAGTAAAAAGAGGAATGGATTAAACCTGTGATTCTATTTTTTATGTCTAAATGATGTTGTTTTTGGCCATTTGAGAGAAGTTGGGCAAGCGAAAAAAAAAAAGTCATGTTATTAACTTTAAATGGTTCTATTTTAAATGTGTCAGCAAAACTTTCCAAATCTAACTTTTAATCCAACAGATTATATGATGGTCACCTAATGCCATAGACACCAATCTGGCACATATTATTGGTTAAACCTGCAATTGGTAACTGTTTTAAAATATATACTAAAATGATCGCTATTTTCTGACAGTAATACATGAGATCGTGTGTAAAAATAGTATGGCTCATTTTGTCCTGACTACTGTTCCTTACACCACTTGCAGAGTCGATCACTTCCAAAAAAACCAACCAGTCGATAACGAGAGAGTGTTTGAGGGAATTTTTGTCACTTCTAGGGCGTGACCAGCAAGAAGAGCCCCTCCTTGGCTCAGTAACTTTAACAAGAGAGGAAGGAGCATTACAAACACAATGGTCGAAAAACAACTACCAGTAATGAAAAAACTGAGGTTGGACAGAATAACAATTCAGTATATACACGAGATAAGATTATTGAGATGCTGGCACCAAACATCAATATTTTAATAAAATAAATATACCACCCTATACAGATTTCCCTGCTAATTTGTCTCACTAGCATTGCTACTGTATGGCTCCTTGTAGGAGCCATGCATCTGTTTTGAAAATACAATTTATCTATAAATTGATAAGTCTGATGGTAAACAAACACAGTCTGAAAAAAAAATATATAAAGACTGCTCCTCCTGCTTCATGTTCCAAAGCAGACCATGTGGCAAAATCCAATTTGCCACAACACTGGATGATGAATCATTGGATCAGGTGCTACCAAAATTCAGTCTTTAACAATCCAGTGGTTACATAGTGACCGTGACTATTATATTTGAAGGCAACTTTACTGAAAGTTGACTTACTGGCTGTAGCAGAGGCTCCTACCCAATTTATGGCAGACAGAATACGAAATAGCATAATAGCATTAAGAGATATCCCAGCAATTTAACATTTTTGAGTCTGGACCCACTTTTGCTCTAACATTCATGTGACAAACAAAAATGGAAAGTGCATCATACAAGGAATATCTGGTGAAAGTAAAACACACGTCATACCATAAACATGTAAATAGACCTGAATCACCACCACCCAGATCTTATCACTGAGACAGTGGGTAATGCTACTGTTATTATAACATGCACCAATTAATGTAATATTTATGTAAAGTTTGGGACACACTAAACCATTGTCAAGAACTACCCCCAGCTGTGTCACGTCATGATGCATAATAAGTCAGAGCAAAAAATTGCTCTCGATCACACCACAAAGACGTTGTTAGACCGCCAACTTGTACATACATACAGTACCGCACATGCGTAGTAGGGAAACCAGAAGACTGTAAACAAAACAGTATTTGCTTTTTGCCCTTGCTTGCTCGGTTGACATGGCGGATAAGATAAAAATGACACCAGTGTTGTCAGCCAAAATGCGGACAATGTAGACCAAAAAGACTATGCTCACAGACATTTCTGGGAGCCAATATTTGGCTTGGTGTTAGGAAATGGCTGACCCTAAAGCAAAGCTTTGTTTCTCAATATCCCGAGGGGATGCCAGTATTACAAAATCCATTGGTAGTGTATTTTCAAGGACCTCCACCCATACAACATTTTTGAAAAAGAACGCTACAAACACTAGAACCAAAGTATGAAATAATTATTGTTATGCAGAACTGTTTTACTTTCTGGTAGTTTATAGATATTTTACAGTATTTTACAACTTGCTATGGCCTCTGTTATTTCTTTGTGGCATTTGATGGTTTCTTATAAGGAATAACACTATCAA
>KV751324.1:949190-960021 GCA_001698575.1 Mola mola | reverse complement strand
TGACTTGACATTAGTTTTGTTGTTTTGCCAAACTCTATGTACAGTTAGTGGTTGTGTTATAGATATGTAGCTATGGAGATAACTAGTGATTTCTCTAGTAGTTGCTACAAGTATTTGACATGAATTGCACAGTACCTGTATATGTCATGTAGCTCCACATAAACTACACATACCCCTGGATGTATAGGTTTCACATGCTCTTGGACTCATGGACTTAATGTTTTAAAATGCATCAGCAACAATGTCTGTTCTGTACATGTGACATCTATTGCACGTCTGTTCGTCCTAGGAAGAGGGATCCCTCCTCTGTGGTTCTTACTGAGGTTTCTTATTTTTCCATGTTCAGGGTCTTTTAAAGTTTTTCCTCACCCAGTTTGAGGGTCTAAGGGCAGAGGGTGTTGCATCTGTGCAGTTTGTAAAAGCCCTCTGAGACAAATTGTAATTTGTGATTTTGGGCTATAAATAAAATTTGATTGATTGATTGATTTACTTTGTACTGTAATTCATTTAATTAACAGAAAAAAAGAACAAGCTTTGTGCTGACACACTAACTGGAACCATCTTTCTAAATCAGTCAATTTTTCCTCCTTTGCTTGCTCCTTTCTTTTGTTCATGTCCCTGTTGTCAGAAAGGAGGCTCAGCTCATAATTGCGGCCAACTGATGGTGGGTCAGTTCATCCTAGAGGTTAACGGCATCTCACTAAGGGGACGGGAGCACAAGGAGGCCACCAGGATCATCGCTGAGGCCTTTAAGACCAAAGAGAAGGATCACATTGACTTCCCGGTGGTTGAGCCAGGACTGTAATATGAGGAGTTTACACTTTATTGGACTTGGTTGTCCACAGCAGATGAGACATGCAACTGTAGTGATTGAATATGATTAACAGCTGTGGCATAACAAACAGGCCGAAAGTGTTCATGTAATAACTGTCAGTACCAGAAAAGGGGGACAGAAGTTCCAATTTGCAGTTTTAATGATTCCCAAAAGTCAAAATCCGGACAAATGCTTTTTGATTCTTTTCATTACTTCATTCTGTTTTATTTCCAGCAACATGTCTCTTAGACCCCATCCTAAAAAGGCTTTTAAGCTTCTGAATGTTTTATGATTAAAGTTTTGTTTCGACAGTAGGACAGTTAGCACTGATAGGTTGGTTGCCACATCAGCCAATCATATTACAGTCACAAATGCCTATTTTTTTATAGACAGGATCTGGGGAAGCAGAGCTGCTTTTGGGGATGACATAAAGATTTAAAGAAAAATTTAAAGATCTTTTATTTTAAATAAACCTTTCAAATTAAATCATGTGATCCTAGAACAGAAAGTCAGACGGCAAGATACACAACCCTTTAATTAGTTTTTACTAAATTTAGAGTTAAACTGAAAATTGAAAATAGAAATATCTTTAATGTGCTGAAAATGTGCAGATTGCACAACTACAGCTGGAAAATCATATTCCCGAATTCATTCAAACATTATATCCACAGGAAATCTACTACCTAAACAGCTTTTCACAGTTTAAGCCTCTTTCAGTTCAGTTGTAACCTAATGTACCAGTGAGTTACATATTACTGATAATCCAGGTGTTCTCAATTTGAGTTTTATTTAAGAAGGTGATAGCTAAACCAGAGTGTGCAGAGTAATGCAGAGCAAGCCAGCAAGCTTCACAGACAAAATATAACTTATCTGAGGTGTGAAGAAGATTATAAACTATGTGACAGTAGAACTTCATCAATGGTCTGTTCTGTTAAGAGCATTAAGAATAATGGATAGACTGGATAGTTCTTGTACACTCAATGGTAATTAATTATGATAATTACCTGCAATTTCAATATAACTGCTGTGAAAAAGGTCTATGAACAGGTAAAGACAAAGACTAACACCAACAAACCAAATCATGACAAATTCAAGTAAAACTTCTGACTTTAAGTATAAGTCTGATTAAACCAGTTCACATAATCTGACTGATTGAACACAGGTTCAAGCAGTGTTCATGAGTGTGCACACTATTCTTAAGCAGCTCAATAGGTTTAACATACCAAACTGATCTTAACCATAAGATCTGTGAGTGCTGTCCAAACCCACATTTCATCCAATCAGTTACCACTATTTCATTACAATAGGAATGTAATATTGTGTGCGCAACTGGAAAATTGTTGCCTAATAAGGCAAAATGAACATTATGATTGGGTAAAACATGCAATATAATAAAGAATTAATTAAATTGTGTGCACTGTAGGTCAAAAATGACACTGAACTACTGATGCATGAAATAGATAAAGGCTGCTCTGTCCACAGTTTCATATCACATATCACAGTCTTACAATTAAAGTTTGAACAGGGACGTTTGAATTCATAAGCTTCTCTTTGTGGAAGAAGGAATCATTAATACGCTTGTGAGTTTACGTCACATTGTCTGCTTGCAAGCAGTTCATACTGACACAGTAACTGAGCTTAAACTATGCCAGACTTCTTTTATGAACCCGAAACAACTGGCTATTTGGTAAATTCAGTTAATGGCAGAGGCCTCCTGTCTGTTTACTACCCGTCATAGATGGAAATATCAGCCAGACTAATAAACCTGTCTATAAGTAAGCGTAGTTATATATGACGTGTCTATCCAGACACACAATAATTAACTTACAACTTTTACAAATATCATTACATGTTTTGCATATTTTCCTTGAAATACTGTGAAATGAACAAATTTAAATCTGAACCAGCATATCATGGCTAAAAGAAATGATATTAGTCTATTTACCAGTCCACCCTATTAGTCTGCCTTAAAGGCAGAATATATCAGGAATATTAGTATCAGTGAGTTTAAGGTCAGATGATGACTCTTCCATGTCAACCACTTGCCTTCGGTGATTTCGCACAACAGCCTCCAGAAGTGAGAGGGGATACTGAATTGAGGCTTTTGATACTTTATCTGATGACTCACTTGTTGACTGACCACTTAAGGAAACCAGCCCTCGAGAAATTAAATTTTATACATTAGCAGTTTCTTTATGTTAACTATAGTCTGTCTTTTTGCATATATACTGTATGTGTAACCCATCACAATAATTTTCAATCTATTCATTTTGTACCGCTTCAGTATTTTAGCAAAATTCTTCCTCTTTTGGCTTTACCTAGGTTTTTTGTAGTCGTCGCCACAGCGAGTCGTCCTCCTCCATCTTTCCCTGTCCTCTGCCTTTTCTTTTCTCACACCGACTATCTGCATGTACTCTCTCCCCACATCCATGAATCATCCATGTCTAAACCATCTCAATCTGACCTCTCTAACTTTGTCTCCAAAACGTCCAACCTGTGCTGTCCCTCTGATGTGCTCGCTTCTAATCCTGTCCATCGTAGTCACTCCTATAGAGAATCTCAACATCTTTAACAGTGCCATCTCCAGCTCTGCCTCCTGTGTTTTGGTCAGTGCCACCGTCTCCAAACCAAACAACATCAGTATATTGTAAAACTTTCATTCACTTTTGCTGCTACTCTTTTGTCATAGATCACCCCTGACACTTTTCTCGATCCACTCCACCATGCCTACACTCGTTTCTTCACCTCTTTACCACACTCCCCGTTACTCTGAACAGATGACACCAAGTACTTAAACTCATGGCCCTTTCCACTTGCCTCTCTTTCAATCACACACATATATTTTGTCTTGCTGCGACTGACTTTCATTTCTTTTCTTTCCAGCACATACCTCCACCTCTCCAGGTTTTTCTTCCACCTGCTCCTTGCTCTCACTATAGATCACAATGCCATCTGCAAACATCATCATTCACGGAGATTCCTGCCTGACGTCATCAGTCAGTCTGTCCATCACCATAGCAAACAAGAAGGGGCTCAGGGCTGATCCTTGATACAGTCCCACCTCCACCTTCAAGCCATCTGTCACTCCTACAGCTCATCTCACCTCATACTTCTCTGCCACTCAAGACTCCCTCATTCAGTACCACAGTTTCTCCCTCAGCACCCTGTCATACCCTTTCTCCAGATCCACCAAGACACAATGTAACTCTTTCTGACTTTCTCTATACTTCTCCATCAGCATTCTCAAAACAAACATGGTGTCTGTAGTGCTCTTTCTTGGCATGAAACCATACTGCTGCTAACAAATCATCACTTCTTCTCTTAGCTTCACTTCCACTGCTCTTTCCCAAATCTTTATTGGACTCATCGTCTTCATCCCTCTGTAGTTGCTACAACTCTGCACATCACCTTTGTTCTTAAAGATCGGTACCAGTACATATTTCCTGTATTGCTCAGGCATCTTCTCATTATCTAAGATCATGTTGATCAGTTTTGTCAAAAACTCCACTGCCCTCTCTCTAGACACTTTGATACCTCTACCAGTATGTCATAAGGATGAACTGCCTTTCCATTCTTCATCCTCTTTAAAGCTTTTTTCATTTCTTCTTTACCGATGTCCAACCTGTCATACAGCTCATCATACGCCTTCAGAGCTTTGCTTTGCCACCTCCCTCTTTGCCTTACGTTGCATCTCCTTGTATTCCTGTCGACTCTCTTCTGTTCCGTCACTATCCTATTTCTTCCTCGCTAACCTCTTTGTCTGAATACTCTCTTGTACTCCCTCATTCCACCACCAAGTCTCCTTATCATTCTCCCTCTGTCCAGATGACACACCAAACAATTCCCTACCTGTTTCTCTGACCACGGTTGCTGTAGTTACCCAGTCATCTAGTAGTTCTTCATGACCACCCAGAGCCTTTTTCAACCTCTCCCTGAAGTCTTCACAGCAGTCTTCCTTTTTCAGCTTCCACCATTTGATCCTCTGCTCCGCCTTTGCTCTGTTCCTCTTCCTCACCACCAGATTCATCCTACACACTACCACCTGATGCTGTCTGGCTACATACTCTCCTGTAACTACCTTGCTGTCTCCAATCTCTTTCAGATTGCATTGTCTACACAAAATGTATTCCGCCTGTGTGCTCCTGCCCCCACTCTTACATGTCACCCTGTGTTCTTCTATCTCTTGGACCTAGGTGTTCACCACAGCCATTTCCATTCTTTTTGCAAAATCCACCACCATCTGTCCTTCCAGGTTCCTTTCTTTGACACCAAACCCCAAACCTGCCCATCACCTCCTCCTCATCATCTCTATTCCCTTCACCAACATGCCCATTGAAGTCTGCTCAAATCACCATTGTCTCCTACCTGGGAGTACTCTTTACCACTTCATCTAACTCGCGCCCGAATTTTTCTTTCTTCTCCATCTCACAGCCGACTTGTGGGGAATAACCACTGACAACATTCATCATCACGCCTTCAATTTCCAGCTTCACACTCATGACCCTGTCTGAAACTCTTTTCAAATCTACAACATTCTTTGCTTGCTCCTCCTTCAGGATCAGGCCTACTCCATTGCCCTCCCTTTCCACACCATGATAGCACAGTTTGATCTTTGCTCCAATGGTTCTGGCATGGCTACCCTCCCCCCTTGTTCTCTCACACACAAAATATCTCCCTTTCTTCTCTGCATCATGTCCAGCTCTCTAGCTCTCATTTGCTTGTCACCATGTCAACATTTGTAATGCCTACTCTCAGTCCTACGCTCTTGACTTTCCTCTTCTCTCTCTGTCTCCTAAAGCATTTCCCTCCTCTTGTTTTTTGACTAACAGTAACCCAATTTCCGCCAATACACTGTTTGTCAACAGCAACGGTTGCGGTCCTTGTAAACCTGGGCATCGACCAATCTGTTATGAAATTCATTTTTGTGATTCTCATGTTTGATTTGGCTCAGTTTTTATGCCGGATGTCCTTACTGATGCAACCCTCACCATTTATCCGGGCTTGGGACCAGCACTATAAATACATTGCTTTGTGGCCCATAGAAGCTGGTTTAGTATTTTAGCAAAATTGCCATTGCTATATTGCAAACAGAAATAGTACGATAGTTTGTATTTAATGTAGATTGCATATAATCTCTATGAAATCAAACTATATAACTTTATATAGTTATATAGTTACTATATAGTTTAAAAGAACATATATTTTCCAAGGTTATATTTACTTCTCATCACTCATGTTTTATTCATGTCTTCACTAAATATTTTGGAGTGCAAGATATGTCATGCTCTGTATGAAACCCCATTCAGTCACTTAGAGATCAGTCAAAGTCCGTATAAATTATTGCGTCCATACCTTGCACCATGTGGGATGATGGTGAGGTTTGAGACTCAGCAATGAATGAGTGAATTTCTAATGTTCTATACAGGAAACTTTGATGAGATTTGAGTTTTTGATAGATTTAACATGCACACACACACACACACACACACACACACACACACACACACACACACACACACACTGTAAGGAACAGAAGTGAGGGAACAGCCAAAACCCAAAGACTTTGTGTTTTCTCATCACATTCGCAGAAAAAAAAAAAAAACAAGGATAGCACTAGCAAAAATTGGACATTTATGCATAAAATTTGATGATTAATTACAGAATTAATCAAACACTGTGTGAAATATAAATGTATCAGAATGTGATTATTTGCAAAACATTGAAACCCCATTTGTAAATGAAAAGAGCACCGGACAACATATATAAATTCCTATTTAGAATGTAATGCCAGCAATATGTTTCAAAAAAGTTTGGATAGGGTCATATATACTACTCTGTTGCACCCCTTCTTTTTTTTAACAACACCTTATAAGCATTTGGAAATTAATTGCTGTAATTTTGAAAGCGAAATGCTTCCCCATTCTTCCTTAAGATTTCAGTTGATCAACAATTCAAGGTCTCCTTTGTCTTCTACAATGGAGCCATACTGTTGCAATATTTGCAGAATGTGGCTTGTCATTATCTTGCTGAAACAAGCATGGCCTTCCTGAAAAAGATGGCTTCTGCTTGACAGCATATGTTGTTCTTGTTAGAATCCACACCATCAGGTCATTCATCTGACAGTCAAGCTGAACCCTTGAGACCACATGGCCTATTGTTCTGAGATCAAACCACCAACCCCTTGTTTTTACACTGCCATGCAGAGTCCAACTCATAGAACTCACCTAATTGGCAGCAAGTTCAGACATCAAGACTATTCTCAATTCTCCACCTTCACCTCAATTCCATCTAAACTCTCCCAGCCTAGAGCATAAGCTAAGACAGAACATCAACTTGTTCCAACTACTGAATGGATTTGGTTTTGGGTGGGTTTTTTTTCATTAAATATTGTTGTGACAGTAGTAGATTATGATTCGGTAGCTTGACTTGGCCAAGTTGATGTTAATTAGCTTGAGAGAGACTCAGGATCTTGCATGCAACTAACCATCTGTATCTAACCTGGCACCACAATCTCACACATGCACTCAATTTGTCTTAACATGCACTGGGTCTCAACCGGGAAATGTTCTAAGCACCCCCAACAAAGGAACACGTCTAACCATCACAACTGTCGGCCGTTTTGCATTTTGCCATGCCTTCTCACACACACAAATACACGCACACACACACACTTGTATATAAATATATTGTTTACCTTCTAGATTTGAAATTGTGTGTTTCCTACTTAATCTCTGTTGCATAAATACTTTTGAATATACAGTACATGCTTTGTGTTTAATGTTGCACAAGAGTGAACTTTGCCAGCCTCTAACTGTTGAGAGCTCAAAAGCCTTCAAATGGCTGTTAATATGTGAATAGGTTGTAATTATTAAGTTAATCATCAATCATAATTTTATAGTTTAGTTTAGTTGTTACAGTTTTGAGATTTTGAGACAGTTTAATTGAATTGGCTCTATTTTTCCTTTTTTAAGGGTGGTTGTGTAATGGAACTTAGATCCCAAGCTTAATATAATTGTAACTAACTGTAAGTGTAACTAATAATGGTTTTTGATAACAATTAATATTAATTGCCACAATTAAAATGTTATCTATTTGTTGTGTCTTGTGCCCCAACACTCCATAATCATGTACTAGTATATCGTTAGCAAGTTACACTTGCGATGTGTGCGATGCAGCCCCATGCCATCAAGGATGTTGGCCTTTGAACTGGGCACTCATCTTAAGTCCACAGTGTGTGACATACATAATTTTCCCCAAAAACGTTTTTGAATTTTCAGACAGTAGGGCAGTTTAGCACTTTGCCTCAGTCCATCTTAAGTGAGCCTGGGCCCAGAAAAGAAGATGCTATTTCTGGAGCCATTTTACAATATTTATTATTTTTTCCTCTTTGCTTAGTAGTTTCAACATGTCTTTTTGGATGCAGGAGCAGTGAACTATGTTCACAGACAATGGTTTGGTTTTTGGAAGTGTTCCATAGTCCATGCAGTGATGTCCAGGGCAGAATTGTGTCTGTTTTCAAAGAAGTGCTATCTGAGGGCCCAATGTTCTCGGCCATTTAATATTGGATTTCAGCCTTGTTTCATTTTGTACAGAGATTTCTTCAAATTCTCTGAATCTTTTAGTGGTATTATATGTTGTAGATAATGAAATAGCCAGATTTTTTTCTGCAGTTTTACATCTAGAAATATTCTGAAATTGTTGCAGTATTTACCAGTGCAGTCTTTCTCAGAGAAGGGAACCCCTCCCAATCTTTATAACAGAAAGACTTAGCCTCTTTAGAATGCTCTTTTTATACCCAGTCATGTTACAAACCTGTTGTCAGAAACCCAAATTAATAGTGAGATGTTCTATAAGTCTTTTGTTGCCTCTGTCCCAATTTTTTTGAAAGAAGATGCTGACATCAATTTCTAAATGAGGATATGTTTTTCAAAACACAATAACATTTTTCAGCTTCACCTTCGATTTGTTGTCTGATTTGATTTGTTCAAATAAATATGTGGTTTCAATGTTTAACAAATTGTAGGACACTGATTCTATCAATATTTTAGATTTTACACAGGAAAATCTGTATTATGTGATATTTCCCAATTCCTATGGGTTATTTCCCGATTTTATATAGAGCCTAGTCTCATAGTCATGCAGGAAAACTGTTCATGTGGCTCTGTGTAGCTCATCTATCTGATTATGTCACAATGATGGCCAATAGGTTATTTAAGCTGTGGATTTGAAATTGCATTTCTTTCCATTATTTTCATTATCAAGTGAAAGAATCAAGAATTCACCAGTGTTGTGTGTAGCGGGGTGGACCCAAACGCAGACACGGACCAACGTGGGTATGGATGAAGCAGGTTTTATTGCTAGGAAAGTGGGGGCAATGGAGTTGGATGACGCAGAAATGAAGTAGGCCGAGGCAGAGGACTGGAGGGCTGAGATGAGTGAGGGAGAAGGGTGAGGGCTGGCAGGAGGAAGCAGGTGGTAGTGGGTTGGAGAGCTGGCAAGCAGGTAGGCAGGTAGGCAAGTGAGTAGTGGTCCAGGACTACTGGAGAGAGAGATGACAGTTAATACACAACCAACTAGGAAAAATCTCGAGACAAGGCCTAAGCGTAAGATACCACTTAAGTGGATTCAACGATCTGGCGATGAGTGGGTGAAGAGCTGGGGTAGACATACTGCAGGATGATGAATTGACGAGGCAGGTGAGCAGACTAGGACAGGTGATGAGCTGATTGCAGACAGGAGTGTAGAGCTGGAAGACAGGAGAGCCACGCCCAGGCCAACACACACACCCAACACAGAGAGATAAACAGGGGAGCACTGGAAACACAAGGAAAACCCTAGGGAATTGTCCGGTACCATAACAACCGGTTTTCAACCTGAGCTGTTGTTACCCAAATCAGACACAATAGAGCTTTCTTGTTAGAAGCAAGCTTTTGCCTCCATCACTTGTGTTATCTACAGCTGTGGAAAAAGTATATTTGGGTTCCATTTATATGAGCATTTGCTTATTCAATAGGGCTGAGAAACTTTTTACAATCTGTAACTATCATCAACAGTAATACATTAGAGCCATAAAAAAGATAAAGTAATATTATGCTTTCAAAAATGTATTTTTTGCTAATCCTATTTATAAACGTTATATTTTTAATCTAAAGACATCCCACTGCATTGAGTTAATACCAAGTACTAGAGAAATGTAGGAGTTTAGTGATAAAATATATTAGTTATGCAACACTAAAATGTCTGGATTCAAGGATGAAGTATTGGTGAGAATACTGTACTGTTTAAGTGTTGTGTAAATGAGAGTGTTTTGTGAATGCACACTGTTCAAACCTTATGTGTCATGTAGAGAAATGGCTGCACATGGGTTTAGATGTATATAAATTTAAAATGTTATAGGATTTTGTTCAACTGTTATGTAACCCCATTGTGACTGATGTTACTGCAAATATCTCTTGTGTATTTCCCTTCCCTCCCTGTCATGGTGTCTCCCCACCAGAATATCCTTCAGTCACTTATTATTGTATTGCAATCATTTTTTCCTCAAATATTCCCCAAAGGGATTTCCCAGAGTCTAAATAAAAAAACATCTGGTAAAACTAAAGCATATACAATATGTTGCATATTTGGTTTAAAGAAATGAGCTCAGTAGTGCTGTAGAAGGAGCAGTTGTGTCCTTTTGTTAAAACACTAGGTTTGGTTTTCAACACACTAGGTTTGTTGAAAAGGCCAAAAAAAAGAAATATAGAACTTGTATTTCTTGCCAAATGGAATTTAATTACTCTAACTGGTACAATCATGTATCAGTTGATTCTTTAACATGTTGCACCTCCTGTCTATTGATATTCTATAATTATCTTCTTATTGACAATATTGCTCAGGTGAGCTATTAATCAATGTGTCATCACAGGTGTTGTGTTGGTATCATTGCTGATACACTCAAGTGCAGTGTGTGAAATTACACAAAGTATACCTATCTATCTATCTATCTATCTACCTACCTACCTACCTACCTACCTA
>KV751324.1:922516-948795 GCA_001698575.1 Mola mola | reverse complement strand
CTATCTATCTATCTATCTATCTACCTAAAGAGTGATTATATATTGGGTTCTTTTCTGTCTCATGTTGCATATTTCTCATAATTCCTGATTTATATAATTACCTATCATCACCTTCCTAAATAAAGGCCCAAATAAATTTTTCAAGTTTTTCAGAAAACACAAAAAACTGAACCAAATATTGAATATATGATATTTATTATCAATTTCACTCAAAGGGTTATAACAATAGATGACTATTAACATACTAATAACAATGTCCGTCAATCATGTAACATAAGAGGAATAAATGACTTAGGCAAATTTTTTAACATGCCTTTGTGACTTAAGTAATTTTAAACCATCAACTCTGTCAACAATGAAGCATAACTACCAAACTAACTAAACATAATTCTGAGGAGGCATGTGCATCTCCTCACAGCTCTTCTTTGCTAGGTTCTTGACTGATGCCCATTAATGTGGCAAAATGTCAAAGAAGTGATGACACTAGACGGCCTTGATGTGTTTCATTGACTCAAGGTACTGGATCTTTCTTTCCTTGAATGGCAGAGCACATGGAAACATTCTTATCCATGCTATCGGCTCATTTGGTTGTGGCAATGCTTCCAACGCAGAGTCCTCCGAGAAGGATAGCTTGAAATGGACCTTGCCTTCACTGCTAAACTGAAGAGCCCGCGAGACATGCGCAGTCAGATCTCCAGCTCATTTGCCTTTTCTGATGCTAATGAAGTAAGATCCAATCAGTTTCAGGAACTCATCATTCTTGAGCACCTTCAAAGGGTAAAGTGATGGCTTAATTCTTGTAGTCTGGAGTATGATGACATAGTCTCTTGGGGTGAAAATGTCCGTAATTATTTTGCGTTCAATAGTACTATGCATGCTGTCACACACATTTGTGTGTGCCCGGGAGTGTTATTAGTACCCCATATTTCCTTGCCAGCTCAGAGAATGCATTCGCCACACAGGCATTGCGGTTCTGATAACCACAGCCGTCGCTCCACACTATGAGCTCCTTGAGTTCTGGATGGTCTTTGATCACACCTTCAAAATGACGATATTGAAGATGTGCAAATACCTCGCTACTCAGGTTGCCCTCCAATTCGTCCAAAATGTAGCAGTACCCTTCCTTTGATATCAAGTTGAAGAGGGTAAAGTGATGGATCGCAGTTTTGTTTTGTAGTACAGGCTGCTGGCTTGGGGTTTTGGACACAGCAGCACAGCCTGCAAAATCCATTGTCCAAACAGACTTCTCATTATTCTAATTATTATTATTACAGAATAGTCCTCTTCATGGAACACATCTGCGAAATATTGTATTCCAACAGCCCTCACTCCAGCAGTTACAGCTGCCTGTTGATATTCCCGATGTAGTTGGGAGACTGTTGTGCCTGGGTGAAGGAACTTCTTGACTTTGTAGGTCACTGTGCCTCTGCAGTAGTGTGAATCAACAGTGGGCAAGTCCCTCAACCAGTCCTTAAGGAAATCCTTAACATCAGTTTCAAGCTTTGCATTGATTGCCACTCTTAGGTCCAGATTTTGGCGATGGCCCTGCTGCTTGTTTGTCATAGTTGATGGTGTCTTTGTTCAGCCACTGTGTAATGGTTCTTTCAGGGAGACCAAATGTGGAATAAAAAAGTGCCTTGCACACTTTGAGACTTGTTCCATCTTGAAGCTTCAGTTGGTAGGACCAAATGAATTACATCGGGATTCCTCAGCAACTTTCTTTTGATTTATGCTTACCTTTGTGACCAAAGTGGTGACATATAACCGAAGTTCTTCCCAGGTGTTCATTGCCCAAATAATCTGAAACATCCACTGCCGTTGCTCTTCTGTAATGACTTGTCAGTCTCGAGTTGAGACCCGCTGACAGAACTTTGAGTTGTAGGGAGGACGCATAGCCTTTACACTTATTTCTTTGCCACCTTTGCTCTTGAACGGCATTCTTTTAAGATGTTTCTCCTTGGATTAATCTTTCTTCCATGTTCCCAGACTAAGGCATTTATGTATTTTCCTTTTGACCGTTTTGTTTAAATCAACATCTTCATCCTCATGCTGCTGTTCTGGAGCTGTTGCCACCATGGTTAGGCTATCTTCATTTTTAGGGGCAGAGGAGTCATCACAGAGTGGAGTATAGTCTGGATCGCTGATGACATCATCATCGTCAGATATGTCCTTTTCTTGGTGTGGATGTGTTTGCTTGGCATCTTCAACATCAACAGGAGTGTTTAGGGTATTGTCTGCTCTATCTGAAAAGACAGAAAAGAGTTAACAGAAAGCCTATCACTTGTAACAGCCACAGATTCTGGAGCTTAGCTATTTTGCATACTAAAATGCTGACTACAAAGACAAAATAAAAAGACTAAATAACTATGCAATATTTATAGCTTAGCTTGTATTATACTAAACCTCATCACTTACCAATACGGGACCATTACTGAATCATTGAAATGACCTCAGTCGCTAGGTAGACTTTTGTTCTTCTTGAAGCAGCTGCCATCTTGAAAAGCTTGTAAAAATTGCCTAAGTCATATTGTCTTTTGACTTAGGGAAAATAAAACGGCCTAGGTAACACCCTTGACATAGGGCATTATAGTACAGGTGTAGAATCACATGATCTGTTCAACTGAGGATGCAGGCAATTTTACCAGAGATGGCTAGCATCATAAGGTCTGTGTGATTTTGGCAAAAAATATATTTTGTCAAAAAAATGACTTAGGCCATTATTTTAGGAATGTGACACTATATTTCTGTAATTATATCTCAACTATATACCTATATCAAAACAGACCACTTTAAGTATGTATTTAATGACATTTTACACATTATCTTATGCAGAATCACAAGGGGCTGGAGCCTATCCCACCTGTCATTGAGCAAAGGCACTGAACAAACTAGGCAAGTTGCAAGCTCTTCACACAGCTGACACATAGATACAAACAACCATACATCCCTATAGGCAACACCGATAGGCAATTCAGAGTCACCAATTAACCTGTTAACTTGTCTTTGGACTGAGGGAGGGCACCATACTGGAGCACCTGGAGGGGACCAACACAGACCATGCAAACTTCACAGAGAAGGCTCCCGACGCAACCAGGAATCAAACCAAGGATCCCACTGATATATAAATAAATGAAGAAATAAATTACCTAAAATCAGATCTTGGATTAAGTTCGTCCAGGAATGATGATGTTACTGCAGGAGTGAAAGAGTGGAATACAGGACAATATATTTTTGTGGTCTTTAAACCTGTTAATCAAATGTGTAAATGAAATTTGGATAACCTTGCTGTTTTCTTTGGTAGCAGACTTATTATTTGAATACAGAAAAATAAAAGTGCTAAATAATAAAAGCAATAGTATTCAAACAGTCAGTACCTTGATCGTATAGCAGTTAGACTTTAAATAAATGGCTCTGAGTAGCTAACATTTAAACATAATAATGCAAAAAAAAAAACCCAAAAAACTCCACAAAGACTTGAGTTGATAATAAATAATACCAAGCTAAATTAGCTACAGTTAATGTTAGCTAATGTCAATCAGAATGCTAGCAGATACCTATTTGTTGGTACTACCCCCATAAAATTAAACCTTTTAAAATGGCATTAAATACTGTCTGAACTCAACATTATTCAACTTATAATTATAGGTATGTATAGATAAAATACTGCTGTCTCCCTGCTGGGAAATTCAGCATCAGCTGATAAATGGGCAAACGGCTTTCAAAAACCTAGCTCAGACTTGTCAAGCTGGTTATCAGCTACCCAAGGCCTGTTCTACAAAGTGAGTTCAACATAATCAGAATATGTTTCTGTTATCTGGCTTCACTAATCCAGTAACCAAACAAAGCTGGTTATTAATTCAATAAGTCACTCCAGGATTTCCCAGAATGATGAATGAAAGAGGCAAAGTTTGCTGCATATGACAAGACTGCTGGCGGAAGAACCTACTAAAATAACTAAATAAAAATAACTAAAAAGACAAATGCAGACATGTAAAACACATAATCCATTGTCTTCTGGTATCACTGCTCCATCATTAGGGCACATGCAACTCTAGGCTTTATATTTCTGTATAGGGTGTATGAAATCCTTAGATGTACCTACATGTGTGCTTCACAGTTGTAGCCTTTGTACCTTGTTTGTCAAATGGATTTCGGATCAAATAAAAGCAACTAACTCCTAAAAACATAAGTCAAGCCAGTACTTTCATTTTTTTAAGCACAAGAAACTTTTGATTTTCTCCCAGTTACTTTGGTTTATTAAAGTACAATGTGGTGACCTTGGCGGGAAAGATTATTAAATGAATGAAGAAGACAGCAGGGGGTGTCCTTACACAGAATTACAACTATTACAACAATGAAGTCAAGGATCTTCTGTGAACGATGATGTCTTTTTTCCAGAGAATCGCATTCCTTCCATACCAGATGTACTATAGTTAGAAGTAAACCAGCTTTATAACACCAAAAATTCAGAATTAAACCTTACCTAAAAGTTACCTTGCTAACCACAAATACTGCTTTTGAGTTTAGTTTGACCAGTTAAGCATTTGGCAGCTGGTAAGTCAGCTACTATCTCATACTGGATTATGTTGATGTTGATGTTGTTTTCTTTATTTCTTTGTGTTTGTGTATTTGCATGTGGGTTCTTATGTTGCATTGCACTAAGCACAATCTATCTATTTATCTATCTACACAGATTTATCTTTTGTAGGAACCACTGATCTGTGTACACCCACAGATAGAGTGGTGAAGTATAGCTATGAAAGAAAAAATGTATATGAAAAGAAAAATTCTAAGCCTAATAAACAGCCCAGATTTTGATGATGCTGTACATACTGTACTCTTAGTAAAACAGGATAATAAATAAAGGTCCTGTGACTTACCAACACGTTAGGTACAAGTTACAAGCAGGTACAAGCCAGATATAACCCATTTGATAAGAACATTAAAAAATGGATGTATCATAACTTTTTATTGTTAAATTATGACAGAACTGAATTAATTGTGTTGGGCCTTAAAAACATTAGAGAATCATTATCCAACAACATAGTTACTCTGGTTGGCATTACCTTGGCCTACAGCACCACTGTCAGAAACCAGGAGCTGTCTTTTAACTCCCATGTAAAACAGATTTCAAAGACCGCCTTCTTTCACCTCCATAACATTGCTAAATCTATGTGTTACCTGCAATCTGCTATTGCTATATGTCATATCCTGTATCAACAAGATGCAAAAAAAATATTTCACGCATTTGTTATTTCCAGGCTGGATTACTTTAATTATGTTCAGCTTGCCCTAATAAGATTTTAAATACTATTCAGTTAATCCAAAATGCAGCAGCATGTGTACTGACTACAACTAATATCAGAGACCATATTTCCCCCCATTAGCTTTTCTGCACTGGCTCCCAGTTAAATCCAGAATAAAATTTGAAAATCTTGTCCTCACCTGAGGACAATGAAACAGCACTTTTACCAGTGCTGTTTCTGTGCTGTGATGCTTTCTAAAATCTGACTGGAAGGTTTCAGATAGACTATTATTTGTTGTTTAGCTACTGCTTTCTCTAGAATCTTTGAAAGAAAGGGGAGGTTGGATATTGGTCTATAGTTGGCTAGAACTTCTGGATCCAGGGTAGGTTTTTTAGGAGTGGTTTTATTAGAGTTACTTTAAAAGACTGGGGCACATTACCTGTTACAAGGGATAGATTGATAATATTTAGTAGCAGAGTGCAAACTCTGCTACTAAAGGGTAAAATGTGTTTGAGCAGCCAAGTAAGTATGGGGTCTAGTACACAGGTTGACGATTTAGATGAAGATAATGGCGTTAGTTCAAGAAGGACAATTGGATGGAAGCTTTCCAAACACATATCAGGACTAATAACGGCCTCTATAGTTCCTGTTGCTGAACTGGAATCTGTGAAGTGTAGGATATTTTCTCTGATAACTATAATTTTATTATGGAAGATGTTCATAAAATCATTACAGGTGAGGGCTCTAGGAATGCATTATACATTAATAGGCTTACATTAGTGATCAACTTACATCCCAATCACTAAGAGTATACAGGGCTTTTCATTTGTTGTTTAAAGTCTTGATATTGATTAAAATGGTCTTCAACTCCCACTTCCGGCAGAGCTTCAACCACATCCCAGAGGTAGTGGGGATCATGGAATCTGAGTAGGCCATGTTCCGCACTGCCATTGCCGAGGTGGCTGCTCGAAGCTGGGGGAGCAAGGTTGCCGGTGCTAGTTGTGGGGGTAACCCCAGAACCCGCTGGTGGACACCAGAGGTGAAAGGGGCCGGCAAGCTGAAGAGGGAGACCTAAAGGGCATGGCTGGCTTGTGGGAATCCCGAAGCAGCAGACAGCTAAAGGCAGGCCAAGGAATCTGAGGCTTGGGCCATCACGGAGGCAAAGCCCTGGGTGTGGGAGGAGTTTTGGAGGTCTTGGAACAAGACTTCCAGTCGGCGCCGAAGAGATTCTGGCAAACTGTCCAGCAGCTCAGGAGGGGAAAGAGGAACCCGGTCCACACGGTCTTCAGTGTGGGAGGGGAGCTGCTGACCTCAGCTGAGTGTATAGTTCAGCAGTGGACGGAATACTTCCATTATCTCGTCAATCCCATCAAAACGCATTCCGAGGAGGAAGCAGAGCTGGAAGACTCTGGGTGGGCTGTCTCATCACCTGGGTCGAAGTCGCTGTGGTTGTCAAACAACTCTGCAGCGGCAGCGCCCCAGGGATTGATGGATGAGATCCGCCCCGAGATCCTGAAGGCTCTGGATGTTGAAGGGCTGTCCTGGTTGACACGCCTCTGCAACATTGCGTGGACATCGGGGACTGTGCCTTTGGAGCGTCAGACAGAGGTGGTGGTTCCCCTCAAGAAGGGGGACCAGAGGGTGTGTTCCAACTACTGGGGGATAACACTCCTCAGCATCCCTGGGAAGGTCTACTCCAGGATGCTGGAGAAAAGAGTCCAGCTGTTAGTTGAACCTCGGATTCAAGAGGAGCAACATGGTTTTCATCCTGGCCGTGGAACGCTGGACCAGCTCCATACCCTCGTGAGTATCCTGGAGGGGACATGGATGTTTGCCCAACCAGTCCACAAGTGTTTCGTGGATCTGGAGAAGGCTTATGACCGTGTCCCTCAAGGTGTCCTGTGGGGAGTGCTCCGGGAGTATGGGGTAGATGCCTGCAGCCGTGGACTTCAGGATTCAGAGCGCAGTACTGCTTCATTGCCTACAGTGAACTTCAGCTTTCAACATGAAGCTTTACCACCTTAGGTTCAGATCTCGCTTTCTTAAAATTGCATCCTCAGACAATTGATGGATAGTTCCATGATACGTTAAAGAGACTCAAGTTTAAAGTGTCTTCATAGAGATCTAAGACCTACGTACATTTGGTGTGTTTTCATGAGATTTAAAATCTGCATTTTAAGTGTCATCTTAAAGTGTTATCCTTTTACACATTTGATGTTTTGGTCACACTGTTTGCTATTTCATTTCTGACAAGGTGGTTGATTTAAATGAAAAATGTCTTTGCATAGTGACACACAAATTCAGGACGAGCTTGTTAGACAGTCTGAACTTCTGCCAGTAGGCTTACTAGAGGAGCTAGATGATCAGACTAACAACCCATATGAAGAGGTAGAGCCTTCAGAGGTGTCACACACTGAGCAAGGTGCAGCTGCGCCAAAGGCAGACATAAGGAAATCCTCACGTCAGAGACGTTTGACACCAAAGATGCTAGAGTTGACAGAGCAGCAAATAGTTCAAAGAGAAAGGAAGTTCTACTCAGCGTACGAGAAATGGAAAGCCCATGTTAGAGATGTCCGTGTGAGTCTAAAAAATGAATGCTCTGATAGTTACCTGTGTGAGATGATGGAATCTCTTGAAAAGCTTGAGGCTATAGCCAAAGTTGAATATGATAATTTGCGAGAAAAAGAAACTCCCTCTCAAGAAGTAAGGTGAAAGATCGATGCTTGCTCAGCGGTGACAGGAGATTTAAAACAATTAATGAGAGTACGCCTGTCTGAAGTAGGAAAGGACTTTGATGCAGAAGCCAAAAAGCAAAGGCTGCGTTTGCTACTTGATAAGGACTACGCCAAATCCATATATGGCTCCACAGCTTCCAGATTATCTGTCGCAAGCAGCCCCAAACCTGCCTCAGAGTCACCAAGCATAGCAGCCAAGACAACTGAGAAGGCCACCCAGTTAGCTGCAAAAAGAGTCGAATTCGAAAAGGAAAACCACATCAACACACAACGTCAAGAATTGAAACGACTTGAACAGCAAAGGGATCTTGAAGCTATGGAAGCCAAGCTTAAAGTGTATGCTGAGGAAGAGTCACGGGGAAATAGTCATAGATGTAGCCCTGCATGCAGCAACGTGATGGATCCTTGTCCTGCAGGCTCCTGCAAAGGAGGTCGAGAAGTTCCAAAATATGAAACATCATTACTGCAAGCCCTGAGTGATTCAGTCGTACTCACTCGACTTCCAGTTCCAGAACCTGGTGTATTCTCCGGCGACCCGTTAAAGTTTATACAGTGGAGCACTAGCTTCAAAGCTCTCATAGATCGACGCTGCCCCAATCCTGCCGACAAGCTGTTCTACCTGCAAAAGTACGTTGCTGGAGAGGCGAAGTCAGTTCTGGAAGGTAACTTCTACAGAACCGATAATGAGGCCTATCAGCAAGCATGGGAGAAGTTGAATGCCAGATATGGCCACTCCTTTGTAGTACAGCGGGCATACAGAGAGAAACTCAACGGGTAGCCTAAGATCGGAGCAAAGGAGTACGTAAAGCTGAGAGAATTCAGTGACTTCCTACAAGCATGTGACGGCGCTATGCCTCATGTCAAAAGTCTGCAGGTGCTTAACGACTGCAAACAGAATAGGAAGATGTTAGCCAAACTCTCTGAGTGAGTAACGAGACGAGAGGAGAACTGTTGGATTTGGTTCAGGGGAGCCGATCAGTCACGGATTGCACCATTGACTTTCGAACCAGAGTTCCCTTATATGACTGGAACACGGCCACCCTCTGTCACGTCTTCAGAAAATCCAGAATGCAGCAGCGCGTGTACTGACTAGAACTAACATCAGAGACCATATTTCCCCCATACTGGCTTCTCTGCACTGGCTCCCAGTTAAATTCAGAATAGAATTTAAAATCCTTGTCCTCACCTACAAAGCTATTCATGGTCAGTCACCATCTTATCTTGAACAGCTCATAGTACCCTATCGCCCATCCAGAACCATATGCTCCCAGGATGCAGGGTTATTGGTGATCCAAGAATCTCCAAAAGTAGAATTAGAGGCAGAGCCTTAAACTGTCACGCTCCTCTCCTATGGAACCATCTTCCAGGCTCGGTAAGGGAAGCAGAGACACGCTCTGATTTTAAGAGTAGGCTTAAACTTTCCTTTTTGATAAATCTTATAGATAAGGTTTGCCTATCTAGCCCTTAGTTATACTGCTATAGGCTTAGGTTGCTGGGGGAACACTTCATAATGCATTGAGCTCTCTTCTCTTTCCCCTCGTACTCTGACTCCATCTCTGCTCCTCTAAATGTCCATATCCCTATATTAACTTTACTTCTTCCCGGAGTCTTTGTGATTTATTATCCTGCTGGCCTGTCTAGGTCGCCATGGGACCTGCTGTTGTGGTCCTGCCTGACGCCTACTGCAAATTAGGACAGGAGATCCTTTGACTTGGATCCTCGGCTGGATTGCCCAGCCTAGCCCTTGGATTACAATGACATTTGGACCAACATACTATACCCATACTATATCTGGATTTCTAGACTCATATGAACTCATTCTTAGTAAACTGTTATTGTTGTGTAGTTGCGTCCTGTACAAGTGACTTCTATTGCCATCTGTCCATCCTAGGAAGGATCGCTCCTCTGTCGTTCTTCCTGAGGTTTCTAATTCTCCCTGTTTCAGGTTTTTTAAGTTTTTCCTTATCCAGTTCGAGGGTCTGAGGGCAGAGGGTGTCACATCTGTATAGTTGATCAAAGCCTAGTGAGATAATATGTAAATTGTGATTTTGGGCTATACAAATAAAATTTGATTTGACAGTAAACTAAATCCACACATTTTATAAAACTGACGAAGAAGAGCACAGCAATTGAAAATGATGAAACTTCTGGGGGAGTTATGGAAATGATATGACAGGTGAGCAGAACACTGCTGTGTTGATATCTGTATTTGATAGGTTATCAAATACCAAACCAATTGGTTCCCATAAAAAATGTATGCCTTACATTTGTAGTCAGTCTCAGTTACCAACACAAAGCAGCAGTGTGGATGATTCAAGAATAATTTTCAACATCTTAATTGTTACTTTTAGGAGTTATTAATTTGCATATTCTACAGAGACATTACTGGAAATGTAAAGACTTAGGTACCAGGACATTGATTGACTTAAAACATACAACACAAGGAACGCTATCATATATACACATATAACCATTTCACAAGGAGAAAGAAAAAGGGGATCATCTTTTACTGAAAGCACAAGTAGAGGAAGAGCAAGTACCTGGTCATTTCAGTTTGAATTTGAGAAGTTACAATGGACAATATCTTAAAAATATAAGACAGTCATAAATTCACCAAAAATTAAAACTGTAAAAAGCAGAAAACAACAATAATCTACACTGATCTAATTGGCAAGTTCACATGTGCCCATTTTCTTAAGAGCCATAAAGAACATCCTAAACTTGTTCATAAATGACATGAAAGTGTTTCTCCATTTACAACAATGAATGTGGTATTTACCCATGAGAATGATAAAATGAATTCTGTCTTAAATTTCCAAGCTTAGATTGTCCATGTAATACAAAATATGCTATACTTTCGTTTTTGATAAAGCTTATAATTAGGGCTGGCCTATCCAGCCCTGCTGCTATAGGATTAGTTTGCTGTGGCAACAATCCATGATGCACTGAGCTCTCTTCTCTGCCCCCTCTGACTCTGGCTCCTTCTCTGCTCCTATAAATGTCCATATCCTAACAAAACATACTAACTTTATTTCTTCCCAAGAGTCTTTTTGCTTTATCGTCCTGCAGGTTTTTTCTAGGTTGCGGTGGGAGCTGCTGCTGTGGCCTTGCCTGACGCCTACTGCTCACATTAGGACAGGAGATCTTGTGACTTGGATCTTAAAATGACTTCTTGACCAACATACTATACCCATACTATATCTGGATTTATAGATATATGAACTCAAATATTTTTAGTAAACTGTTATTGTCGTGTTGTTGTGTCCTGTACAAGCGACATCTATTGCAGCTTTGTCCGTCCTAGGAAGAAGGATCCCTCCTCTGTGGTTCTTCCTGAGGTTTCTTATTTTCCCTTCCCTTTACAAGTTTTTCCTCACCAGTTCGAGGGTCTAAGGGTAGAGGGTGTCACATCTGTACAGTTTGTCAAAGCCCAGTGAGATAATGTGTAATTTGGGATTTTGTACAAATAAAATTTGATTTGATTTGATTTGATTTGATTAAAAGTTTGAATATCATCCGGTTTAAGTGATAGCCAGTCTTTAACATCAGACCAAAATCTTTTATACACAGAGCAAAAGAAAAATAGATGTTCCAGTGATTACTCAGAAATATTGCATAAAGAACAGGGTTCGGTTTCCTTAACCTTTGGAGGAATGAGCTATTTAATAAATATAGAATTTATTTTCTCAATACAGGGCAGAATTTCTATATTGGTAAGTTGCATATAGAGTTTAGATTTCAATACAGTCAACATAAATTTTTTGTTACATTTTGTGTCAATTATGTTGTATTCTTTGATCCTTAGATTCGGTAATGTATGTTTGACATTTGAGTACATTAAGATATGTTTAATTAGCTGGATCAATAATTGAGGGATTATTTTACAAATCTTCTGAAACTCATTAAATAAACAATTTAAACAAAATTTCTCCAATCAGCTTTTCCTGGATGCAGTGGAATAAATAACGACAAATACATCTCCTGTTGGGTATGAGACATTCAACCTTTTTCACTAAATGGAAACTGTGTATTTGTCTTTTTAATGAAAGGCTTTGAAGTATGAATTGCCATTTGACTGTATTTAGAAGTGGATGACATAAGTGATCCCAAAATACCTGCAGTAAAAGTATGAATATATCCCTTATTGGACAGGACTTGGGGGAAACCTAAAAATCATAAGTACAGCTAAAAGAAATTTTCTCCTATGATGATTTCTGATTAGTTTGGTTTAAATGTATTCTTTGATGCATTAAAAGTGGGTACTCCTCAGGTTTTCTGTAGAATTAACCTAGAAGACAGGCACAGGGTAGGTAAGTGAATAATTTATTTATTGATATTGAAGGTTAAAGGATGAGGGGTTGGTGTTGGAGCTGGCAGGAGGGGAAGTGAGGTCCAAAGTTGGAGAGCTGTTGGCAGGCTTGTGGTTTGGCTGATATATTGAACTATGGTGACAGAGAATAAATCTGAGCTGTGTGATGTGTTTGTGACTGGGTGAATGCAAAAACTGTAGTGTAAAAGTTTTTTGAGTGGTCAAAAATATAGCTATATAAAAACAGGACATTTACCCTTTACAGTACCTAACATATGTGTACTGATACATACCTGTGACTGGCACCAGTCCATGCATATTACAATTGACCTTTTTCCCGGCAACCCTATTGTCATGAAATACAGGTAAACACAGTCCTAATTAATCAAATTAATTAATATTCCATTCCATTAAGTGCGGCAGAAATTATCAACTGAGCCAACAGGCATAAGAGCAGCACTTTGACAAGTGTAGCATGAATGGAACAGGACATTCATTGGTTTAATTGCTTACATCTTTGTGTACTTATTTCTTGCTATAATGGCTCATGTGAAAAGGGTCTGTTGGGAAATATATGTGATGCCTGGACTCCAATATAGTTTTCAAATAGTAAATATACTAAAATACTTGCTGTGACTTACCAAAACCAAACACCAAACCCTGGGTTTGGCACCTAAAAGAAAGTTGTCTATATGTGCATTTCCAACCACAGGGTAAATCTAGAACATATGGGTGAGATTCTGATCATGTAAGACATAAACATCACCCCCGGAAAAGCTGGAGGATGTAATTGACTAGCTAGTGTACCTCTATAGTGAACTGAACCCAGAAGATGAATTAAAGGATGGATAAATGCTGCACACACGAACCTTCATTTAGCAGAATCAATCATTCTGAATTTGATAAATTCCTAGTATTTTACTGATTATTACATTTAGTGTGTTAAAGGATGATAGAGACTTTAAAGCCTCCAACATTTGTGATTTTGAGTAGTAAAATTGAGTTCACTTGGCTTTCACTTTTAAAAGATTTAGGTAGTTTTCCAACTTCACTTTTCCACCAGTGTAACTATTGGATCAAACTTGTACTTCAGAGAACACATAACTGTTTAATACTCATAATGACCTCAAAGGGGACAGTTTTTGACCTGGTTAACATGTACATTTGATATATTTTTTTATACTACAGATACACAATATGTCTGATAGTCAGAGCTAAAGATTTCTGCTTTCATTCTGTAATCCACTAATGAGAGTCTCTGAAAAAAATACGTCCCAGGTCTTTTACATGAATAAACTACGGAACCAATCCTGACAAAACCCAGGAAACTTACCATGCAACTACATCAATGTCTAGGCTTGTACATGTAGCTCTTCCTCTGTTTTCCTTGGAATCTGTGTCTGGTTTAAAAATGTATGGCTAAATTGCTCTACTGTTAGAACTTCCCACAGTGCAGTGTATACTAGACTAGTTTAAAAGTCAGAAGGTGACAGAGCAGGTAAGTTCTGGCTACAAGGTGACGGGCATAGCAATGATTGGAGATGTAGCAGGGCACACCCATAGATCCCCACAACCTTGATAAGCAGAAGTGTAGAATTCCAAGCCATTTTAAGGCCACAAAGAGATTTTTTTTTTTTTTTAAATCATGAATAACAAATCAAAATATGGAATTTTTCAAAATGCAAATTTTAAGGTTTTTGAGGGTTCAATCAGTGTCTGGAGCAGGACCTCAAAGGAAGCCACTTTATTAGCTTAACACATCCTGCAGCAAACTGTTTATGGATGTGGACATCAAAGCTCAGATTTGTCATACTACTAACACTTCTCTTCATACACGGTAGTACACTACTTACAGAGAATCACAGTGCAACAATAACATATGAGAACATGACGCTCCAACACAGGGTAGCAAAAGGAAGCTGAAACTCTACAGGAAAAATGCACCCTAGCAAAAACACTACTGAGTATAGAGATAGTACACAGAGTTTTTCTTTTTCTTTAAAAATGCTTCACCTTCATATAGAGGGGATTGACTGTGGCATTTTCATGGTGAAACACATCTCTGTATATCCAATGATTTTTACAATATAGCATAGGTGCTATTGAATGGAAAGCACTACATGAGAGAATACAACAGAAGTAAATACACAAATAATGCTTGATAAAAAGACAGTTCCATTCCGACATAAGTGTAAAGCAGTGGAATAATAGTCACTCTAACAAGTTTTGATTCATAGCTCATAATCTCATCCATTCATCTAAACTAATACACATCCATTACTTTTCCAAAGAAAAAAAACATTCAACCTAAATCCAATGTCCAGTAAATGTGAATCAACATCAGCACACTCATGTATTCAACACATAATGATTTGATTTCCATCACTGTTTGATTTATGAGTGAACAGCAATTGAATCATCATAGACAATATCAAATGTATATTTGATGTGTTGTGCCAGGGATGGGTGGGGGGTGGGGGTGCTACTACTGGAGGAAACATGACAGGAGCTTCTTTACTGTTCTGCTCTTCTTCCTCTAAATCTTTGAGGGCTTTCAGAAGGCGAGTTGCTTGAAGACTTCAGCTGGTCCTGAAAGACACATGTATGATCACTTTTCAGAACAATGACCTTAAGTATTGGAATCATATACTGAGTATAAATTGTTTAAGATGTTGATAGAAATAACACAACTAGTATCAAAATGTGTTTAAGTCCTGAGTTCTTGCTCACTTTTTTTTATCCAGATCTAAAATAAAGACGTTTGAATGGTTATTCTCAGCAAACAAACTCCCACCTATTGTGACATGTGATTAGCTTGCTGCTACAGCAGTTACAACCCAGGCAGTCTTTGGTGTGGTGAAGTGGAATCCATTGTATTTGGCAATGTTGGCAGTTCAGTGGCGGCATTTTTCACAAGTGAATACCTCCATAGCGAATGTTGTATTCAATTTTCTTGTTTTGCTCTTAATCACTGGTTTAAATATATCTGCATAGGTGAGTATCTGTTTAGATTAGCTGAATGCCAACAGTTATGCTGGTTAATATAATGTTATTAATTTATAGAAAAGACAGATGTGACCAGTGATGCATAGCTTAAGGCACTGGCTCAATGTGGAGCCAGTGGAGCTAGAGCTGGATAAAGTTTTATTATCACTCCACACAATGCAGGCTCGTAGCCTGTGTCATAAACAGACCACATTGCTGTGTGCCCTGATCAGCAAGCAAGCTTATCAAATCTTATCTAAACAACTGTTGCCCATCTAATCTCCTCATCAACCTATAAATACCCCTGCAAGTGCATAATATAAAAAAATTAATAACACGATATTTATTACTTTGTATTTATGTATACTGGACAGAGTACTTGACTTGTATGTAGACATTTTATGTTTTTGGTTACTTTTTTTTGTGCCCTTTATTTATATTGGTTGAGTGTGGGTCAAATGTTATATGTGATCTGCGTATCTGTGAAAGGCCACACACACAGTTTAGGTTTAAAGAGTGAAATTAGTTGGAGTAAAGCAACTGTAATACTGATAAACCCCAATGTTCCATGGGTTGAATTCTATTTCTTCTGGAACGTTTCCTCTGTCCTGTTAAATTTAGAACTGCAAATTTTAGTGCTGCTGCTCATATATGCAACGATATTTGCTGCAGTGACATTACCGTGGCATGCATGGAAATTTTTAAAGTACTGAAAAAGCACCTCTAATTAAATCTTATATATAATCTTAAAAGAAAATCAAATTTAAAAACTCAAGAAAGCACTCTTACTATATAACAAGAAAGAGAAAAAAGACTGATCAGTCAACAGTAGACAGTAAATAGTATAGCCTGGAGTTTGTCAGATTTGTGCACTTCCCACGATCCATGTAGGCATCTGCTTTAATGCATTACTTTATGTTGTCCTCCCATATACTCATCCAATGTTGAATGGGAAAATGGGATTTAATTGATGCTTTACATGTATCAATATATTTTATATATCTATGTATCTCAATACATAAAACCTACAATATACAATAGCTATTTAAAGTTATCAGAACATGCTAGACCTTCTTAGCATTGTGTAAAAGCACTGTTAGCATTTAACAAGCAGAATCAGTTAACTATCCACAGAACATGTTCTATAACAGGTAAACTTACTTCAGGACAGTCTACCAAAAGAACTGACACATTCCTTTCAGATATAGTTATTTCTTCACAAACAGCAGCATTTGCAACAGAAACTGCAGGGATCACTGGTACTGGTACAGTAAGACACAGCAAGTTAGTTGCCACGGCGGATCACAGGGATATATTGTATGAATCAGACTATTACTTGTGTATTAATATTCAAACATCGTCTCATTTTGCAGCTGGCTCCTCTATGCTTTCTGGCGCGGCATTAGGGTCCAGGAAGTCTGGGTGCTGCAGTTCCTTTAGGTATTTCGGTGGAGTGAGAATGTGGGTCGAACCTAGAGGGCACAAAAACAAAGATCAGACAAGACTGAATTAAAAAAAAATAAATAAATGAGTAAATAAATTCATGAGGTGTGACTGAAAAGTCACAAAATTCTGAGGAATAAGTTTTGGAAGCCTGATTGTTCCAGCCCCATCAGAAACAGAGCCAATTCAATACCAGTAACACACTGCTATCAGATGAGTGCCAGTACCTAAAACCCAGGTGTCAGAATCTGTATCAGGACCTGAAAAATAGTATCAGAACATATCTAAACCTAACTCTGCAGCCATTCCCTGAGAGTGACAACAACAGGGCACGTTTTTAATGCCATTTCTCATAAATTAAATTCTGCCGAATCCACTCTACGGGGAACATAAATAAAACTTTTCCAAATATCCAGCAGCCTTTTCTTTATCTATGTCTAACACAATATTACCATGCCATGTCATGATAATCAACCCTACTACTGTCAATCCTCTATATCAAATATATAATGAACAATACATCACTTCAGTAGAAAAATGTATCATATCAAATAAAGCAGAGAAAAGCCTTTAAAGAGTCATTATGAAAAATCCAACCGTTATTTCAATTTCAAAATTAACCTTATCAGCATAATGGGAAGAAGTAACCATTGTGATGCTTTACCCAAAATGCCTATGTATTGTGTTGTAGAGATCATCACTGGAATTAATTTGCTAATCAACTAGTTTTTCTTGTCTTTTCCTGTAATACAACATGTCCTTTTAGATGCGACAGTGATTCACCAAAACTAAAAGACCTTTATCGCCATCCCAAACATTTGCTCCAGGAAATACTGTATACCACATTCTTAAAAAAAGATTAAGAGCAACACAAGAAGTAAAATGACAGTAAATACTAAAGTAGCTTTCCACTACTGGAGACAGGTAAAAAAATTTGGTTTGATTATGATTTCCTGATTCTTTACATGGGTAACTAACATCCAAATTTGGCTATTTATCAAGATATGTTTTGTGTGCAAGTAATAAAAAACATTTTTATTTATCAAAAAAATTCTAAATCATATCAATATAATGTAATGGATTGATGTGGACATTTTTCTTGCTAAAACTCAGCTCTGCCAGCTGCAATGTAAAGTACAGGCAGACACATCATGTTAAATAATGTAATTTGTGTTGATGGAGTTACAGCATTGTTAGTGAATATGTGTATTCTCGCAACATTATCAGGTTAAAGTTTCCTTTATTCACAACACTTGACATTCTTCTTATGAAATGAGCGTGGATTTTTGAGGTTTGAAAATTACAATATATATATAATAAGACACCACATTGAGGACAATGCATCATGTCTAAATGTACATAACCAAGAACAGTGTCACTGAATGCGGAGTGCAATTCACTAAAAGTTGTGAGGGGACTTACCAATTAGAGCCTCCCATTTGCCATTGGCCTGAGTGACCTCATACACACAGCGCATCTCACTGTATGTCAATCCTCCAATAATGAAAACAATGACCCTGGGTCCTGTCTTCATCTCTGTGGGGCCCCTGTTCTTGTGCCAGTTACCATAGCGAGCGCTGCAAGATGTCAAACGTGGAAAAACACTTACTGCAACACATCAATTAAGTATAATAAGATAAACATTTTATTCTTGTTTTACTCTTCATTTTATTTGAAATTTTCATTGTTAATGCCATTTATTGAAGCAAAGTGTTACCTGAACAGTTAGGAAAAACTACACACCTTGACGGAGCGCTGGCTTTGGCAGATACTTGTCGCTGGGAGATGTATGGATACTGCTTGGGGTCAAGTTTATCCTCAATGGCATCCTTCAGGAAGCATATTTAAGTTACTATTGTTGGCATCAGAGAGAATTCCTTTACTGTAATCTCCAAATATATCATCAAAGCCACATTCAGACCATTAAACATTAATGTTGGAGGTGGAGGGTAAAAATATTCACAATGCGCCTCAGTACTTCAACTCAAATACTGATGATTTATGCTGCATCTTTCAATACTGTTTTTAATTTCGCAAACAGATGTATATGTGAAAGTTTAGACCAGAAAAGTCATATAGGGCAAATGGGGCTTAGGTTGAAAAATAGTGAGTAGAAGTAGAATCTATCTGAACTGTCCACAGTTTAATAAGTTTTGACCGCACACAGGTAAATGTGAGAGCAAAAGTTGCAGAATGCAATGGCTTAAATGTTATCTCAGAAACCATCAGCTATCGTATCAGTAATTCCGTTCTCAAACAGGATATCTTGTATAGCTCCAAAACACTGGCTGCTGCCTCCTGAGTCCAAATTCTTTTTGGACAATGGCAGCGGAATGACATACTATCCATATTAGAGGATGAGATTTTTTCGGGATTCCCACAGGTCACGGAATTTCAGTGGGGAATGACGTGGCGGGAATAACGTCAATAGACCAGTTTTTAAATATACAAATATGTACGTATAGTTATTTTGTTATGTTTTTTTATTTTAATGTTCTTTTAAGTGTCGCCCGTTGCTTGCGATTGGCAGCCATTTTTGTAGTTTTCTTTATCTGAGCCATCGCTTTAAGGCAGGTCAAACGAACTACACACCCCAGAACCCCGATGTGCTTCCGGTCGCTGCTTGCCCTGCCGGCACTTCAAAGAGGCAACAAAACAACATTAATGGAGCACAGCGGTCATCCAGATACGGAAAAATTGAATTACAACGGAAAGTGAGAAAAAATATCCCTCTAATTAACGAACAGACCTTTTTTTGAAGTCTCACATTTAAAAAAAAAACTACATGAGAGTCTTGTAAAACATGTAGTCTTAGTCATGTACACAAGTGAATCAGGGACAAGTGGACTCAAGAGGCATCACCTGCAAGGCAAATATCGCAGAGAATCAGCCAAGGGTCACTTAATTTGTTAAACGTAAATTACCAACAGGTGTCAAGTCAAGACAGTCACAGCAGACAAGCTTAAACCTATAGTCAACTTTTTCTTTTTCTTTTTTACACCAAAGTCTATGTGAATTGTTATGAAAATTGTTATTGGAACAATTTTCTTTTCTATTGGGGTTTATTCAACTAAAGTAGGCTTGTTGTGACCCATGTACTATTTATTTATTATTGAAAATGACCTCTAAAAGACCTAGAAACAAGGATCTAGCAGCTAGCCTCCCATAGAAACTATAGAGACCACAGGCCATGTGTTATTTATGTTTTTTGCCGTTTGGTGAAGGAGTTTTCCTTATATTACCGCAGATAAACTGTTCCTGGTGCCATATCTTTTGAATTACAACTGCAGAATACAAAGTAATCTAAAAAGGATGGGGAGGACATCAAATCAAATTCATTGCATTGCCTAAAGAATAACGTCCAAAAAAAACGAAAGAAAAAAAAGAACAGGAGCGTGATGGGAGTGGGAGTCATTCTGGATGGTGGTGGGATGGGAGCGGGAGTCATTCCACCAGGAGTGGAATGGGACAGGATTTATTTTTTTACTCTAGCCGGGGAATGGGTTGGGACAGGTTTTTTCTGTAATCCATATTATACACTGAATGGTAATCGATCACAGAGGTTCCCAAACCTTTTCACCACAAGGACCCCTAAATTAACAGACTAAACCCTAAACTTAACAGACTATGTAAAGATTATGTCCCATAGGAGATTTCTTAATAGCACATTTCATACAAAACCCCAAAGAATTTCACTTTTAGTAGCCCAAATAGTCACACATGCTGTCATTGTGTTAATCATTCATAATTGTTACTCATTTTGCAGTGGGTCCCCCATACCCCCATTGAAAAAAAGTACTGTACCTCAATGAGATCCTTTACAATTGGAGTCCACCTAGAGAGCTGGTAGGTCTGCTCACTAATTCGCTCCTTACGATCAGGTTTCTTGGCTTTCTTATTGGTTCCCTGTGAAGACACGATGCTGATCACTCACATTCGTTAGATTCAGGCAATTAAACTGCATGTTCAGGATTAGGAAATTATCATTGTTTGGTTAAACTAATAAACTAAATTGAAACTGCATAAATGATGATGATCATAGAAAAACAAATCAGTTCCATTTGAAGTTACAAATGACAACACAACCAAATGCAAGGTGACCAGAACGTGCATCAGACACACTTCGTATGACACAGGACTTAAACATGTCCCCGGGTGAAATACCAGTATTTTAGAGAGTCCTGTCATGTTTTTTTTTTGTCACTCTCGAGTTTTGGTTCTTCAGTTACCTCCACAAAGAAGGTTATGATTCACTGTCCATTTGTTTCTTTTTTGTATGTTTTTTTAAGCAGGATCACACAAAAACTATTATATTTTTAGAAAAAAAAGTGTAAAAGAGTATTGGCATGGGATAAAATCATTAATCAAGTCAATGCATTTTTGCAAGTTTTGCAATTTGTAATGTAGTGTATTCATTTAACATTTAATATTTATTCACGGAATTGTGGAATTAATGGAATTGTACAGAACCTAAAATTTATTTTCATTTAGGTACACTCTGGGTGCAAAGCAGAATTAAAAGTATCTTAAAATAAAATATAAACATATAGTTCAAAAGCTTACAATAAGTGTGACAGGCTTTTTGGGAGCTTATTTTAATCATATTGAAATCAATGAATATAATTCAGTGGGTATTTCAATGTGCAGTAGTTTAACCTCCAGCATAATGCTGTTTTCCTACACATAAATATCCTCTCAACTGCATAGTTAAATAAAGAGGCCTAATTAAATTAACATTTGAAATTTACAGAAAGAATGCAGAGGCCTGCAAAACAGGTGTAGCAGCACTATCTGCTTGGACATAAAAGTATGCTTACAGTGGGTGACGTTGGTGATGTGATAACAGATAATTGTATGCATATAAATAATAGACTGTGACCAAAAAAACAATACTACTCAAATAGGTCTGGAAACGATAATACATCTCAAGGTCTAAAATCATCTCCCAGTGGAGTAATGCAGCTTCTTCAACCACAGGATCCTTGACAAAAAGGCATGCCATATTCAACAAAAAGTATTTTTTACATAATGTGCCTAACAGGATTTTCAGTCAGACAAACAGTCCAGCTCCACTAAAATGTGCATGGTACGGACTGAGTGAATGAATAGGGAAATCAAGTAGCATTTTTGGCTCAGTAAGAGGTAGGGGCCAGAGAAAAACTAAAGGTTTATTGAAGAAAACTTGGTCCTGACCAGTTTAGGTTCACAGACTCAACTGCCATAGCAACTGACTCTCTGGGCTGGGAGTATTTTTTTGTGATTAACATGCTGGGGAGACTGTTCAGCTTGGAGGAGGTTTGTGATTTCCGATTACTACATGCACTCAGATCTGCACCGAGTGAGCTGAACATGCTTGACAGGGGTCCACAGATGGTTTACTGTACCCACCAACGTATCACATTCCAGTCATTTTTTTTCCTAAAAGCTAAAACAGGAATAGTTACAGACAAGCAACGGTGAATTAAGCTACTTGATCATAAACAAGCACAAAAGAAAATTGTTAATTAATGCTGATGCTGAAAGCTCCTCACACTTGTGTTCCTTGTGCAGCTGATTCTGTCTGTGACACTTACAAATATGAGCACCAGCTAACGAGACAGGTAACACCTGCAACTTTCAAATATTTAGGAAGTAAAATTTTCTGTTTTATATGTATACTAGTTTGTGACAACAAGAGGGTGCTGAAAACACCTTAATGTAATATATTTCATAAAATAATTTAAAATGTTTCATTCTAAATTTGGGCTACTGATTTTTTCACCATTATACAGATGGTTTGACAGAGTTAAAGGACAGATGCTGACTTTAGTTAAAAATACATATGAAAACCAACAGTGAATGTACTAACAAATATTCTGTATGCATTCAAGCCAGATGGAGCTTCTCTGTCACCTGTTTTGGCCGACTGAGCATGTAACTACAGTACATTTGACCTGATTTCTGAATTCATCAACTTGAAGCTGTGAGTCAAATGAATCTTTTGGAGTTGTAGATTGAAGCACCATAATGTTACATTATCCATAGGATAAAGAAGAAAGATGCTTCATGACACCTTCAGAAGTGTTAAGGACAATGACAACCTTCTCAAATTTTAGGTTCATATGATTTGTGATGAGACATTAAGGTCCTGGGCCAGGACGGCTCACCTCAGAGACAATGGGAACGCCCATGTGGGCCATGTTGGAAATCATGTCACTGTCCTCTGGTGGGATGTTGGCATGCTGAAGGAGCTTACACAGGTTCTCCTCAGTCACACCTGGCACACACACAAGCACATGCAATACAGACTTACATTCATGCGGCACAGACATGCATTAGAGCATGCTTACTTACAAATATGGTTTAATGCATGCAAACAGGAGGACATCTGAGGATAGGTAAGCACTTACAAAAAAATAAAGGCAAAATATAAATGCATACATGTCAACAATTAAGAGTCAATCAAGAGTCTGACTGGACTTTGCAGTAATTTTTGCATTAAAATATTCAAAATCAATCAAAAATAAAACAGAGGCCTACACCAGAAGCCAGTTAAATATACCCAGAGTATCTGGCTTTACTAACTCAATAATGGCAGTCATTATCAGCTCAATAAGTCAGCTCTGGTTTTCCCAATGCTGTCAAGACGATGTCAACAATTGCAAACATGGACAAATCTATAAGCAGCAGTGTGGCTTATTTTACAAACTACAATATTAGACATACAGGCTAAAAACAACACAGCTGCAGGAAAAACAGCTTAAATATATAGCTAAAAACACTACTGACAGTGTGAATAAGTGAGTTAATAAAAATAATACCACTTCTTTGTAAATGTGGCATATATGTGTGTATTCCATTAAAATCATTTATGGATTTTTCTCATGGCAGTGTATCAATCTTACTGTTTCAACTGCATTCTTTACAGTGCCAAACAGATTTGAGGGTACAATAAATATAAACAGGTAATCAAAACCTTTACATTCAAAGCCAACATGCACAAGGCTTTAGTGCGTCAATTAGTGCCTTCTGTAGGATGACACTCATTGAAGCACATCATTATATAAAAACACAATGCAATGGCTTTTACAGGAAATAAATTTGTGTGAAACAGACAGGGACTCTCACAGTCTATGTGCTGAGGTCTGGGATCTTCTATGAATGTACTGATTCTACTCACCAACATCACCAACATAAGTTCCAGATCAGGTTAGTTGTGAATAATAAATTCTGGTGGTGAAGTACCCCAGTTAGAATTGAATCATTGCCGTAACCTTGAAATCCCATAATTAACCCTGTTAGGAAAGTGGATGTCTGACCATTTTTAAGAAAAATGTAGAGCAGGATGATGCGGATCTTGTCAGACACAGTGGCACTGGCATCCAGTAAAATGGGTACAATAAGCCTCATTGGGTCCTTGATCTTCTCTCCCTCTGCATCTGTGCCCATTGCCAGATCCTTTAAAACAACAGAGGACAATACCAAACTCCAGAAGAGATCTCAAACTCCATTTTATGGACATAGTATCATATGTCTCTGTGTAGAGAGCTGTGTGTGGTACAATTACAATACAAAACCTCCAGAATCATTAGCAGGAAATTGTCACCCACCAACAAAACTCTCTAAACTCTGGGCCATAGTCCTTCAACAGCTTAAAACCTCTGTTCCTGCCCCCCCACACCAACCCTAACATTACCCTGCCTCCAGCGCTCTAAATACAGACATGAGGAAAGAAAGCAAGACACTTACTTACATAGCTTATTTTGGAATGCAACATTCAGGTAGATTCTCTCATTTTCTATGTTATCATTCAGTAACAGTAATCAGAGGTGTGTGTGTGGGTGTGCATGTGCAATTTACTTGTTCTACTCGGCAGAGTTTGTCCACAGTGCCCTGGTAGCGGTTCATGCAGTCTTCAGCCAGGTGGAGATGGGTTGAATACTGTTTGTTATAGAAGAACATAAACAATATTAAGAAGTATGTTTTTTTCACTGTACAAATTGAAAATTTCAAACTCTCTGTAGAGATTAGAATAACAATTATACGTACTCTAACTGCATGAATTTACAATAAACTTCCACACAGCGTTTGTTCAGGCTGCAGCGTGGTTTTGTTTCACCCTCCACACAGCTTCAGACCTCATGTGTGTCCAGATTTGTTGTTTGTTTGCTCAGGTTTAATATGTGTTGAATTCCTGATCTGTTTTGATATGATATGTGTTCAGGAAACCGCACATGGTGTTTTATTTTGAAAAATCATGCTGACCATTTATGCTGTTCTGTGTCTGATTTCCTGTCTGGCTCAATTTGCTGTTTCCAGCAGAACTTTAGGGTTATACTTCAGCCCCTACCTTGCTGAGCTCTTTCTGATACTGAGGCATCTTCTTCAGCATCTGAGACAATTCCTTCATGGTGGTCTGAAAAAAACACAAAGAAGTGAGCATTTAACATTCAAAACACCAACAACACTCACTGAGTGATTTAGTGAAAAAGTGATTTAGGCACAGTGCTAAACATGCCTTAGTCACAACTCCTTCATAAGTGTTGCAAATCTAGAATGAGTGTTTATTTACACTAAAGTTTATCAGTTTGAATAATAGATATCTTTTTACTGTATTCATTTGAGTATAAGTTGAAAAAGATTTGCAAACCATTGTATTATTTATTTACATTTTACACAAAGTTCTCACTTTTTTGAAATATAGGTTGTATGCAAATATTGATTTTAATGACTTTAGATATATTTTACAGTGAATGTTTAAGTTCTCAATGAATGGGTATACTCACAAATTCAATTTATTTATTTTACTTTGTCTACTGTACCTCACTCTTTTATGATCCTTTGGCTCTCCTTTTTATCTCTGCATGTAACCCGTTTTCATCTCACATCATCACATTTTGAAGTTTTGTCATGTAGACTTTCTAAGTCTACATTATGCTGGGTAAGTTTAGGCGTAAAAATAAAGTGGTTTCAGTGGTGACAGTCATATATTTGGCACCCTGGTCAAACCCATCTGAAACTATGCCAAACTACATCATCTGATCAAGTCACCTGTAACAGACACAAGTACATTGCATCTGCATGACATGAGAGTTGCAGTGACAAAATTAAGGATGAGAAGGGGTGATTTGTGAAGGATAGTTAAGCTGAAACACAGAGCGGAGGGATGTGTCTGTCCTCTACCTTTTCGCCAGTGTTCATCTTTTTGCTGGCAGAGAATTCTTTCAGAGAACGAGTGACAGCCCTGCACAGACAAATAAGACAGATACAAGAAAGAAAGTCTGGAAAAAATAAGTTGATGAATGAAAGCTAAGAAGGCATGACATGAGAATCATTGACTTTAATGGAAGAAGTAGCCTGTGTGTTCATCCATCAACATTTCAGCATGATAACAAAGTCACTCACGTTGACACCTCAGCAATGTGTTTGTGTCTCAGAGACAACCACAGGTCATCGTCCTCATCCAGCACGACCTCCTTCGTTCTTGTTTCTCCAATCCCACTGGTCTCAAACCTGACGGAGAGGGCAACAGGTTTATAGACTGTATGTATCTAAGAGAGGCATCCCTCTGTTTGCACTGAA
>KV751324.1:911716-922503 GCA_001698575.1 Mola mola | reverse complement strand
TCAGAATACATTTTTACTTTTGGCAGCATTTAATGTCATCCAACTTTAAGCTTTTCTCATGTATTTTTACGCACAAATGTTAGGAAGTCCAATTGCATGCCGTGGCATTCTGCAGTATGAGAACCGAATGCTATCCTAGCTGTTCTGACCCACAATCCTGTGTACAGTGCAAGCAAGAGTGTCAGAATTGTTATGAGGTGAGGAAAAGCCTATGAAAATATTTTAAGACTTACAAAATTATTGTGGAAACCTATTAGAATGTTTTGAAAACAGTTTTAATCAACAAACACTATGTTTGGAATTTAAATCTGTGATAATCTGTATAGGATATTTCCATCATTGTGGATGCTGTTCTCTATGTTTATATATATGTGTCTATTAAGAAAATCTAAATTAAAAAAAAAAAAAAAAAAAAGATGAGCAATGCCCTGACCTTTGTGACTCTCTGCAGCTGTCAGACCTCTTTAAGTAGCATCTTTACCTGTAGACGTCGTTCTCAATGCCCAGAAGGTCATAGGCCATAGCCTGCAGTGTGAGCTCATGCAGGAGCGGGGACACAGGGTCAAAGCCACGATCCAAAATGAGCAGCTGGGTACGACACTTGTCTGGACCCTACAGACATCACAATATACTTTCTCCTCATTCAAACTTTGAGTTCGGCATATAAAAGGCAATTACATTTTCTATAGATATTGGGAATTCTTTTATCAATAATAATGGTATAGTGAAACTGATGTTGTGACAGATCAGATGGTCATAGATCATTTACTGTTTGATTCACATTATTCGGAGTTGAGAATTCATGTTTAATGTACCTGTATCTTATGGTAGATTGTGATTGGGCATTGTTAGTTGTATTTGACATTTGAGTGCTGATAATGTATACTTTCACACTGGATAGTGTATTCTTTGTACTTTTGCCCTGACCTGGTGAACTTTCCCTATTTTCGCATCTTTTAGCTCTGGCGCCATACCTCTCCTATAGTGGGGTCATCAGCCTTGTAACCATCTAGCTTCTCCTGAAGCATCTGAGCCAGAACTGCACAGTCTTTGTACTCTCTGAACACACACACACATATACACGTTATTACCTGAAGCTGGTGATGATGCATCAATTGATTGCAATTTCTTAAAGTATTTGTAGAACAACATGGTGAGAAAACAGCATTTACAGATCAAAACTTCTTGCAACAACAAAAAAAATTTTAAAAACAGCTGAGCGGAAATGTTTACAATACAAAGAGGGTTCTTCAGTGGTTCACTGTGGTACCATAATCACCCCATCATCATAATTTGTTATTTAAAACAACCTGACAACCTGAATGAAAAATCCAATGTAGTTTCAGCAATATTTTAAATCTATTTAGTAGTATTTCTCCTCGTAATTACAGTATTAACTCGTAGAACAAAAGGCTGAGATTGATTTTCAACAGGGCTCTTTGTGGAGCCAAAAAAAAGTTTCTGTTATTGTTCAAGCCTTAAATATAGTGACAGAGAGAGCTGTGATGCAACTTTAAGAAAACTCATGCAAATAAAACACTGACAAACTAACAAAACATCTTCATCAATTTGACAATGAGTGTCTAGCGAAGAGTGACAGCACAACCAACCAGAGAACCACTGCAAGTAGCACAGAGGAGAATGGATATGAAACTGACATGTGAGAAATGCTTGTTTTGTGACCGCTGGGGAATCTTAAAGTATCTGAAGTCAGCTTCAGAACAAACAAAAACATAAATTTCAAGTTTTTTTTTTATTTTAATATTGCAAATATTTTTATTCTTTTCCTAATTTGTTTTTCATTGTATTTTTTGTAATTAGCACACTAATAATAAGCTAAATGGAAATGTGCTTAGTATAATTTCCACTCAGTTTCATCGGGAGTTACTTCAATTTTCCCTCTGTTAATCTAACATAATATATATATTTCACATTAAGGGACACTGGAACAATTCAATGAATTCGAACATCTACAATGAGTTTGATTTACACCAGAGCAACAGCCATGCAAGCTTAACAGCATAGTATGACTCAACATTTATACTGATGGAATTATTGTTTTTAAAATTTAGCAGTATACTGAATCAGGAAAATTGGTAAGCTTGGACAAAGCTGTGACTTTATATCAACAGGGTAATATGATAAATTATAAATGAAGCACAATCTGTCAACATAACTTTTTACAGTGTAACTATGTTTTACACTACAGCTGAGGTTAATAAAGCCACTCTGTATAGTAGCGGTATGTACAGTAGTGTATATCATGTCATGACAATTGTCATGGTTTATGTTTTTGCTTGCTGTTTTGTTTTGCCTGTCCTGTTGCTCTCTGTGCTCCTGCTTCCTTTGCCCCTCCCTGTGTTTTTTCCCAGGGGGCGTTTCTGCTCTCCTCCTGCCATGGCTGACAAGGCACACCTGCCCTGCATTTACCAGCAATCAACCCACTATATATACCCTCCTTGGAGTTCTCTTCAGTGATCTCCCCCGTTTAGTCCTGCTATTTCTTAGTCTCTCATGACTGGTTTTTGTTTGTGTCTTTAATTGTGTCTTTTCTGTTTTTGTTTAGGTTATGTGGTGTGCCGTGCCTCAGTCAACCTCGCTTCTTCCTCGCCCTTGGTTCTTCTTGTGATTTTTGATTCAGGCTTGTTTGTTCTGCCTCCCTTTTTGTTCTCTCCTTCTGTTGTTACTTTGTTAGTTTTTTAGAACGTCAAGCTCAGTCTCCGTTTCCTCTTTTGGTTGTACTTTGCGTATTGTTACCGGACTATTTCTGTTGGACTTTGTTTTCTGTAAATAAAGACTTTGTTTAACCTGATCTGTTTCTGCACTGGGGTCCCATTTTTGTGACCCGTGACAACAATTACATCAACAAGTTCTTCCTCCACTGCAATACACGTTAATATATCTCAAGGTTTGCAGAATTTCTCTCTCATACACTACCTCCATCACAACAAATTAAGGTTATTAGAACCCCAAAAAAGCTTTTGAATGGGCTGCCCCTGCTGGTCTCACCCTCTGTATCGTACTCCAGGATATTCTTTAAGTGTGGCACAGAGGGTGGCGAGCTGCTCAGCACAGCGCTCAAGCATGTTGTTCTTCACGTCAGCCTTGAAGGGGCTGTAGAGGTCCTGAAATGCATCCACTTTGTCCAGTGAGTAGACCTGAACACAGACACCACCTTTAAAATCACTTAAGCAACTACAGGACAACAACAGGGGATTAAAGGCTAACGCTGATACAACAGTCGTTCCCAAACTACAGCAACAACAAGTGGTTGATGCTTGTTATGCGTTCTGTTGCCCTTCCTGAATTTACAGTGTGTCCATGCTTCTGCTGTAAGTGTTTGCAGTGCATATTTTGTCAAGGTGATGATGTTTTCCCTAATTTACTGATGATTATATTTGCATGCCTTTATTCAGGTTGCAGAGCACTGAGCTCTCTCAGCCAGTGTACATTGTGTTGATCACATGGATTTAGTAAGTAAAATCTGAATGCAGCCTTTTAGGCTGAATCTGCTGAGGCTCTGGTTATTCCTATGAAAGTTGCTTAGTGAAGCAATGAAACGATCTGTTTGTCCAAGTCAAAAATTACCCAGACATTCCACATTACGGACCCATAGAGCAGGTGCACAAATGACTTCTGCTGGTCAAGTGGCTAATATCCAGTTTAGCACTCCACTAACCCTGAATTGGATTCAATGTCTGACTGATACGTGTTAAGTCCTGATATGTGTTTGGAAAGCTTCCATCCAATTGACCTTCATGAACTAACGACAATCTTATCTTCATTTAAATTGTCAACCTCTATAATAGACCCCATACCTACAAGATTGCGCAAACATTTTAATCTTAGTGAGCACTCCACTACTGAACATAATCAATCTATCCCTTGTAACAGGTTATGTGCCCCAGTCTTTAAAGTAGCTGTAATTAAACCGCTCCTAAAAAAAAACCTACCTTTAGTCAATTATAGACCAACATCCAACCTCTCCTTTCTTTCAAAGATTCAAGAGAAAGCAGTAGCTAAACAACTATACGGCTTTCTTCAGGATAATAGTCTATTTGAAGACTTCCAGTCAGGTTTTAGAAAGCATCACAGGACAGAAAACAGGTAAAAGTTACAAATTACCTCTTCACTGCATCTGATGATGGATTTATTGTGGAACTAGTCTTATTAGATCTTAGAGTGGCTTTTGACACTACACACAAAACCAAATTGGCATTAAAGGATCTGCTTTAAGATGGTTTAAGTCCTACCTATCTGATATAATTTTGTTCATGTAAATGATAAATCATCCAGATATGACAAGGTTAGTCATGGAGTCCCACAAGGTTCTGTGCTTGGACCAATATTATTCACTTTATAAATGCTTCCTTTAGGTAATATTATTAGAAAGCAATCCATATATTTTCATTGTTATGCAGATGACACGCATCATCTTATCTTAAAGAGCACATAGTACTCTATCACCCATCTAGAACCTTACACTCCCAGGAAGCAGGGTTATCGGTGATCCCTAGAATCTCCAAAAGTAGAATGGCAGGCAGAGCTTTCAGCTATCAAGCTCCTCTCCTGTGGAAGCATCTTCGATCTTTAAGAGTAGGCTTAAAAGCTTTCAGCCTGGATTGCCCATGGTTTACAATGATTTCTGGACCAACATACTATACCCACACTATGTCTGGATTTATAAACTCATATGAACCCAAACATTCTTATTAAACTGTTATTGTCATGCTGTTGTGTTGTGTACAAGTGACGTTTATTGAACGTCTGTCCATCCTAGGAAGAAAGATCCCTCCTCTGTGGTTCTTCCTGATGATCCTTATAGTCCCTTTTTAGGGTTTTTTAAGTTTTTCCTCACCCGGTTCAAGGGTCTAAGGGTAGAGGGTGTCCCATCTGTACAGTTTGTCACAGCCCAGTGAGATAATGTGTAAATTGTGATTTTGAGTTATACAAATAAAATTTGATTTGACTTGATTTGATTTGATTTAGATGTCTGGATGGTGCCTTACCTGAGATTCATAGGGTAAAAAGGCGATGTGGAGCTCAGTCAAGGCCTTCATGGCTTTGGAGGCGCGTGATTTGGTCAACAGCCCAAACAGCGAGTCTGGGATCGCTGCCAAGATTCACAGATACATTGATTGATCAATATATTTAGTGGTTAAGTTAATTGTGTCAGTAGGTGTTCTCTTGTGAATGCCAGTGTTACTCATAAAGGCCAGTTTGACATTCCCAGAGAGTGTGACACAAAAAAAGCCTTCAGTTTCTCTGCTGGAATTTCAAAAACTCTGAGAAAAAGGGTATCACTTATCTCAGCTTGGGCAGGAAGACAGATTCTAACTAAAAACCTACAAAATTGGACATGGAGTCTGAAAGAAGATAAATATATAGGGTTGATTATGGTAATGGAAGAGTAGCATTACCTAGAGGTGTTTTGGTTTGACTTTGAGGATCCCTGTGGGACCATGGGCTTAACCATGTGTCACTGCTCAGTCAGTGGTTTGCTGGATTGTGTTGCATTTGATTTTGGCACCTTTTGAGCTTTCAGATCTCTTCAGGTAATGACTAAATGAAATTGTTTAACTCACTTTGTTGCTTCTATTTGCCGCTCTGGGAAAAGCATAACGGGATCTTTGCTACAGAGGCACCAACAATAACCACTGGGAATCAAAGAAATCAGATTGGAATGACTTACTGTCAGTGAAGGAGACATGAGCTGCTCGGTACCTCGGAGCCTGTGGGTCTCTGAAGTCAGCAATCAGACCCTCAACAGACTGCCACAGCAGATATTATTGTGTTAGCTTACAAATTGTGATGTGATGAGGATTACAGTTTGAACAATTCTAAACAAATTAACTAAAGAGAAAAATGGAGGGAAATGAGGACTATGAACCCAACATGCTTCATTCTTTATTTAAGTTTTGATTTAAAAGAGACATCAGTGACAGACTGTATGTACTGTATTTATAAAGAGCTGGTTCAGGAGCTGTTTTGTTTACCTCATCTGAGGGTGTGATCAGATAGATAGCCTCCATGCTGGGCAGGGGCTCACGCCGCTTAGTTATGTCTTCTACAACTGCAGAGCAAAAGCAAAAAGAAATACTCAATACACATCTGTCGACTTGATTACGCTACTAAAACAATGCTCTCAATGAACTTTCACTATGTATTAGCTCTTTGTTGAGTCATTTATAAAACATTCATACATTATTCTTGAACTTAACCCAACTTAACCCTCATTTTGGATGTTGTACTTAATTGGATCAATAAAAGATGCTAAGCATAAAAAACTTTACTTAAACAGGTTCTAAGAATCACATTTGTATCTTCCATGCCATTATTTCTATAGAGACCTGCCTCTATATAATGTTACCACAAATTAGACGTTAGTGAGGACTAACCAGTGATCAAAGGAAAGAATCAAACTTTTTGAAAGGCAAAGTTACAGCAATGGTAGAGGAAACCAAATCCATTCTACAAGTATTAATTGAACTAAAAATTGGCCTGACAAAGCTGAATACACAGCTAAGAATACAAAGCTACTTCAGTCAATAAGGAAAAAGGGACAAAGACAAATCCTAACTCCAGCACTGTCATTAAAATGATCATCATCTCCACGACTGCATCCCAGAATGAGAAAACACAATGATAATTGAGCCTATGGCTCACTGATGAAAGCATTGTAATTTTAATATTTGCAATATTACTGGTCTCAGCATTTGTGCATCAAGTTGCCTCTCATACAAATGGAACCTTTCTTACTTTAATTTGGAAGTAGTCCCGGGAAAAGCAATGTCAGTGAGCCCAACTAAATGCTATGGTTCAACTAAAATGGGTCTACAAGTCATTTTTGTTTGTTTTTTAATATGTAAATTTGTCCGCATTCATTTTGATTGAAGTGAATTAATCAATAACTCAAGTGAATGTAAGGTGAACTGAGGGTTGTACGGTTGAACTCACTAGTAATTCCCTCTGACATGATGTCTGTCATTTTACAGCAGGAGGAAATCATCCTCATACTCAGCTTGTCCACCACCAGCACCTATTACACAGTCACACACAGGAGTTTTATTTAGATATATCCAGCCATTATATACACAGTCAAACTTGAAATGTATTCAAACATTACCTTCCATTTTCCTTTCTCTCTTGCCTTCTTGATGACATTATTCATTATCTCTGTGAAGAAGAAAAAGTCAATATGTTCCTGCAGTGTTTATTCGCCATCAATCCTATATATGAAAGTAAAAAATAATACTAATCAACTCTATCAACCCACGGCCACAAACGGTATATCACCAAAAATCCTGTTGTACACACAAAGATATCAATTGCAGCAAAGACAGCAGTACAGCTGGAGAAATGTCAGATTGTCACCTTTAAAGTATAGGACCTCGTGATTGATATTTATTTCATTTTGTGTAGCGTGGACTCATAGTTACTATTTTAGATGTGATTACATTTTATTGTTTGTATGGACTGCAAACATTACAGTACTTCAGAACACTAGCATCATTTAGCATTAAAAACTATTGTACAGACATTTTGCAATATAGTACAAATAAATGTGAGTAGTTACTAAGGAACAGGTTATGAATGAATCAGGATTTATAGTAACAAGTAAGTCCTGATAAAATGTGATCCACTTGCTGACCAGTAGCATAATAATTTGCAGACAGCAAAGTGTCCAGAATGGACTCACAGTGGCAAAAGTGAGAACAAAGGAGAAATTGACTTATCCATGGTTGATCCTGAATTTGGATCCAGATCAGAATGTGAGCTCTTCTAAAATTTAGGCATTTGTTCTTTGGACCTATATCTATACACACACGCACACAAAAATTTCATAGAAAAACAGCCGTTCATTTTAGATATGTCCAGGTTTGAAAATCAATTTGAATCCAGAATCTGGATCCAGATCCGAATCCTGAGAAAATTGTGTCGTGAATTGTATTACATCATGAGTTGAATACTTTTTTACATCCCTAGAGGAAGGTTATGGCATTGTTGAAATGCAGGGACTACACTTTTATGCACAAAGTACAGTTCATTAGTTTAGGATGTTGCCATCTTCCTTGCTGAGCTCTGCTGCCAACTGAACCAAATCGTTTAGGCTGTGCCTGTCCTTTTTTCTAATGCTGATGGGGATGCAGGGGCAGTACAATGACAGCTGTAAACGTGGATTATTTCACTTTTAGCAAAAGTTTTAGGGCAAGATTTCACAGGTATTGACACTTGCTTTTTAAAATGTCTAAAGCAGAAGTATCAGTAAAGATAAAATGAATTCTATATAACATCCTGATCCAAGGCATGAATGGACTTCTTGGAAAGTTCGAAATTCTGTAATTAATTCTGTACTGAATTCCCTATAAATACTCGATCCTAATTCTGATGAAGTTGTAGTATCAACTTTAGCAGGCCTAATTAACCAAGGAAGCAGCCAAGCAAAGACAATCTGTGTGAAAATCTTAGTATTACGTCATTAATTTTGGAAGACTTTGGAAAAACGAGATATTATGTCATTTTTTTATGCCATTGCAAAGTAAAACTGAATAATTTTCTTTAGATAATGTGGCAAGAGGTTTTCTATATTTTCTAATATATGCTCCAAATATCTACTCAGTTCAGTACTGAGCTCTGTAACAGACTTCTTGGCCATAACATTATAATGTGCTGAACAAACAAAAAATAATGCAACCATAATCTCGCAATACTCTGATTGTGCAAATCATTTTCCATGAGCAGCAGAGGAACTGATGACATGATTCCTCAAATAATAATACCACATACGCTGTGATATAATCAATAATGCGGGATGAACCTCCGGGTACCCAACTCTCCTCTCCCCTCCGGGGTTAGGAGTGGGGTTCAATGTCACCCAAAGACAGAAAACATGTGGTAAATCAAACTGATGTTTGCATGACAAAATTTTCAGCATTTCACAACATCCTGTCACTTGTGTTGATGAGCTGCGTCCCAGTTTCCCTGACTGAAGGGTTAACCCTCTGCCCAGTCTGTGGAGAGACACAAAGCTGGGAGGGACAGGCCCACTGCAATCACTGCCTCTAATCTGCTCATAATCCTCTTATCCCACATCTACCACTCCCCTCTGCTATTCCTGGGCTGTTTCTGTGTCAGCGGATGTGACATCACAGGGAAGCAGCAACATTCACTCTCACAGAGAGAGAAAAATACAAGCAACATGTCCTTTACCAGAGAGGTTCAGGATAACATTTTACTCGAGGGTTTGCTACTAAAGTGTCTCAAGCATATTATCAAGACACTAAGATGAGCAAGATGACTGGGCTAATTTGTTAAAGGACCTGCATTTATAGCGCCGTTCAAGTCTCCTGATGCCTCAAAGTGTACATTCACCCATTCGCACACTTATTCTTGCTGGCAGACCATCTAAATGGCTGCCTGCTTGCAGTTACCGTTTACACATACATTCACAACTGATGGATCTGCCTTCAAGGGCAATTTGAGGTCGCATACACTTGACACGCTGACTGCAAATTGCCAATCCTCTGATCAGAGGATGTCTGAGAAAAGCTAGTAATGGTGGCTAATTATGCATGAATCAGTGACTTGTCCTGCTGATCCAATTATTCAACAGGATCAGGAGGAAGGGCATGTGAAAGAATGGGATGTCACCTGACACATAGCTTTCACGGGCAGAATGCACAGTGAAAGATCTGTCTCAGGTTTAAGCTGTTAGATTCCCTCATGGAGCAGCTCCACTCTGCTACATACTGTAGAAAACATGATGGAGGAATTCACTCTACTGCCTGTTTTGATATTAGTTACAACATACTGTCGATCAGTCACTGTGTTTCTATGGATGCACAGCATTCACACAAGTAAACAAAAAAATAGACACCATCTTCTCAAAGTAATAACTTAGGCTGTAATTACGAGAACAAGACATTATGAGAAACAAAAACCTTGTAATTATGAGAAAATTAAAGGTAGTTAAATTAAGTGTTTATAGGATAACACAACGGGAAATGGTGGTGCTATTGCTGTCATCATCATGTCATTGTCATCACCTCCTCTGTATGAGATGAATATTTACTTCATGTGGATGGCATTGATATTAGTATGTCTATGCTGTACAGGCATCTCAATTAATTTAGATTGCTCCGGCAGAAAGTCCAGTCTGACCTACAGGAAGTTACTGTCTAAGAGTGGCAGCGCTTAAAACAAATTTTAAACCAGCTTGGAGGTGTTACAAATTAGTAGTCAAATATTAGCTCAAATCTGAGCTCCTCAGTACAGTTGAGGATATGGCCAGCATGTGGCACCTTTAAATGTTTTCTATTTTTTGAAATAATTACGACATCTGAAACGGGCAATGTTTGATTACGACATAATAACTCATAATATTGAAAGAATTGTGACTTCATAGATTCTGACATTTGTAAAAATAAAAAACAAATGAATTAATTTTAAAGAAAACGGTAAGGTGTGGACAGATGAAGCTACAGCAGCTCTACCTGACTTCTCTAAGTGGGCAGGCTGCTGAATGTTCATATGCTGGCTAGTCTTCAGTCCCAAAGAAGCATATAACACTCTCACAGCACAACTGGAAGCTCTAATCAGGAGGCATCAGCAGCGACCAGAGATACACCTCAGCATTAAGAGCAAATATATGTGGCAGACAATTCAAAATATCAAAGGACTCAGAAGCAAGAGTGCCCCATTATTTTTGAGGCTACATTGAACTAAATTTACCATTGTATGCAGGATTTGATCTCCCCAGGAGACCATAGCTGATGTGAGACAAATAC
>KV751324.1:899869-910956 GCA_001698575.1 Mola mola | reverse complement strand
TCAGCATCCGTCATCAGACAAGTTACAGAATGAACTCATAGCACACACTGAAGCTTTGGTGATTGAAATATCATTTCATCACTAAAGACTACTTATTATGGAATAACGTCTAATAAAACATCTGTGAATTATGTCATCAAGTTTGAATAAGAATGCTATATATTCTTCGGACTCAAACGCATGGTTCTTACTCTCTCCAACGATGGATTTTAGTCCAAGTGGTGCCATGATGAGGCCCCTGCTGCGCGTCCACCTCTCCGCACAAGACTGATGGCTCCACAATAACGTCAAGCACGTGAGAATAAGCACCACATATCCGTTCCTTTTTATTACAAAATAAAAGTCTATGGTTGAAAGTTGTACAGTACCATTTGTTAAATACGTTAAAACAATGACTAAAATGTCATAATATAGTACATAATAGACTATAAAATAATACAATTTTACAATATTTGAAGGTTAAGGATGAAAGTTGACCTTATCCATAAGTATGTGACAAAGTCATAATTTTGCATTTTTCCTGGGATTTCAACTACATCTTATTACAACTGATAGATCTTTATGAAATTTTTATTTGGAATCAATGTTAGAGTTTTGTATTTATTGAAGTTCTCCACTGACTGACTGATTGGTCCATGGTGCTTTTAGTCCATTCATCAGAGTCATCATTTGGCACAAACCTTGCAACATCCCCCCGTAAGATTTTTTGCTGCTCTGCAAGACAAGACAAGACAACAGGAGGTCTGGAGTGGTGTATAACTTCATCATAACATGACATGACATCAATAACATCGGCTGTGAAAAACACTCATAGACTTTAATGTAACTGTGTGCAGAAGAGACAAGACTGGGACATTACATCTAACGAGGTGAATAAGTAATCATTTTGTTTGTACTTCTCCTGTATGTGAGTAATCTCTTTACCGAAACACTAGATGAGATTAGGCTGCTGTCTCTTCATTAGTTAGTTTAAAACTTGACTGATATGATTCAAGGTGAAGGCCACTTTTTTGGACTGCAGGCACTAAAGCCATCTTTGGACAATTATATGGAATACTGTGTCACACTTACAATCCAAAATGCTTTTCTCATGATCTTTCGAACATTTTTATTTTCTGAGTTCTGCAGCAGGTCGTTTGGCATCCTTCTGACAGACTATCATCTTCTTTTTCTTCTTCCTCTTTCAGCTTTACGTAGCTTTTTCTAGGTGTCACCACGGCGAATCAGCCATCTCTCCCTGTCCTCTGCATCTTTATCTCTCACATCAAACTATCTGCATATCCTCTCTAAGAGCATCCATGAATCTCTTCTTTTTTCTTACTGTTTGCCTCTGGCCTGGTTGCTCCATCTTGAGCTCCCTTCTACCAATCCAGCCATGTGTGACTCTTCCAATTTAGTGGAACGCCATTTCTTTTCAAGTTTATGAGTTTCCTGTTTTAACTTGCGAGTATTAAGATTATACCTTTGAGTGAGTCTTTACTGGTTTTGTTTTCTTTTTAATTGGGCCAATAGAATCAAGTGAAGTACGTAGAGAGCCGGCAGTGAAATCAGGAAGGTGATCAAGCTGGGAGGGCCTAAATTTAAGATATGACTCCTCTGTTATTTTGGGATATGGCACTGAAATTAATGCAGAGGGAATAATTTCTTTAAAATTTTCAACAGTGTCCTCAGATATGCATCTGCTATAATAACTAGTGACTCTTGGTTTATAGTTGATGAGCAGAAATTCAAATGGTAGAAGATAATGATCTGATAAAAGCAGATTTTGCGCAGAGACATTTAAATGCTCAATTTCAATGCCATATATCAGAACAAGATCAAGGGTGTGATTAAAAGTGTGTGTTGATTCTTGTACACACTGACAGAAGCCGAATGAATCTAACAGTGACAGAAATGCAGTACCAAGGCTGTCGTTTTCAACGTCTACATGGATATTAAAATCACCTACAATAATAACTTTATCTGTTTTGAGGACCAGTGTAGGGTCCAGGTGTTTGATACACTATAACATAGTTGGAGTTTTTATGTTTGGATCGTAAATGCTAAGAATGAAATTTTCATCCATCCATTTTCTACTGCTTATCCTGTTAGGGGTCGCGGGGGGGGGGCTGGACATAGCATCTTTGGGCGAAGGCGGGGGTCACCCTAGACAAGTCGTCAATTCATCGCAGGGCTCACATATAGAGACAAACAACCAACCACACTCACATTCACTCCTATGGGCAATTTAGAGTGACCAATTAACCTACTAATCCCCAGTTTGCATGTTCAAATGAACTAAATTTTTGTTTGGGTTTCGGGTTTATTAATAGGGCAGAATTGAAAATGGCTGCAACTCCACCACCTCTGCCAGTGTCTCTGGGAATGTGTGTGTTAATGTGACTGGGAGGAGTGGATTCATTAAGACTTACATATTCGTCTTGGCACAGCCAAGTTTCAGTAAGGCAGAATAAATCAATATTGTTATCTGATATAAGCTCATTTATTAATACACCTTTAGATGATAGGGATCTGATATTCAAGAGTCCACATTTAAGTCTCTTTACTTTGTAAACTGCCTCATTAGTGGTGTTGATTTTTATTAAGTTCCTATGTGAACTCTTATTTGATTTAGTGAATGTAGTGAATTTATGTGGACGGGGGACAGACACAGTCTCTATGGGGTTGTAGGTGGATGACTCTAAAGGAAGCGCAGAGAAGCGTGTAAGACTGCAACTCTGCTTCCTGGCCTCAACTCTGAATTGTCAATTTGGCTGACTAATAAATCTGGCCATATTTCTAGAAATGAGAGCAGCTCCTTCCCAAGTAGGATGGATGCCATCTCTCTGTTAATTAGACCAGGTCTTCCCCAGAATGTTTGCCAATTATCAATGAAACCCACGTCGTTTGCTGGACACCACCTCAACCGCTGGCCACATGTCGTCACTGGTCAGATTAGGCAGAGGACCAGTGAAAACTATGGAGTCTGACAGTGTTTTGGCAAAAGCACACACCGACTCAACATTAACTTTAGTGACTTCCGACTGGCGTAGCCGAACGTCATTACCGCCGACATGAATTATAATCTTAGTATATTTACGCTTACTTTTAACGCTTACATATAACACCGTATGGTATAAAAGTATAAAATAAAAATAAAAGTAGAAAAATATACACAGTATAGGCAGTTGTAAAATTCTAAGAGTATGTACAGATGTTGTACAGAGTGCAGAGTTTAGTGCAGGTAGGAGGAGGTGAATGATTCTAACAAGTAAAGTGTCTAGTGTCTAATAAAATAGATGTTGAAAAGTCTAATTGCACTGGGGAGGAACAACATCCTGTATCTTTTCTTGTAGCAGCGGGGTTTGATCATTCTGTTGCTAAAGCTGCTCCTCAGAATGTTCACAGTTTCATGGAGGGGGTGGGAGGTGTTGTCCATTATGGCCAGCAGTTTGGTCGTCATCCTCTGCTTCATCACCTCCTCCAAGGTGGCCAACCAAGAGCCAACAACAGAACCTGCTTTCCTGATCAGTTTATTCAGTCTTTGCCTTGATGCCTGTGCCCCAGCACACCACAGCAAAGAAGATGGCGCTCGCCACAACAGACTGATAAAACATCAGGAGCATCCGATTGCATACATCGAAGGACATTAGCCTCCTGAGGAAGTAGAGCCGGCTCAGGCCCTTCTTGTACACAACCTCCGTGTTGGTGGACCAATCCAGCTTGTTGTCCAGGTAGACTCCCATGTACCTGTAGGTCTAGACAATTTCCGCATCCGTCCCATTAATGCAGGAGAGGGTGGGGGCTTGTTCCTCCTGAAGTCCACCACCATCTCCTTCGTCTTCTTCACGTTCAGCTGCAGGTGGTTCTCACCACACCAACGCACAAATCGGTCAACCAGGTTCCTGTACTCATCTTCCCGTCCGATGGCAGCTGAGAATTTCTGCAGATGACATGACTCAGTGCTGTACTGAAAGTCAGAAGTGTAGATGGTGAAGAGGAAGGGGGACAGCACAGTTAGGTAGTCTATGATCCATGCAATCAGAGGAGAATCCACCCGCGTGTCCTCCAGCTTTGCCTTCAGCAGCCTGGGCTTGATGGTGTTGAAGGCACTGGAGAACTCAAAGAAGGTGATGTGGACAGTGGTGTTGGGTCTGTCCAGTGCAGAATGTGCCTTCTGCAGCAGACAGATGATGGCATAATCTACACCGACATGGGGCTGGCAGGCAAACTGCAGCAGGTCCTGTGATGGGCACACCAGTGGTCTGAGATTTGCCAAGAGCAGCCTCTCCATGACCTTCATAATGTTGGAGGTCTGTGCTATGGGCCTGTAGTCGTTCAGCGCAGTTGGACGACTCGTCTTCGGCACTGGGACCAGGCAGAATGTCTTCCGCAGCACTGGGACTCTCTGGAGGTGCAGGCTCAGGTTGAAGAGGTGCTGGAGCACTCTGCTCAGCTGGCTGGAACACGCCTTCAGTACTCAAGGGCTGATGCCGTCCTGTCCAGGAGCTTTTCCCTGGTGGAGCCTCTCCAACTCTCTCCTCACCTGTCGGGCTGTGATGTGTAGTCCATCTTGGGGGGTGGAGGTGGAGTTGGGGGCTGGCTGTGATGGGGCAGTGAAGTGTCTGAAGCTGAGGTTTGTGTGGGGCTGTGGGGGTTGGGGGAGGGTGATGGGGGTCAGTGGTGGAGTGTGACGGCTGGTGGAGGAGGGGGGGCTGGAGTCAAACCTGTTGAAAAACTGGTTCAACACGTTTGCCCTCATACTTTTTCTCCAAATGTCCAACCTGTGCTGTCCCTCTGATGTGCTTGTTCCTAATCCTGTCCATCCTTGTCACTTCCAAAGAGAATCTCAACATCTTTAACTCTGCCACCTCAAGCTCTGCCCCCTGTCTTTTGGTCAATGACACCGTCTCCAAGCCATACAACATTGCTGGTCTCACTACCCTTTTGTAAACCTTCCCTTCACTTTCACTGCAACACTTTTGTCACAGATCACTCATGACACTTTTCTCCACTGACTCCACCCTGCCTGCATTCGCTTCTTCATCTCTTTACCACACTCCCTGTTGCTCTGAATAGTTTATGACACACTATCATAAACGCCTTTACTTTTAAGATAAGGTGTTGAAAATGGGAAGTCAACGCCTGCTACTGAGTTCTTATATTATACTGAAATAAAGTAACTTTCAAAACATCCATACAAAATATACATATACTACGGTGTATATATTGTTGATGTTCAGAGGGTGATAAGGAGGACAGAAGATATCATGGAACTCTAACCCCTGCATGGGATGTATGGTCAATGGAAAATGTGGCTTCAATAAATCCTAACAGTGGCTGGAAAAGTCTGGAGTAAACAACAACACAGATCTTTGATCGTGGTATAACAACAGACCCTTAACATGACATCCTCAGAAACAGGGTTAACTAAATTTACCACCAGCAAAGCTGCCACAGACAGTCCTGCACACAGCAGCAGTGTGTAAAATATAAGCTGGAACTTCGTACAGTGGGAGCTAAAACCAAACGTGCAGGAACGTGAAGGCAGATATGGACTAATATTGTCACATGTCATTTGGATACATGAGATGTAAGAATATCCATCGATGTTTTGTGCTGAGTTAATAATGCATGACAGAAAGATGGAGAGCAGAGTGGAATGTCAGGAACTAACCCAAGAAATAAGTGAATGTTTAGGTCCAGAAGAGATTCAGTGGAATAGGCTGTTAGTTAAAGTTATGAAAAGTAGGAATGGTCTAATTATGTGTTGTTTGGCCCTTTCAGAGATCAAATTTAGTAAGTTTAGATATACAGTAGTTTTGGAGAATTTGAGTATGAGAGTATGTGCAACTCGTGCACTTAAAGTTCCATGCAGCCATAGTGGCAGTAAGCTCTTGTCCCCTGCTGAGGATTCTTTAGTGTCTGGAATTCTAGTGATTCACACACTCACAATGTTTGGTTTGGTTGAAAGACGAGAGGCTAACAAACTACATTTAGCTTCTCTAATTTCTGTATACCTGTGTACTCAACATAACAGACACACACATGCACCAACCAATTCAACCAAATGAACAGACTATTGATTGAAAAGGAAGTACCGTGACAATTTAATTATTGATGCAATCATTTCACCTTAAAGATTGCTTTATGCTCTAACTGATTATTCATCTGCTACAAATATCATCAATTTAGAAATTAGAAGGTTGTAAAGACAATTTGACTGTTTATGCACAGAAATAAAGTGTACAGAATGCTGTGGTTGATTGAAATGAAGTACATTTACATTAATATTGACGTCAAAACCTTTTAAAGTAGTAATCTCATCCTTTAAATCTGAAGCAGTAAAATACAACACACATTTATACAGCAATAACATTGGGAGTTGTATTAATAATTCACTTTGGATATTCCTTCTTCCTCATTTACTGTAATAGTGAACTGAAAAAAATGATGAGGAAAAAGGTCTTAGATATCAATCTAAAGTGTCGGCATTGTGGGAGACTTAAACTCTTCATGACCTCATTGTTTCATAAAAGTTTCGTGTTTCTCCCACGTCACATGAACGCACCCGCTAAATGGTGGGATTTTTCCGATTTTAAAGAGGGTGTGTCACTGCGATAGAGGGTGAGTTGAAAGTTTGGTGTCCGTCTAATGTTGATTACTTGTTTGCCGTGAGTGTCGGCTGCCGCCGTGTTTGCTCAATATTTGTGTCACTTCCCGGTATGTCCGAGAAGAGACGACAGGCTTTCTGACCGTACTCTGCGTCTCTGTCAACGGGCTTCCTTGCGCTTTCTTCCAAGCCTGTCGGACACCAGTGAAGCTCCGTTGGGATTTCTGAGTTTCGCTCACCATGGGGGACGTGATTTCCAATCACCTTGATGAGACCAAGAAAGAGATTATCACAGGTGAGCAGCTCTTTATCTGGAGGTTTGCTTTTTGGCGATTTGGCACGTGCGGTTTTTTTTTTGTTTGTTTGTTTTTATACACAGGGGTCACGAAATGTCTGAAAGATTGCACATAATCAAAGAAAAAAAGAGACTGAGACTCTTCTTAATCAGAATGTTGGTGTGACTCTGGCACTAAAGACAGCTCTTGATTCAATCGTTCATCGTGCTGACACTGAGCTCGTGTTGTAGTTATCGCAAGTTCGTGTGGATGTCAGCAGGGCCTCGCCTTCCACCTATATCATTTTCAATTCATATTCCATTATCAAGACCTAATAAAGTGACAAAAATTGGTGTAATAGAACTATCCCCTGTTCATTTTATCAATCTCTGTGTTTGACAAAGTTTTGTGCCTGTTTTAAGTTAATGAATATTAGATTTTGCCCTGCACTGTTTACATTCTGGTACAAACTATTTTCCTTTAAGAAAAACCGTATTGTTATTATTTTTTGTTTTAGACCTTCTGTAGAATGGTGTCTGTTCAATAGGATGAGGGACTAGCAGCTCTATTGTTTCACAGCAAACTAAGAAATGATAGAGGCAGGGCCCTTATCAACCTCGGCTGTTACTGTATAACTGTGCGTTTGGCCTGGTAAATCGGCCTGTTAGAACTTGTTCATTTATAGCTGAAGTCAGATTTTGAGAGTCCACTGTAGCTTGCAATGTTCAGCACAGACAGAATATGACATGCTAATCCTCCCTTGGTGTCCAAGGCAGCGTATTGATATCTGTCAGAACTCATGGCGCCTCCTGTAACTTTCAGCTCTTTGTTATTGACAATTTTGGAGCCAGTGGGGGTGAAAGATGCTGACTGTGATACATCTCCTGCGCCGATACTGTGATGTTTGTTCCAGACTGATATATTTCAACAAATACCAGTTCCCCCAGAGGCTGAACCTCACTGACTTTGGTTAGGGTCAGGTGAAGGCTTTACTTTGTCTAAGTATTTGTTTATTTCTAAGTATAATCTAAATGTATGTAATGTAAGTGTTGTTATCTGTACATTTTGTGATTTTTTTTTTTTTTTTTTTTTTTTTTTTTTTTTGTACATGACACTATTGCACATCTGTTCATATTAGGGAAGGATCCCTTCTCTGTGGCTTTTCCTGAGGTTTCTCCTGACATTATGAGTTTGTGATATTGACATCATATCCATTGTGTATATAGTGCTAAATGGTAAAGTTTTAGTTTAGCAGGCTAATGGTATTGAGCTGGTAGCTAGGGTGTAATCGTTCATCTTGTTGTCAGTTGGAAAAATGAGCCATGCATGAAGTTTTCATAAATTACATAGTTAAATATTCATATCAGACAGTACCTTAGGAAATAATGCATAACATAGAAAACATCTTTTATTAGCTTTTATTACTTGACACCCCTCTCCATTGATTAGTTACAAACTTGTCAGACCATTGTTACTGTGTGCTGTTGTTGTTTTATTATACAAACTTATTTCTGTAAAATTTTGTAAAGCAGCCATGTGTGCTTTTTCCCTGAAGGCTGCCTAACTGTAACCCTGACTACGATAGGATCCATAAAATACATAGAGAATGGGAGTAACTGGTTGAGAGGGACTCAAAGTTCACTTTTGTTATGGGGCTTTAGATGTTGATCCACCCTTGTTTTAGCATTTTCAGCATCATGTGGGCTGATAATTACTTCAACCATTTTAGCTGATAGCTTGTTTACCTTCCGAGATCCTGAAGGTCCACTGACCTGTGTTGCAATGATTAGTTAGCACAGCGGACTTCCTCTTATGAAGAATTAGCGCGATAAGACAACCATTTTTTTCAATTGTGCACCCTGGGTGGTCAGTTCTGAGTGAGGCACGTGCACACACACATACACGTAACAGATGTGGAATCTAAGGAATGCTTAAAAAGCATTTGTGTCTATGTGGCTCGATGAAAACCTCCTCAAGGCCTTGAGGTGCACAGCGAGCGCCTCACAATCTCTGAGGCCAAGACGAGCTTAACGCCTGGCTGCCTTTAATGAAAGTGCCTTGGTTTTATCATTAAAAGCCTCCATATCATCGTATTCACAATTTTTTTTCATTCTCGATATATTCAGAGCACGATAAACCCTGTGTCACATATTTAATTGGGTAAGTAAGGTTTGTGCAAATGACCCCTTATCAAAGTTGAGATAATTGTGTTCATACACATTGCTGTTGTTCAGTTGTTCTGTTGTTCAATAATTTATGGCTGGGCCGCACCATTGTGTTATCATCTCACTTTGAAAAGACATACCTTGATTACTGCTAAGAGTAACTGTGAGAGTGTCTTAAGCTGAGAAATATGTAGCCAACTATCAGCATGTTTGACTTCCCTCATAACCTCAAGCATGAGCTCAGATTTAGAGGGAAGTGTGGAGGGTGGAACTGACCCAGATCACATGGCCTCTCATTTCCTCTCAGGAAGTCAGGTTTATGCATGTAATGTTGAGAGGATGCTTTGGAGCTTTAATTAAAAACTGACCATTCAGTAGAAATATTTGAATGTGTTTGAATGTTTTGTTAAGTTTCAAACACTCACCAGCTACTGAAAATTTGTGTTTTGTTTGAATAGAAATGGTTTACTTTTTTTTTCTTTTAAACATCACTTTTAAATAAATCACATCACATCAGTTTAAAAAAAAATGGAATAAATCTACACAAATTTGTGATAGGCTTTGACTTACTTTGAATTACTGGTGAGAAAAAAATTATATCACTCCCACAACACTCATTCAGTTAAATTTACAAAATGGATAGTAATTTAACATTTTTTTCCACAAACATACTACGTTAGTGGCTCAATGATAAATCAACAGACATGTCAAAGTAATACCCACATGATTGTAAATTTCCCAGCAACTTTAACAAGATGTTAATCACTTGACTTTTTTCTAGTACCAGCTAATTGAGACAGTTCGATAGGAAACATCCAAACTTGTTTTGTAGCATAGCACTTCTGTTTTAGCAGGAAAAAAAAACTACTTGCCGTACTTCATTGAAATCAATAAATGGGCACCAATTCATTTTTCAAAATTTAAAAAAATGTTCAAAAACCAAAGAATATATCTGAATATACAAATATCTTTCACAAGCTTTCCTGCTTGGACACAAAATTTCTCCTCCTTCACTGTAAAATTCATTCTACTGCAGTTTCTACATTGCACTTGTGTGATGCCACAAATCATGTCTTCCAATCTGATTTTCAGTGAGCAAATAGAAAACTGCACTTTTAGCAATGAATGTGAAAACAGCCCTGTAATGCCAGAATCCTCACATCATCCATCATTCTACACAGTTAGTTAAGCTCAAATGTTCAACTGGAGAAATGAGAGTAAAAACAATTGTGACAGAAGCATTCTTTAAGATGTTATTGGTATGGAATTTTATACAGCTCCTGCTAGAAGTAATAAACAGATTTACTGTAGTTATGGTTTATTTATGGAGATTAAAAAAACACAAATCTGGTTTCTCACACAGTTCCCTTATGTATTCACACATGAGGCAGTGATGGCCTGGTCAGTGGGTGAGGGGCAGGGAAACAGGAAATCTTAACAGAGTGTTTTTCCCTGGCTTTGTTATCTGAAGGCTCATGGGAGAGTGTTAGCTGGCCAACAGGCTCGCTCTCTGTGGCCTGGCGAGTTGTGGCATTCTCAGCCTCAACACACACCCTGCACAGCAGAGAGAGGCTTGTTTTAAACATGTTCAGAGAGCAGAAATACCAGCTGAGACCCCGCAGGACAACACTTCTGCTGGATGCCAAGCAGGTCTAAAGGTAAAAATGATATGATGAGGTAAACCTCAACAAACAGACCCACAAAGTTACAATGATACCCAAAAAACAGGATGTGAACCTTTGCTACTATTTAAATTATTTAAGTTCCATCAGGAGAAACTCAGAGAAACAAAAACACTGTGGTGATTAGTATCCATAATGATGACATAACCATAAAGAGAATGAGGTGATGATGCATAGGATAGAGGATTCCGGAGACCAGACATTGGTGATGGTGATGAGGACAAGCTGGTTCGTGAAAATTTTAACTTCTGACATACTAGTTTAGTCAGCTTTGAAGAAGCTTGAAGTACATACAGTGATTACTTTGAAAGTGGGAATTTTGGTGGCATATCTGTTTCAGCTAATTGAACTTTGCATGGCAGCCCTGCCTGTC
>KV751324.1:876979-899857 GCA_001698575.1 Mola mola | reverse complement strand
AAAACCCCTTGCCACAAGAGGTTTTTCCCAACTAAAGCTAGCCTCATCAACAAAGCCTGGGAATCACACTATTACATTTTAAAAACAGATCTATTGTACTTTTAAAAAGTGATAATATGCAAACTTGCTGCAAAATTATTTGTGTGCATGCAAGTATTTCCAATGGATTTAACTGATTCTCTAACAGATTTTGCATCTTGCATCACATACCGAATAGCACTGATGTCCACCTTTCTGTTGACTTTCTCTGAAAACCTCTTCTAGAGGAGAACTAACTGGAAGCAAAATGTTTGCCCTGCCTTCACTTTCCTTAGCTAACACATTTACCTACATCTCCTTTTATTGGATGTCCTAGATCCTTACGAAGCTGTACTTCAGCTCTGATGGTAACTCTAAATTTATGAGTCTGACTGGGATCTCTCTCGGTGGAATGTTTTTTTTTTTTGTTTTTTTTTAATCACAGTATCTTTGTAGAGTGCAGATAGTACAAGAGCACTTGGAAAGTGCATAAAATGCTAATGCCCAGTATATTTTATGTGGGGGAAAAATAAAAAAATAATTACAAGTTTTAATTTTACTGCCATTTAATGTAATTTTTTTAAATTTTATTTTTCTTATTAAATTTAGCTGTCTTAAGTATCTGTGTATTGAAAAAGTTATATTTTCAAAAATTAAATGTTTTTGGATTAAATCTTGACATCAACATACAACAAATATGTTCTAATTTAGAAGCCAATTGTTTTCCCTGACCTTGACATTTGACCCACAAAGCCCAAAATGTAATAATTTGAAAGGGGGGGGTTGTCAGCAAGAAAAGAACAGACTTAAATGTTAGAGGTTGGCTAATGGAAATTCATCACAGTGTCATATGATACTGTGTCCAGAAGTGGTCAAGAAAAAGGGGAGATGTGCTTCAAGAAACCCCTTCACTTTCACCAAGTTGTGAAACAGCATACAGCTCACTTTTGTTAGCTGACAAGTGTCATTGGAGTAACAACAAGGATTTCCTTATATAGACATTCTAGAATGAAAATGAGAATTGATAAACATGTTTGCAGTTTAATTTATTAATCTATTGATGCAATTATAAACTAATTAACTATTTTACATTTTAATGGACAGTAAAGAAGAATTATTTAAAAAATTTGCAAATGAAACATTATTTCAGCATAGTTTATAGTTTATATTACAAATGGATTAAAAATCACTTCATAGTTAATAAATACAGCTTTTAAAAGCACATCAATGAATTCATCATGAAATGGCAACATTTATGAATATACAAATAAATATTTAATCAGGTATTTACAAGGGCAGTTTCTTTTTCCATTTGTATTTCCATTGGCAGGCTGATTTTCTTATCATATTAGCTATTTTTACAAAGTGTAGCTAAAATGAGTAAAAAAAATGCAAATTAGCCATGTTACAATCTCTAGGATTGGCTGTCACCTGGCAGCTCATACAAAGGTGTCTGTCTTTGTCTAGTAATGCTGTGGGCTTGTTTTTCTGATTCCCTGGCCGCTGACGAGGAAATGCAGTGGGACTATTTCGCTCTTATAAGTAATGTATAGCCGTATATAAAGCCACCTGAATGTAGCCTGCACAGCAACATCTATTAACAGTTACTGAGTTTCAACAGTGTCCAACCCTTGAATCAGTTTAAGATAACACATGAGTGCAGCACTGAACGAAGATGAAGGACTGTCTGATTGTTACAGCCACAGGCCTGTGCACTTTCCCCTCTGCAACCCCAACCTGCCATTGGCTTGGCAGAAAAAACAAAAGTGAAACCACGAAACGGCACACCTATACTAAGTGTGTATATACATTCAGTATATACAAACTTATGTGAGTGCAACAGTATCGGTTTTTACAATCTAACATAAATTATAAGTTCTAAGCAATGGGGCATCATCATTGATTTTAAATTTAATTTTGTAAAGGGAAAAAAAAACAACTTAAGAAGTCATCACACATACTCATATTATCATTGGCAGACACTTTATTCTAGCTTCTCGGTTTTGGCCATGAAATCTGCTTAATCAGGGATGTTCTCAGTAAGGAAGGGGATGCTCAGTGGAAATACTCAAATGTTTACCTACGAGTAGTTATCAAACTTGGACAGTCTAAATGGGTCTTGAGTGTATCTGTTGCTGCGTTGTATTGTTTGACATGAATAAGGTCTTTGATTCCCCTTAGCTGTCAGATGCGGTCTGGTTGTCATGTGATTACACTCCATGGCTTTACAAAAAGAAGAATGTCGACCACGGTGTCTTACCATGCTTAAGTGTGGAATGCCCTCTTGGCCCCTGGCATGGGTGGAAGAGGTGTGCTTTGACACGGTACAATTGCTCATGCATGAGCGCAGCAAAAATCAATTGCTGCAATGCATTATCGGTAAATCTGCAAATGTGAGTGTTCCATATCGGAACATAAATTATCCAAATAAACCAAAAAGCCAGGAGAGTTGCGGTCATGTTCTCCCAAAGTGATGATGTAATTACAAGTAGTAATTGTGCTTAGGCCCTAATGTGCTGAGATAAGTGTGATCTTAGGGAATTGAGGAGTGGGGAATCATGCTTTGGCATGGTACGAAACAACTGAGCTGAGTCTTCCCTTCAGGCCCACAAAATATTAGACTATTAGGTTGTCAAAAAGTCCATAATTTTTGATAGTTCAGGTGATGTACAGAATATATAATTCTCCAATTCTAGCTTCTCTACCATATGGACCTCCCTGGAGCTGATCATTAAGCTTGTCTATTTAAAAATAAGGTATTAGTTGGATTAAACTGTTGTCTTGAGAATTTTAAGCTTCTTTGCAGCACCATATGGAAAAAGTAAAAGATTTGTGTGTCTTTCCACCTCGCTATGGCAGCTGTCTTTTCACCTTCTTGTGTAGCAGTTACCAACAACTACATACTGTACATATTTTTGTCATGGTAGGTTACTTGTTCGCACTAGTTCTGTTCTACTCATATGGTTGGGTTTGGATCTGAAAGTAGAGAAATGTGCGTAGGAGGATACAGGCCCCAAGACTCTTGTTTTTGAAGAACTACATCAGTGCTGTGCCACATAAGAGATTATAACTGAAAAAAGCAAACATATTGGAATTCCTTCACTGTTTCCTCCATCTCTAGTTTTCTTAGTTAAGGGTCACATTCCTCTTGAGACTTATGGTCCTAAGGGTATGCTATCCAGAAAACTGGCTTTGTTCTTTTCCACAACCATGTGCATATAGAAGGTACAATCAGTCTCATTGGTTTTCAGGGAATAGCACCTGGCCCAGGAGTTATATTCGCACAAAACTTGAAAGAATCTCTAATCTTGCATCTCTAACCACCATTGTTCACTTTATCCTCTATGACACAGAAGCAAATCTCTGGATGTGAGAACGTCTTTTGGCATCTTGAGAGTTTCACAAGCTTTTATACATTCTTTGTGGGAGACAGCACAGTTCAAATGACGATATCTAGCCTACTTTGCCTTTTTCTATGGAGGGTCACCTTACAGTGACTCAGTACTAATGAATTGAGTTTGTTGGTCTTTTTACTTGCTACTTACCTACTGAACCCGTCATCAGTGAAGCAGTGACACATTGTCACTCTTAATATCCCTTCATCAAATCAAATCAAATTTTGCTGTGCTCTTTGTCGATTTTATAAAATGTCTGTGGAGTGTGTCTGTGTTTAGTGCATTATCAAATCAAATCAAATTTTATTTACACATTATCTCACTGGGCTTTGACAAACTGTATAGATGTGACACCCTCTGCCCTTAGACCCTCGAACCAGGTGAGGAAAAACTGAAAAAACCCTAAACAAGGAAAATAAGAAACCTCAGGAAGAACCACAGAGGAGGGATCCTTCTTCCTTGGACGGACAGATGAAATAAATGCCACTTGTACAGAACACAACAACATGACAATAACAGTTAACTAAAAATGTTTGAGTTGATATGAGTCTATAAATCCAGATATAGTCTGGGTATAGTATATTGGTCCAGAAGTCATTGTAATCCATGGGCTACACTGGGTAATCCAGCCTAGGATACAAGTCACAGGGTCTCCTATTCTAATGTGAGCTGTAAGCGTCAGGAAGGACCACAGCAGCATCTCCCAGAAAGACCTGCAGGATGATAAAGCACAAAGACTCTGGGGAAGAAGTAAGGTTAGTATAATGTTTCTTTAGGATATGGACATTTAGAGGAGCAGAGATGGAGCCAGAGCTCAGTGCATCATGGAATGTTCCCCCAGGAACAAGGGCTAGATAGGCCAGCCCTAACTATAAGCTTTATCAAAAAGGAAAGTTTTAAGCTTACACTTAAAATCGGAGAAATTTGACTGCCTCCCTAACTGAGATTGGAAGATGGTTCTACAGGAGAGGAGCTTGATAGCTGACGGCTCTGCCTCCGGTTCTACTTTTGGAGATTCTTGGGATCACCGACAACCCTGCATTCTGGGAGTGTAAGGTTCTGGATGAGTGATAGGGTATTATGAGCTCTTTAAGATGAGATGTTGCCTGGCCATTAATAGCTTTGTAAAAACCAGTAATCTCAAAACAACAGAGAGCATTACACTCTTTGCACCTTCATTGTGCACAGTGTAGAACATTTCTTGACCTGTGCCCTAACAGTATAAGTTTGTGTGTTTTCAGTTCGGACCATGGAGGTAATGGGGGAGTTTGGGCGTCTGTATGAACAGCAGTATGCAGTGGCTCTCTTTAACAAAGTTCGTTTTGACGTAGAAGGGGGAGGTGGCCCTCAGCCCCAGCTTTTACGCCGCAAGGTAAAATATCCGTCAAAGTCCATACTCTGCCTTTAGCCCAAACGTCTTAACACCCAGCCAAAGGTTCCCTAACAATTTGAATACACAGCAGAACACAACTATACATAATTTATTTACTCAATAATTCAAATGTCACTTAATATCTTATAAGTTTGATGCTACATCTCAACATTCTGACTTTTTTCTTTTAATTCTTTTAAAGTCATTTAATTTAAATGTCTATTTTTTTTTTCTTTTCTTGGTAGATTTGGGCTTCCATACTAAACAAAAGTTGCTACATAAATTTTCATTTCAATGAAAAAAGTGGTCCGACTACAACATGCAGAAAAGCATAAACCCAAAGCACAGGGCTTGGTATTGACCTCTGTTTTTTTTTTATTTTCACCGAAGTTTGTCTGTAAAACAAAAATGTAAACCTGTTCCAGCTGACATTGAATTCCTGCCCAGATTTCTAATAGTACTAATAGTACTTTATTAATGTATTTTTTTTGTAAAGTCTTAAGACAGGAGTTGGCTATCTCCACTTTGCTCTCTTTTTGTATTTTATTCTATTTATGCAAGCACCGTGTTAAAGATAAATGCCATATAAATATATTACTTTCTAAACAATTCTAACTTTAATCGCAGGAAAGAATTCATCAGCCGAAACATATACGTTTAAACCATGTAAACCATATCTTGCATGTAGTAGTAGTATTGTATGCATATGGACTGCATTTCAGGTGGAAGAGTTTTAATTCACATTTGTAGATTCAATAATGAAATGTGCTTTCTGACAATGGTTTTTTCTAAATGTTCCTGAGCCCATATTGTAAAATCCTTCATATAATCATGTTGGTTTTTAACTGTTTGTTGTCACCTGAGGGATCAAAAGTCACAAACATTTAACATTGGTTTTGGTTCTTGCCTCATACATGGAGAGATTTCTCCAAATTCTCTGAATCTTATAACAGTATTATAAGCTATAGATGACTAAATCGCCAACTGCCTTGTAAGTACACCTTAAGAAACATTTTGCAATGGTGGAGAGTGGTAAACCTCTCCCTAGGCCTGGGCATTATGGGTAAAAGGTTAAATATAGTTTTTTTTTATTCACTGTTCTGCATGAATAACAATTTTAATCCATACTACATTAACGCAGTAGAAAACATAATTAAAAAATTGCTTTTCCGTATATAAAATTTATGCAAATTAAAACAAAATAGTTTCTCTTACTGTTATAGCCCTTGAGCTTTGATCATTAAACATATTTTGTTTCATTGCTGTCAAATATCTCAACTGTTTTGGAAATGGGCTTGTACATTAACAAAAATTGTATCCTTCTGGTAAATACTGTAAATAGTTCTTGGTATCTGGTGGTATGGAGATGCTGCAGAATTTTTAAAACAGCTATGTTCAATAGGCAAGCACATTAAAGTGCGTTAGGCTCATACAGAGGGGGAAAAAATTATTTTATCCCCTGCTAAATTTGTAAGTTTGCCTACTTACAAAGAAATGAGTGGACTCAAATTTTTATGGAGTGTTTTATTTTATTGAGTGATATAAGTATTTGATCCCCAAGCAAAACATAAGTTAGTACTTGGTAGAGAAACCCTTGTTGGCAAGCACAGCGATGAGACGTTTGTTGTTGTTGGTCACCAGGTTTGCACACAACTCAGGAGGGATTTTGGCACATTCCTCTTTACAGAAAGTCTCTAAATCTTTCAAGTTTCTTGGCTGCTGCTTGGAAACTCAAAGCGCCAGCTCCCTCCACAGGTTTTTTTATTTGTTTGAAGTCTGAAAACCGACTTGGCCACTCCATGACCTTAATATGCTTCTTGTTGAGCCACTCCTTTGTTGCCCAAGCAGTATGTTTTGGGTCATTGTCATGCTGGAAGACCCACCCATGACCCACCATCAATGTTCTTGCTGAGGAAAGGAGGTTTTCTTTCAAGATTTTAACGTACATGACTCTGTTCATCGGCCCCTCAATGCGGTGAAATCACCCTGTACCCTTTGCACAAAAACAGCCCCAAACACATAATGGTTCCACCTCCATGCTTGACTGTGGGAATGGTGTTCTTTGGATCGTATTCGCAATTTTTCATCCTCCAAACACGGCGGGTTGAGTTGATGCCAAATAGCTCAACTTTGGTTTCATCTGACCACAGCACTTTCTCCCAAGCCTTCTCTGACATTTATATGTTCACTGGCAAACTTAAGGTGGGCCTGTACATGCGCCTTCTTGAGCAGGTGGACCTTGCGGGCACTGCAAGATTTCAGTCCATTATGGCGCAGTGTGTTACCAACTATTTTCTTGGTGACTGAGGTCCCAGTTGCCTTCAGACCATTAACAAGCTCCTGCCATTTATTTTTAGGCTGCTCCCTCACCTTTGTCATCATCATCTTCACTCCACGAGGTGAGATCTTTCATGGAACTCCAGTCCAAGGATAGTTGGTCATTTTGTGTGTCTTCCACTTTCGAACAATGGTGCCAATAGTTGTCACCTTCTCACCAAGCCTTTTGCTGATGGTTTTGTAAGCCCTGTCCCTGACATCTTTTGACAACTCTTTGGTCTTGCCTATGGTGCTATAGATATTGGAATGGAAGAAACTGATTCATAGGGCAGGTGAACTTTATATGCAGTTAAGATCAGGAGTATTGGTAATTGGTTGATTGGCTGGTGCCCAAGGGGCACACAATCTGTGGGAGCCAGAATTCTGGGTAAGCTGTTGGGGATCAAATACTTATTTCACTCAATAAAATGCACAACATTTTTATTAATTTTATATTGTATGTGTTTTATACATTTTCATCTGATATTCTGTCTATTACCATAATCAGTAAAAAAAAAACATAAAAATTTGAGTAAGCTTATTTCTTTGTAAGTAGGCAAACTTACAAATTTAGCAGGGGATCAAATAATTATCCCCCCCCCACTGTAAATAGCTTTTTCTGCTTTCTACATTCTGACAAGCAGACACTCACACACAGAACCTAGGTTTGGAGTCTGATAATGGTTTATGACTGTAGTGACGAGTCAACGCACTTCAGGGTAACTGCTGCACTGCAGACTGAGCTGCTAATGGGTTAATTTGAGATGACATCCCTGCTTATTTCCTCAATCTTCATCAATAACAAACTCTTAAACCTGCCCACCTTTTAACCTACAGATTCCTCTGGAGAACAAGTCCATCTTCTCTGGCTCACTCTTTCAGTATCTGGAGGAAAGCAAAAAATGGCGGAACCACTTCCTGTTTGTCCCAGACTCGTACAATATCAACTATTATGACAGCAAAGCAGTAAGAGGGATAGTACACTGTCCAGCTCATTGGAGGTAATTTTGATTTGATTCAACATATGCACATTAACTCTGCTCTCTGTTTTAACTGCAGTCATATGACAAGCGCCTCCATCCCAAAGGAACAATTGACTGTGCCGGCTACAAAGTTCTAACGTCTATTGAGGATTACTTGGATCTGATGAGCAACAGCCTGCCGGGTGAGGAAGGAAAAGGGAGAATGGGAAGGGAGCTTATAATGACACAATTATTATTAAAAGGGTAGTGATACTGGCCAAATATAAAAAAAGCTATTCTGCATCTGCACATTTACTGTTGGCTGATCATATCCTTTGAATTTAAAGGGTACAGTTCATAATATATGGCCAGAATGTTTGTGTAAAATGCTCAAATAATGAACTAACATTATAAAAAGAATGTGAAGAAACAGCTTTGTTGCTTTGTTGTGGTCAAAAACATCTATGTGTTGTGTCCCATGGATATATTCTGAAGTTAAAACATCAACCAGCTAACTCCGCCCTGTCCTGCCTTGAAATACCTCTAAAGGTAATAGTCGCCCCTGTAGTTTCAGCTGGGAGTTTGCTTAGATGAGTGTAATATGTACTTAATTTAACTAGACACTTCTGTAGTATAGTGTATAGTACGTGAACTGTACTGTTTGTTTCAGAGGACATACAAAAAATTAAAAATACTTACTCAGTTTGTTTAATTAGTGGCTCCCCCCCCCCCCCAGGTGTGAAAGCCAAGATTGGAAGTTCCCCTTTCTTAAAGTGTGCCACCCAGTTCCCACTGATCCTCTGGCACCCTTATGCCCGTCACTACATTTACTGCATGGTGACCAAGGAAGAGCAGCAGAAATGGCATGCTGTCCTCCAGGACTGTGTCAGACACACCAATGATGGTGAGTGATGGTGACCAAAATTCAAATTTTTCCTTTGACTAAACACAGACGATTCTTTTGTCATTACATTATTCACAAATGCATTTAAGGATTTAAAAGACATATCTCCACAAATATATTTTTCAATGCACACACAAATATTTCTTGTTTTAAATATATTAAAATATATATATAAATACATAAATTTTTATTTGTGTGTGGGTTTTCTGAGACTTTCCTAACTTGAAACCATCCACAAATGCATTTTTTTTTTTTCAGCACGAATTATCTGTAGCTAATCAGATGCCTCCATTAGTCAGCTGTGTGAACGTGTTCATATGATTGGGTGAAAAGCATAACACCCCCACGTGGAGTATTTTACTTTTCAGCCAATCAACTCAACACAACCGCACAGCAATTTCTGAATTATGTTACCAACCTATTGGAGATGAATTCAAGTTTTCAGTATGCTACAGACCCAAATGCAGTCATGTTTAAATCTCCTGCATCAGTTTAAAGTTTGTTACAACATATAGTCATCACATTAGATCATATCACAATCATAGATATGAAAGTGCATTTAGTGGTTAAATACATATAGACATGAATTTTCACAATCAGCAACTTTCTGACGACATGCTCTTGTGCTTCACGTCTAGTAACACTGCTTCTTTTTGTTTTCATGTATTTTATTAATGATCTTCACAGCTCTCCATTATAACAATCTGTTCATGATGAATGAAGAAGGCAGCACATGATCGCTTCATTTTGTGCATAAGGAGAGTCAAAAATGCACAAAACACCACTTTTTGTGAGAGCACACACAGAAAGCAGAAAGCCTGGGTTGAGAAAGCAAGTTGATAATTGCCTATAATCTCTAACTAGAATTTAAGGGTGTGTCAAGCCAGCTCTAACACAGAAAGCCTGGCTCTGCTGAAACTGCTTCATAGTTCATCCCTGTGTTGCTAAATCTATTTTCCATCATCAATACATGAGTACAGTATTCAGTGCAGCAGCTAACAGGTTGCTAATATCACCTGTCATACATTATGTGATGTTACAGAATCAATCAGTACTGAAATGACAAATGATACCAAAATAATGATGATACATATGATGGAAAATGTATTTAGCTGCAGAAGTTCGCCCTTCAGTTAACCAACCTACCGATTTCACGTTGGTAACATAATGATTCAGAAATTAGTGCGGTTATGTTCAGGTGATTGGCTGAAAAGTAAAATAACCCACATAGGGTTGTTTTGCTTTTCAGCCAATCATATGAGTGTGTTCCCACAGCTGAAAGGAGGGGGCATCTGATTGGCAACAAATACTCCCTGTTGGAAAAAAATGCATTTGTGGATGGTTTCAAGTAAGGACAGTCCGAGAAAACACACACACAAATGCAGTGAATTTCACAAACCGCAAGCAGTTTGTAAAAGCAGATGCAACAGTTTGTGTAGAAAAGTCACAACATACATACGTTTTTGATGAAAATCACAAATTATTTTAAATGCACATGTTTGTGAATTTCCATTGTATATATTTAAAACAACAAATATTTGTTTATATTTGTAAATATTTGTTGGTACATTTGTGAACCTTATTAATGTATATGTGGATTCTAATTACATTTATATAGAACGAAAAATATTTGCATGTGCATTGAAAAGTATATTTGTGGAGAGTCATTTACATTTACATCCCAAAATGTGAATCCTTCTGTGTGCATTTGGGAATTTTAAGACCAATCTAACTCCATATTATAATAACACTCAAAGTTGGTTGAAAATCAACTGATTATTTTCTATGTAAATAAGATGGTATAGAATCTTGCAACTTAAAGTGTTATGTTCTCCACTGAACTAGAAAATAACTTTATGGAATGAAACTTTGAAGACATTTCAGGCTAGTGGCCTTAATGTGTTTTGTTTTTTGTTTTTTTTTGTTGTTTTTTTTTTTTTTTTAATCCTTTATGCCTTTTTGTTGATTTAAAAAACTGTTCTGGCAGTATTTTGAATATGACAAATTTGAGCTCTGCATCTAAAATGATCCTAAGATCTCTTGCTCACTGTACATTAAAGTCAGTGATGCTAAGTTGAAAGGGATGTCACGTCTCTGATGTATAAGACCAACTACTAGTATCTGTCTTGTCAGTATTTATTTGTAAAATAAATCTGGAAAATCCAGCATTTTATATCATTAATGCAATCTACCAGTTTTTTAACGGGACTAAAGTCACCAGAGGAGATTATAATGTACAGCTAGGTGTCCTCAGCATATGAATGGTAGGATATACTGTGTGTCTTTCTGATCACGTCAAGCAGAACCAAACAAAGATTGAAAAGCAATGATCCAAGAATTACCTTTATGGATTTTTTTTTTCTCTGATGTCTTGGATATGACTGCTGTCACTCTCTTTAAACAAGATTGGTGCTTTGAAAACTTGAAACAATTATTTTCATTTTTAGGTCATGAATCAACTTATAGTTCCACTGCTGTGGTTGTGTGTCACGGTTGCACTTCATGGGTAAAAGGGATGTGATAGCAGTGCCACAAGCACTGATGGATTTTTACATTGTCACTCAACAGCAGCACATCGTTTAGAATGCACTGTGCCCAAATCTGCTCCCCACCTTACTGTTTAAATTATCTTAATCTTGACTGTTCCTCTCTATTTTTCATTTGTTTTTCTTTACAAATCTTACAATTATTCTGTAATGTTTAAAATATTGAAAGGACACAAACCTTAGAAATGTATCTGTTTTGCTAGCTACAGTACAGTTGCAGCCCTAAAACACGACAAACAAATGAAAACCAGGAACATTTACAAATTTCTGCAACTGAGTTGAGCATAAATTATAGTGCATTTTCAAATTTCTTCAGCTTAGAGAGAGGTTTTGATTGGGTGCCTAAAGCCTCTATAATGGGGAATGTTGATTAGACTGATAGTTACCATGCCTGAGCCGAGACACAGGCCAACTGAACTGGACTCCATATGTTTTCTGTGTGCCATACAGACCTCACCCATTATTTTTATTAACAGCTCTGTTGAAAAGGTGAGGTGTGGGTGCAGTCACACTTCAGGTCAACAAGCCATTCTTCTTTTACTCTCTGTGTTTAATGGTGTTGCAAAAAAGCTGCAGACCCCCATGAGTACTACCCCCTGATTTTTCCTATTGCCTCCTCAATTAATCCAAATGCAACTTTATCTCTTAATTCCTTTATGCAAAACAGAATTTGGTTTAAAGCTATTTCAAAAATTGATTAATCTTTAGGTGGAATTACAGTCATTTTCAAATCCCAGCACATCAAATATGAAGGTCTGCTGCTTTTCTCTATTTTAAAACCAGCTGATTGGAACATTCCAGAGGTAAAACTCACTGGTAATAGCGGTCATGATTGAGTATGAGAGGGGTAACCTCAAAAGGCTAAGTCCTTCATGAAAGACAGTTAAGGATTTCACCATCTGCAACCCTTAATATCATCTAATGATTTAGAGAAACTGGAGAAATCTCTGCAAGTTAGAGGCAAGGACCAAAACAAACATTGAATGTTTGATCTTTGATCCCTCAGGTGGCACAGGTGCATTAAAAACCAACATTACTCCGTAAAGGATATTACTACACGGTTTTGGGAACACTTTGTAAAACCATTGTCGGTAAACACAATTCATCACTGCATCTACGAATAGAAGTTAACACTCTACTGCCCAAAATGCAATCCATATACCAACAATATCCAGAAAGGCCACTGAACTCTCTGAGCTGAGCTCACTGAGATGGCCTGACACAAAGTAGAGAAGTGTCCTGAGGTCTGATGAATCCACATGTCAGAAATGTTTTTAGAAATCATGGATTCTGTGAGTTTCAGGTTGGAGAGGAAAAGTTCAAAATCCAGCATCTGTGACTATATGGGGGTGTGTCAGTGCCCATGACATGGGTAACTATCACATCTGTGATAGCATTGTTAATGCTGAATGCTACGTACATGGTTTCAAAATACATATGCTGCCAACTTCCAAAAAAAGATCAGACTGTTCAGCTGCTAAACACTCCCTCATGTTGACTACTTGGCCTCTCTGTTCTTTTTTTTTCTGCTCTCTTGTCTTCTGCTGAGGCTTCTTTAATTGAAAACAGCTGTGGATGTTGGTGGTGAATGTGAACCAGCGAGTCACATACAGTAATGAAAAATATGTTGCAGACATTCATTCTTTAAGGACAGGATTTTAAAGCACCACCTGCCTGATTTGGTAATTGAGAGGGGAATGATAATGTGCAGCAAGGGCTTCCATCTGGATTCAAACCAGGGGTCTGTTACGCACCCCCGTCATTTATTGTTTTTGTATTGGCATTTTCTATAGCAAGTAATGTCTACCTGCAGCTTGTTACTACAAGAAAATTCTGGCCCCCATATAGATTGTCTTAGTCTGGTGTTCTCCCACTGTCGAGTAAGACTTTAAGCATTTCAGATATTTTTTTTAATGACTGTTTGTTACCATTTTTTACTGTTTGTGAGCAGATATCATTTTGTTTGGAAACCAGACCACTTGAGGAATGCAGAGAAGTTACAATTTCTCACGCACCATTTGACTCTATTGTTGACTCCTGCCAAACAAGCTAAAACAACACACACTCACCATGGAGCAGATGTTGAGCCATAATTTTTCCTAGAAATGTACACTATGATAGTTATGTTGAAAAATGAATGACTGTAGAATAAAACATTAGGATATGTCTCTTTTGTATATTATGTTTTTACATGTGATAATATATACGTATGTAATTATCTGTATGTTCAATATGAATGTAATTTGATTAATTCAGGCTAATGGTTTTAATGTCATGGCTGATCAGAGTATCTTTCAAAGCTTTGGGGCCTTTTACAGCTCCTTGGTGGGTTTTGTGATCCAAATCTTTATATTTTCAGTTTAGTCACATCAACTTGAACACTCCTCAGCATCATTCCTAACAGCATACAGCTATTTCCAGTATAAAATTAAAGAAACAAAAACGGCTGTGCTTCCCCTACTATTGAATGTCTAAATACGTTTAGAACAAGTACATTTTTAACATTTTTATTTCAGTGAGGTGTTACTTCCAAACTTCCTAACGACTATTAATCTTCCCATCATAGGTTTATCAGAGGAGAATAAAGTCCAAACTCCAGCCTTTACTAATGCAGTACGACTTTACCGTCAAGCTCAAGGGCACTATGGCACCTGGGAAATGATGTGTGGGGTACCATCACAGGTAAACATGGCATATATAAATGAAATTGACTTAATCTGTGTCAGGAGTCAGAAGTAGAGGTGCGATCTATAACGCATACTGTCTTTCTGCCATTTCTTGTATAAGAAAAGATGCAAATTATACATCATGCAGGAAAAAAAAACCTAAGGGTTTTCCGCAAATGGCAGGAAAGATCCATATTCTCTTTTATTTATACACTTGAAAATCAAAGTTTACTAGTTCGTACTTTTATTCTACAGAAGTTGTGTTACAGGTGATGTGTCTGTCAGGCTTCTACTTACATCATTTTGTGTAGTTGAACATGCATACTAGTATGTGCTGATTGAGATGATTGTGTTGTGTGCGTATTTTAAATTTTCCGCATAGATCCTGTCTAACTTGGTAATGGAGAGCCTTCTCCCTGTGCTGAGGGATCTCATCTCCCCCCGCCTCAAAGGCAAACTCTATGAGAGGCAGAGAAACTGGATGCTGGTGAGAAAATGCACCACCCTCATATGTTTTATTCAAACCCTCAGCGTTCAATGTTAATTCTCTGAAAATATTAATAATGTTGAAGATCTGAAATATATTTTTATCTAGCACTTTGGTGCAATCATTTTAACATCGTCTTCTCTAAATTCAGTGTTTGATTTGTCTACTCTGGGTTGCTTCAGACACAGAGGGGACCTTCTGGGCCTTCTCCCTACGTACATGTAAATTATTATTAGTATTATTATTATAAGGTAAAAAAAAGACACTAGGTAAACATTAAACATAATTATGACTATTATTGTTTTTTTTATTATTTCATGATATTATCTTAGAGGTTCAACTTTATGGAGGTAATGTTTTTGCGTCGATTAGCTTTTCTTTGGTTATTGTTGGTTATTTTTTTGTGTGAGTTCTTATTTGAGTGACTATAACTGATTACATTTTCTGTCAAAGTAAGTAAAAATTCCCCAAATTCCAAATTTTTAAAATTCTTTAAAATTTTAAACAATACTATCTCAGCGAAAACTCAACCAATTTGCTTCTAACTTACACCTTACCTCTCTAACTTATACTTATACCTTACATATTTATAGTGTCAAGATTTAATCCTAAAATAACTTTGACCTTAAAAGGTAGAATGTTAAGATCACAACAGGTGATTGTGGGTAAAAATAGCCATATCTTCAAGCAGAATTCCTCCAAAGTTCCACTGAAGTAATAAAATAAAACTTTAATACTCTCTATCTCTATCTCTATATTTCATGGTATGAGCAAATGAAAAATATAACTTTTTCAATAAACAGATATTCGAGAAAGATATATTTTAGTCCATTTGAAAAAGGTTTAAGGCTACTTCAATCAGCAGTAAAATTAAAGGGTTACAGTACTTGTAATTAGATTTTTGCTATTCTTTTTTCCCTGTTTGTGAATTCTGGGCCTTAATGACATTATAGGCAGGTGTCCTAAATGCTGTGGCTCAGATGGTAGAGCAGTCATCCAGTTGGTCCAAAGGTTCCTGGTTCGATCCCAGACCCTGCAGTTTACATGTCGAAGTGATCTTGAGCAAGACACTGAAACCCAAAATTGCTCCTGATGCACACACATACACACTCATGCACTCATAGGCATCAGTGTATGAGTGTATATGAATGGTTCCTGATGAGCAGGTGGCACCTGTGAGGTAGTGTATGAATGTGTGTGTGAATGGGTGAATGCAAAACCTGTAATGTAAAAGCGCTTTGGGTGGTCAGCAATGACTAGAAAAGCGCTATATAAATACAGGACTTTACCATTTACCATGTCAGTATGTGAAACTCAAAACTAAGTGAGGTTCACTTGAGTGGAGAACCTGAACAGAACATGAAGTTCTGTCTTTAAATCTCTAATCTTTAAATGTATGTTTCCTCTGTGCAGATCAGTGATGCAGTATACAGCCAGGTGCAGGGGCAGTGCCAGGCCAAGTATGAGGCCTTGTTGCAGAAGTGTGAGGCCGCCCGCTCCTCCGTGGAGGCCTCCATACGAACAGACATGGACCAGATCATCACCTCCAAGGAGCATCTCACCAACAAGATCAGAGGTTGTGATAAGATTCTTCCTGATTATCTACTAAAATGCTGTTTGAGACTAATTTCCAATCCTTTTTGTCCTCATTGCCATTTCTTGTCGCCTTCATCAACCTTTCTGTGATTGTCTAAAGACAACGCCCTCCCAAGCATTTCCATGTGGTATCACTGTTGGTGCCATGGTTGCAAAGACAGCAATATGCGTGCCATCGGAATTCCAAGTGGACATTGAAACTTTGATCTCAGTGCTCTGATAAATGCAGAGTAAATACATGGTGGTTTTAATAAGTAGGAAAGTCTTGTTACTTAATGGTCTGTTACAAAGGATTCAAATGGCAGTAAGGGGAAACACTATCTTTTTTTTACCTCAGTATCTATCCTTTACTTTTCTATCCCTAGGGTTCTTGTTGTTTGGCACTGTAGAATTTTCATAACTTATGTTTTTTCCACTAAGGGACAAGGGTTAAGTGACCGGGTAGAGCAATGCTTCGTTCTGTTTTGTTTTTGCAATGGCTTCTGTGTTTCCTTTGTGCAGTAATTTTAGTTGATTGAACACGGATGGTTTAATTTTTCTTTGGCCATTACACTATGCATTATATACTCATTTTACTTAAAAAAACAAAAACAAAAGTTGTCAAAGAAATTAACATTTAATGCAGTTCTTGTATATGCATTCTGTTATGACATAAAACCTAAATTTCTGTATTGCAAGTTCTTAGTCCGTGTGCCATTTGTTTTTCAGAATAATAATTATCAGCATAATAACTCTCCTCTCACATGTTCTTTTCCCCACAGCTGTGGTTCTCCCGAAGGCTGAGAAGCTGCTGAAGGTGAGCATCCAACCCTACATCAGTTCAATTCTGGATGCCATGATGGAGCCAACCAGCAGAGGCTTCTCTGAGGTCCGTGACTTGTTCTTCAAAGAGCTGGTGGATATGAGCAAGAACACCCTCAATGAGGGCACTAAAGACACCTTAGCACAGGTACGGAAGTAAGGGTACAAGGTTCAGAATCAACTTATAGTGTATATTTTCCTACCTGTGTGATCTGTGTTTCAAGAGTAAAAATATTATGCACCAATTATTATCATCATCCAGTGTGCATTGATTTAAATTCTAAATAACTATGACATTCAAACTAGTGAGTAGTCCAGTGTGCTTTATGAAAGATAGTATATTTTATTATTTAATATATTTGGTAAAATTATCTTTTACCCATCACTGCATCCTCCTCCTCCTCAGCACATGGAAAAGATCTCCATGCTGGCCTTCCATCCAGTGAAGATGCAGATTTGCTACGAGAAGGTAGAACAGCTGAGTCTGGAGGGTCTTCAGCAGAGGTTTGACGTCTCCAGCCCCTCAGTGTTTGTGCAGAGGGCCCAAATCCTCATGAGAGAGGTGACTTAACATGTCGAAGTGTCAATGAATCCCAAATTGCTCCATATGTTGCGCCATCAGTGTATGAATGTGTGAATGGTTAACGTCCTGATGAGCAGATGGCACCTTGGGCGATAGTTACAGCCACCAGTGTACGAGAATGTGTCTGAATGGGTGAATGCAAAAACCTGTAAAAGCGCTATCAGTGGTCAACAATGACTAGAATAGCGATATATAAATACAGGACATTTACATTTAAAACTAAATCATTATGCTGCTTTATTAGAACTTGGGCCTTATTTTTGTATTCCCCATTTCTGTCAGTTATGAAAATATTATACTTATCAAGTTAACTGGGGTAACAAAATGACATAACTTTGGTACCGGATAACAGGTCATGAAACATGATCAGTCAGTGAGATAATTTTTCTAAACTCACTGGCTTTTCATTATCCTGAGGCTGACATGAGGCAGAAGTCTTGCCTTTAAGTGGTTTAGCCAAGTAACCGATGATACATTTCTAATTTATAGTAAAGTACCTGTGTAAAACATTGCAAAGTTAGGGGAAAAACATTAGTAATGCACTATTTCCTCATAATACTGTTCTAAAATACTATATCTCTTGTAAATAATGTATTTCTTTATGACTTTATTATAAATAGTGACAGGCAGCCTATTTTTCATGTCAAAGATTTGTACTCGAATAGAATTGTGGAAGTCTGGGAGATGGCAAAGAAACATGGTTTTAAAGGGAGTGACACTGACTTGTTTTGTGGGCCATTGGATACCCCAAAATGTACTTATGCCATGCAGTTGAGACCATGTACTATACTTGGTTTCAATAGGCATTATAAAGTTTGGATTTGGCCACATTATAAAAATAAAAGAATAAGATGTGAATTAAGTCGCTACCCTCGGGACAATGTTTTAATTGTAGTTACAAACATGCACAATACAAGTGTTTCCTTTGCAGGGTGGCTGGGCTCAGCCTTAGAGATAGGGTGAGGAGCTTGGACGTCCGGGAGAGTCTCAGAGTAGAATCGCTGCTCCTCCGCATTGAGAGTAGCCAGTTGAGGTGGTTCAGGCATCTGGTCAGGATGCCTCCTGGACGTCTCCCTGGGGAGGTGCTTCGGGCATGCCCATCCGGGAGGAGACCCCGGGGCAGACCAAGGACACGCTGGAGATATTATATTTCTCGGCGGGCTTGGGAACGTTTTTGTGTCCCCCTGGAGGAGTTGGTGGAGGTGGCCGGGGAGAGGAACGTGTGGATCTCCCTGCTCAAACTGTTGCCCCCGCGACCTGGACCCGGATAAGCGGCAAAATACGAAATAAAACGAAACATGGACAAAGACAACTACAAATCCCTAGTCACCCTTTAAACCTATTGTGCTGACTTGGTCTATTTCTAAGTATAGTACATTATAGAGGGTGGCTATAATTCTTCCTATATGAAACCCAGGGCATTGAAATAATTGCATAAATCCCCCATGTGTCCAGACTTGCACAAGCAAAGAGACCAAAGAAGCAGGCATTCTGGTGGTCAGCACCCCCCATGGAGAAATCACTTATCATGACCTCCTTGGTAGGGCCCAGGGCCAGAATGAGTGGGGAGGGGTTTACCCTTTCATTCAAGGTCATTTGTAGTTCAAGTATTGTTAAGCAACTATAAATACTCCAGCTGGGAACTCTGTCCTTAAGTCGTACACCTTTAAAAAGAACCTCTATAGTAGTTTTTAACAGTGTTCGATCATATCACAAAACATTCATCAGCAGATGGAGTGAGGCCAGTTCTCATGGAATTGTTGATGCAGATCATCACATATATACTACTGGCTTAGTTGGACTTTGTGCCGTATAGCAGCTCCTCAGTAATAGGATCATGCAGAGAATGAATTTCTTTGTGTTGTAGTTAACATACTTGAATGTGACAAACTCTTTTGCATTTTCTCTTGCATTTTGACTTTGAAACGTCATGTAGTGGCGCTAAAGTGGTGCTATTTTCAAACTGGATCAAAGATTTCATCTGTACAGTGAGACTGTTCAAACATGTGTTTCTTATTACAAGAGCCAATTTCGCGAGTTGCATAAGATGCCCTCTTTAAATCAGAACTAATGTGTTTTGTATAATTGTCACTTCAAACTGCATTATCTGTTCTGCAGTTTTGGTTTTTATGGAATCAGGATGTTAGAGAGGACAGCAATTGACTGTCATTGACCTGAGAGTTGAACAAATATCTCTATAATATATCTCAGAACAAAAAGAGGATTTTCTGTGCTATCATATAATGTATTGCCTTCTTACAATACAAAAACAAGGAACAGTTACACTGTGGCCTCCTTTGGCTCAGTTGGTGGAGGTATTGGACAAAGTCCTGTAGGACTGTTAGAAGTTGAGCACCCTCTTATGGTATTTCAGTAACTCAGTGTAATATTGAACCATTAGGAGGTTTGAATAAGGGGTATTTTTGTACACTCATTGAATTATTACATTTCAGACTTTGCATGGGTATTTTAGCATTACATCCACTGTTTTTATACTGTATGATATAGAGTTTGAGCAACAATCTTAATATTGCTTGTATATGTTTCAGAATACACTGTTTATATGAAGAAAACTCTTTACCATCTATTTTTTTCTTTTTTATCACAATTTCTATCTCTCCCTGGCTTCTCTCTCTCTCTCCTGTTTATGACTATAGCAAATGGACAATGCAGTGTATACATTTGAGCAGATTCTTCATCAGAGTCTGGAGGCTCAAGGTACAGAGGAGCTGTGCAAGACCATCCAGCGCTGCCAGGACAGGGTCATCAAAGTAAAACACACACAAACCTTGTTAGCTCTTTTTTTTTTTTTTAGTGTCTTAATGCCTTGTAAATGAATTTACACAGAATTTTCAGATAATGAGGTTTCCCCAGCATGTAGAAAAAATGATTTTAATGAAGGATTGGAACTGTTTCACTTTCAATGATTTATAATTGCCTGCATGCTGGTGTCCCTGCCCCTTAGACAGCAATAGGATATTAAAGCGAGACTATGCAGTATCTCTCGGTTGCTGTTTCTCTGATGAAAGATGGTTGTTGAATTTTATTCCCATGCCATCAAATAACCACCAACCCGTGAATGAGACAATCAGTTATCTTTGTTCAGAATCACTAATACTCAGAAACTTATCAAATACAGCAAACTAATACAGACACAATAAAGGCACAAATTTCAAGTGGGCAATAAATTATGATTTAGAGGCACTATATATATATATATGAGTCTAATGTTGTTTAGTAAAATCCTGCATAATGTACTTTTAAAACAGTTAGGTATTTTAGTTTAGTGATTCTCACTATCGGATCAGGTCATTCTAAAGGGTCACAAAATAAATCGGGGAGGTCGGGATTGAAGTGGGGAGAAAAAAAAAAGTGCTGCACAAATTTTTATCCCTCTGTAAAAGCTGTCACCAGAGCAGAGGCATTATGTATTTGGGTTTTTTATCCATCCGTCTGATTCTTGTGTACGTGATAACTCAGCAACACTTGGAACATTAACATTGGATGTTACAATAAACCGGTTATATTTTGGTGACCAGAGGTCAAAGTCACTTTTACCTGTTAAACACATTTTTAGATTTAATTCTAAATGTGTACACTAATTTGGATTGTATAGGTTTTCTGTTGTGCCTAGTTGAACATGTATGCAAAGAATCCATGTTTCAGAATTATGAGATTCTTTGCAGCAACCGCCATATTTGAAGCATTTATAGTCTTCACCATGTGACCAAGTTCTCGATCAGGCGCTACATTTGAGTTTGCTATATAAAGATGGGCGACGAGAGAGCGACAAGTGAAGCCAAAGCATCTCAGTTGCCCACTGGTGGTAGGCTGCAGAATAGGTCCAGAACCTCTCCTCCTTCATTATTGCATCTCAAGTAGGACCTAGGCCAAAATATAAAGTCAAAGTTCATCCCAAATAAATTTTTCACTCGTTCAGTCCTTATCACATTGATCTTCATTAATGTATCAACATTTATGACCAGTTTTGTTTTGATTTTTTGATTTGATTCACATGTCATGCATTTAATTTTATGCTGTAAATGTTGGTCATGATTGGCAGCTGAGATCTGCTCACGACTGGGTGTAGGCTGTATTGGCAGGTGTATGGACAGGAGCTTCTACGTGAACTTTGAGTTTTAAATTTAGACCAAGCCTACCTGACATAATTGAGGAGGAGGGGGATTATGAACCACTCTGCAGCCCACCACAAATGGATACTTTGGCTTCACTGTTGTAGAACTCTCATGTCATCTACCTGTATATACAGTCAATTTTCAAAAGCAGACTTTAGTGGTGTACAAAGTCATTAACCTAGTTTTCATCTTTAGACAGTTTTCATCTTTAGACCCTTTTCTAAAAACTCTGGTCTTGCTCTGGTGTCTAGTCATTTCAGAGTGTGTTATCTGCTGAATATTAGTGATATAGTTGATTGATGGAAAAAGTCAATCTAAAGAAAAGCTGTTGGTAAAATGCTTTATCCTGTTTCTTTGCTTTTTTTTTGTTCGTTTGTCAGAAATTTGACTATGACAGCAGCACGGTAAGGAAGCGTTTCTTCCGCGAGGCTCTCCTCCAAATCTTCATCCCCTACATGCTAAAACAACTTAGCCCATCCTCTGCCTTGGTAAGCATTCTTTCCTCAAAAACATGGACAGTTTATGAAAACATATACAAATACATGTCAAGCTTTCCAGTGTCTTTTCAGCCTTGTGCTAAATTAAGAAGATATGACTCTTATCCATGAGATTGTACAACTTTAACCATCAGGATTCTGATATATTGATCTGTGTATACCAAAAAATGTCTGTGAATGTTTGGAAATATGTTGAACTTTGAGTTGACAATTAAAAGTTTGCGCTGTTACTGTGAACACCAGGAGCTGCCAAGATTCCAGGAGCTGATCTTTGAGGACTTTTCCTGTTTCATCCTGGTGGAGAACATCTTTGAGGAGGTGGTGCTGCAATTTGTCATGAAGGACATCATGATGGGTCAGTCTTCTGTCTTTTTCATCTCATCTGTCTCATTTTACACGGTAACAGAATGCTGCTCTACTAACTTATTAAATGAAATATAATTTCTTGATACATTGATCAAGTGTGTTTAGCTTTAAAAAAAGAAAGATAAGCATGAGTACATCATTTAAGTTGATGTATTACAATTAGAACTTTTTTGACATTTCAGTTTGGAAGAGCATTCTTATTTAAAAAAACATTTTGGCTTAGAATAGTGGCT
>KV751324.1:852708-867075 GCA_001698575.1 Mola mola | reverse complement strand
AAGTTTTTTCTGTGTCTGTCATTTGCATAGCAATCAAATGAAATGTTATCTCTATAGTGCAGTTAATATATTTTTAATAATGTATGTGGTGCTGACAGAGCTTAAATATTACATTAAACTTATTTATAAAAACAAAAATAATTTCCAGAAACATGGAAATTTGTTTGTTCATCAACATGCTGCCACTTATTTTTGAATCTACTACCTGCAATGGTTTATCCAAGCATTGCTGAATGAAATTAAATAAGAAGATAACCACCACAACGTTTCACTTCAAGATTATATAAATATTTATTGTCTTAATTTTAGCAGTGGTATATCCACATGCATGCTAAACAGGGTGGCAAAAAGTTCTCCCTAGTGTATAGAAGTCATTATACATACTGTAGTCTCAAAACAGTCGGTATCAAAGAGAGCAAGTATAGGTAGTTTCTTACTCTACAGTTCCTTCACAAGACAAACTCATGATCAATGAGGGAATGATGAAAGCGAGACAACCTGCTCAGCTTTTGTTTTAACTGGTAGCCGTGGTGAAGGGAAAGCAGCGCAATGCAATAGTTTGGAAAGGCAAACAACATCATCTCTCCAATCAATGCACCGTCCTCCATTTTGTTCCACAAGCTCAAATTTAAATAAAACAGTCTTTAGAACAGTTAAAGATGTCCAGCATTCACACACCCTGGTAACTGTTGTAGACATTTCATTTTTTTTTTTTGACAGAATTACACTTATGTATACGTAAATTTGCTGGGCTACTAAAGAATAACCTGCTCGTCCACTGTGGGAGAGGGCTGAAGAGAGGGGCCACAGAGAGGCTTTCCTGAGAGAGATTCATCCAGGGTTTCTGCACCGTTCCCACACGAACATCTGTCACTGGAACCAAACAATCCACACATGGAGGGAATGACTGTCTCAAAATACAGAAAGGTAACTGAGCAAATAAGTCACTTACAGTATTTAGGACAGGTGAAGATAGCAGCTTCACTGAATGTATGCCCCAATCCAATCCATCATACAGACAAGGATAAAAACTTTTAGTGTCTCTACCATCAGTTGAATGAGCTGGTATAAAGACAAAGTTAGACGAGTGCATTCTTTACATCCATACACTGTCAATGATGTAATTAATGTCATTTTTCAAAATCATCACTCGACTCTGTTTTTATTTCTGTGGCTCAAAATTAAGAATAAAATCTTGTTTTTCCTTTGTCATATTTGAAAACATGAACAAAAAAGTGCATTCCAAACCAATGTGTAGTCATAATGAAACTAAACTAAATTAGCCTTTTTCACAATCAACATTCAATAGAAATAGTTTAAATGCACCAATCAGAGCACACAATCCCACTGCTCTGCTTTATGGCATGTGTGTCTGGTATAACAGATCCAATGATTTTCAGCTTCCAGACTTCCATCAGAAATGTAGCAGCTCTGCCTGTAAATGTAATAACTGTACATGTCCCACGTTATAGGTGTGTCCCTTCTATCAGGAAAGTGCACTTCAAAAAAGTAGAATACTGTGGCAGAGTTAAGAGTTAAACTTCTATATATTCTATATCAACTATGCATAAAGTTAAATATTTCAAGCCTTTTTGTTTATTTTGTTTTTGATTATGGCTCAAAGTCTATACAGTATAGTATAATATACAGTTATATGAAATATTCTTGTATTTTGAGATTTTTTTTGAGCTGTAGGATTTTATTATCAAAATTAAAATTTTGATAATACTTGAAGCAATTTAGTTTATGTGTAATGACATTAGACTATGTTAAATGTTCACTCTCTTAGATAACTGATGACAAATCATAATATTCTTGTTTTTTTAGATGCATTAATATTAAATTATGTTTTTTTTATTTGTATGATGCTGGTTTGTTTGATGACAACATTGACAAGTTTTTCTAATTCTTTTCTTAATGACATGGTGTAATCTATGATTGATCTCCAAGGACCTCTTCTACATGAAGGTCTAGGCTATCAACTGTTCCTTCTAATAAAAGTCTGGGAGCTCACTATATCATTTAGTTACTCTGCTTTCCTCTTAATCTACAAAACTACATTTCAGTTAAAAACTATTAGGCATAAGCACAAATATAACAGGTCAAATATGTTTTCAAAATGAGGACACCATAACAGTTCCTGTCCTTTCTATACATGTACCTACAAAACCATGGGGACAAGCCAGGTTAGTCAGATACCATAGTTCTATGTAAAAAAAAAAAAAAGTTTCTAATTCCTTTGAAATCTTCTGTATAGCAAGTTTGCACAAGAAACTTGTAAGAGCTGTAAATGCATATTGACATACAACACAGCATCATCAATTCATGCATAGAGGAACTAGACTGAGAACATGATAGCAACATAATATACCAATAAAGATCATGGTGCTGCATGGAGGCGTGCTCAACAAATATTAAAACTACACTTCTTTTTTAAAAAAACAAAACAAAAAACACTTAAATAAACTAAAGCTTGCAGTGAAAACTCAATCAAATAAAGAGTATTTACTGATGGATATTCATGAAGATCTATCAAGGAACTGATAGAGTTATACCTCAGTGGTATTAGAAAATTGTCCTTTTACTGGATTCTGCCCTATTAACCCAGGATATTATATTCAATATGTATGTCTGCTACCTGACAGAAGTCATTTTGAGTTAACAGATGTTGACTGATTGGAATTTTGTCAACAAAATAGTTAACCAACGAGGGATGACATTAAAAAAAGAAGACAATGTGGCCTCAGAACTGGAAAAATTGGTCCCAGTATCAGTCCCGTTTCAAACAAGCAACCAGCCCTGTTGACACCCTTAAAACATCCATGAATGCCTCACTCCTCATCCTCTTCCTCGTGGCTTACCCCCTCAATTCCTGTCCAGTAATAGGCTTGGACTGAACACAACAGTGTATATGGAGTGTCTGCCTGTGTGTGTGTGTGTGTGTGTGTGTGTTTTTGTGAAGTCAACTGCTTGCATCTCATGTCCAAGTTTACTTGTGGAGCCGCTAAAAGTAGAGCGTTGAGTCATCAAACAGGGGGTTCTTCACTTCCATTTCTCCGGTCTATCGATGGACACAAAGAGGAACAGATAATGGCTGACACAGCTCCGAAGCTTCAGTTTCTAATGACACAAGCTGTGTCCCAAGTCAGGGGTTGCATCCTTTACAGGCTGATTTTAAAGTACCTTTTCAGATACTCTTTCAAATTTCACCCACAAATGAGCCATTCTTTTCTCTTTATTTGAAGGATCCATTAGCTGTATTCTTAACAGTCCAAAAATATCCCGAAATTCATTTGCGTGGTGGTTGAACCTTTCCCCCCCCCAATATGGCCCAAGACAGGAAGGTGGCGAACCAGAGGGATAATCTCACTTTTAAATGCAAGTACTTTGTTCAAGTGCTGCAAACAGGAAAACCTCCACAGGCTTGACTGTCCCACTTCACTAGCTCTGTACTAGCCACTGCTGTAGCCGTCACAACCTTTGAAAGCACTGTCCTACGAAAACCAAGTCTTTGAAGGATGCAACCCCTAAGCTGGGACACGGGTACAGTCATTAGAAACGTGTTGTTTGTACATAAGAACATATTAGATACATAGATTTGGTGGAGCCATAGGTCACACGGAGCAATACAGTAAAGTATCACAGTGGATGATCATATCGGGACTTGGATACAGGTAATGAAACTGATTATTTGCTGGATTTGGTACAAAAAAATGCTTTAAGGTGTAATGAATGGATAGGAAAACAATATGTGATGTATAATGACCTTAAACTAGAATAAACACCCTGTAGAATACAATACATGTTCAGTATAGAGAGTGAATGACAGAGGGCTTGCTTACTTGGCTCAGAACAATCACCTGGAGCTTAATATCACTAAACTGACAGAGCTTGTGATGGACTATAATGATTCAAATATCGATGTTGCTAAAAATGCTCAAACATACTGTATGTTTAACCAACAGCACAGAAGATGGACACAATGAGCATGGTTTGTGTCAAATTTTGTCAGAATTATTATATGATTTCTGGAGTCACGACTAAAAATTTAACCCCTGATCATCAAATTCTGATCAGTTCATCAATGAGTCCAAGTGAATATTTGTGCACTTAAATTCATGTCAAGAAGTTCCTGAGATATCATATTCACATGAAATGTGACAGACACAGTAGTGATTAATTTAGAGCTCTGGTTCTTCTGCATTCAATTAATACCACTTATGGCTTTTAAAATTTACTAAATTTAGCAACAATATGATCTATGATTGGTATGTATGCAGGTCTATCGATTAAAATTATCCAATGTAATTATACAAAAACACAGGTGTTTGCTCACATTATAGTAAATTCAGTTCAGTAGTGCCGTGGTTTATGTTCATTTCATTTTGCAATTCTACTAAACCTTATAATTACCAGAATACCAATATTATACCTTCTTTGGTAAAAAAAAAACAACCCAAAAATAACATTCAGCATCTCTTTTGTGAATATCTAATTTGAACTCGATTTATATTGAGGCAAAGAGAGATTCTCTTTGTTGTTTTTGGCCATTTAGTCAGGTTGAGTGAAAAGAGGATACACTCACTCATGTTTGTGCAAGTCTTTTAATTTGTAAGTTTTCAGTTTGAAACCTTCTTCAAGGCATGAACAAGCCATTTAGTCAGGCCCAGCTTCCAGCGCCTGTTGGCAGATATCGAACTGCATATCCCAACAGTGTCACTGAGTCACTGGAGAGACTTACTCATTGCCACCATGTTGCCAATTTACTTCACTTTCACTTAAAAACAAATAGCCAGAACATGGAACAATGAGCTAAAAACCCTCAAATGCTGTCTGATGCTGAGGGAAACAGCAGAGCCCTTGCAATTTTTGTTGTCGACATGAATGGCTCATTTTGAATTTATTTTTAGATCAAATGATCAATTAATGTATCTTTAAACTGTATACTTGTCTTAAATTGTGATTACTACGATTAAATCAATAACATAAAGTTATTCAATACTTTTCTTTAATTCAGGTCTTCCTAATGGACTTTGTACTTTCTAACAATGATTATGGTGACTAATGATATACAATAATGTATAACTTTCAATAAAAGTTAAGGTAACAATGCAGTGGTCACTCACAGGTGCCAACCCAGGACACTCATACACCGTGAAATCTCCATCCTCGTTCTCCTCATCTGTAGTCGCTCCTGAGTTGGGTACTCTTGACTCATCCCTGTGCCTGCAGAGGTCACACACAAAGACACACAGTCATGATAATGCAGACTGAAAGAGGCCGAAAGGGCGGGGAGAGATGAGGGGCAGGAGACGACACAGATGCTCAGGACAGATGAGCGTGTCTGGGCTCTGAGGGTGACTCACTTTTCCAGGGAGAGCATCTGCTGCTTCTGGTGCTGGTAGTGGTACATCTGGGCACTGTGGGCCAGCTTCTTGTCCCCAGGCTGCAGCACGAGGCAGAAGGGACATGACACAGTCAATGATAATTCAACCACATGTAGCCAGGCTGTTCAGCTGGCATTTACTTTGTCGCACGTGTCTGTACTGCACATGTTCGAGCTGAAACTGCTGACAAGACATTGGGCTTGTCTGATACACTAGCCTGCAGTCAATGACTGCTTGAAGAAAATGTTAGATAGAAAGATTGAATGGGACTATTATTTATTTATTCATAGTTCATTTGGTAGGGATAGATCTAACCTACATAGATAGACAGGAACAGCTGTAAGATGCAAGTATCATAGTTTTTATAGTGGTTGTTGATTTTCCAACGCTTGATATGACACTGACATTTATAATGTCCATGTCAGTGTCAATGTCAACTTCTTTTATATAGTACATTTAAAAACAACTTAAGCTGACCAAAGTGCTGTACAGGCTCAACGAAAACATGGCAGAGCAAAACTATAAGCAGATAAAGAAAAATAAATAACAGTAACAGCACAATAGAGAAAAAATGTGAGTTGTCTAGCTCAAACTGAATTGAAGGCCAGGGAAAAAATGATGGGATTTTAGAGTAGAGTAGAGTCTGGGCAGCTCGAACATGGAGGGCAAGTTATTCCATATATAAGCTAGTGCGCAGGCTTGATCAACTCTGCTTTTTTACCTCGACTTGGTAACATCCAGAAGTAACTGATTGTATGATCTACTTATTCTGGCAGGAATTTGAAGATGTAAAAGATCAGATAAATAAGATGGGGCCAGCCTATTTATAATCTCGAAAAAAAGGTGCCAGGAAGTCAGTGGAGGGAGGCCACTACTGGTGTTATGTGATCAGGCATTTTAACACCACATAGAAGACAAGCTGCCGCATTTTGTATTAGCTGGAGCCGCTGAAAAGATAAGTGTTCTAAACATTCATACAACACTTGTCCCTTGAAGGATTTTTATAAAGAGTAATATAGTAAAGCTTGTTATGTTTACTTAGTAAATATCTCTGCAAAACAATATGTAAATGTCCTTGACAAAACATAAACAACCCTGTACTGTTGATAGTGTTCATTTTTTGAACTTTTTGAACTAAAATTATGAACACATCTTACAAATTGCACCTTTTATTTGATTTATCTTGGCAGCAGTTTCTCGAAATGTACAGTCATTTAAATTTGGAGTAACTGTATTCACTTTAAAGGTACACTAAGAAGAATTTCTTAGTGCACATCAGAGAGAACACGGCAGTGGTGAAGTGCGCCTAGAAACTGAATAGAGAGAGAGAGACTTACTGATCGACTGCTTCATGGGAGTTACATTCCACAGTGTTTCTGTGTGTGTAACTCTACAGCAACAAAACACTGTGATGTTCCCTTGTTGCTGTGTTATAACACAGTACCAACATCATACATTTTGTAGATTTTTTTTATGATAATCCTGCACTGATTGTTATTAACTTTAAAAATTGTGTATTCTATAGAGTTTGGTTTGGAACTTTAAGAAGTAACTGTCATACCACAGAAACTTTCTACTCACCAAACTGTTAAAGGTTTGGGATCTCATCAGTCCATTTACAGGGTAGTCTACCTTCTGAGTTAGACGCAAACCGCTCTGCAATCTGTAAAAAAATAAATACATAAATAAAACACACGTTTAAAACGGTGCAAAGTAAACAATTCCAGCATCATTATAAAAAATTTAGGGTCAATAACTTAAGAACAAATTCTTTCAAATGTCCACTTGACTGAAACAAAAGTGATTTAGAAAACCTTTATTGAGGTGAGTTTGAGACATGCAATCACTTTCGCAGAGCAGCTAAGTCTTCCACATTACTGTACATGTAAGTTATGTTCACCTCTGTAGCTTTGACGCCAACCATTCTTTTATTTCTTATGTTTAAATCTGTCTCAGAGTTTTCTCTAAATTATATTACAAACAATAGACACAGGACTTCATGACTTAAGTACAATTAATTAGTCAATTATTACAATATACATTTTTCAAGTCTGCTTTTCTTACAATCTTTCTCTTGAGTCTTTGATAGTAAACAGAATGTCTTTGAGTGCTGGATTATTGCTAAATTTTAAGACAGAATTAATTTAAGTCATAATGCTGTCAAATTTTCAGACTCTCTTGTCGCATGGTGAAAGGGTGCAAGGTTTCATGCAGTAAATTAGAAACGATGACATGAACATCTTACCTGACCCAACAGGCTCCTGCTATGACCAAAGCCAACGACCCTGCTATGATTAAGACGCTGCTCATTACTGAGAAGAAGTACAGAGAGAGAGTAATGAGAAAGGAGCGATGCACCAGCTTATAGGTGTCAGAAGAAGACATGATCCCTGATGAAAACTCTCCAAATGTGTCTGAAGCAGAGTGCAGAGCTGCTGAGTATAAGTGTCTGTTACTGCCACAGAAAACAGCATTGATGACAGTAATAGAGGGAGGCAGAACTAATTGACAGCAAAGCAACAGCTCTGTTCTCCACAAAACCCAGAGTAGATCTGTGGTCAGTCCCGAGATGTCAGAGCATGCACTCTCAACATTTCTTTAGACAAAGGAGGACATTTTGCTAAACTTGCATAAAAAACAAAACAAAAAAACCCACACTTTCATTTCAAAATGAGCCCCACCATCACCTGAGGTGCGCTGGCCTCAGATCAGCTGTTTTAGCTGAGTTTGAGGGATTTTAATTTTTTTACATTAACAAATATTTTAGAGATTACGATAATATTGCAGCTGTTTGCTATCTGACAACAGATGATGCTGCTCTATTGGAGTCACGTGGCTCCATGAAAGTTTTAAGTTGTGTGCAAAGTACAAAAGCTTTATTTTAACTGTTATTGGCTTACTGTGGTTTAGTGTGTTGTGCTTAGGTTGTAATGGTGGCTGGCTGCAAAAGACAGTTCCAGTGTTGGGCCAGTTAAGATGTGAACTGGATGGAAATGTGTGCGGGTTGCTCCTGTGATGGAAATGTCCTGCACACAAGCATCATTAAAATACATGCTTGTAGTTTAATTATAGTTTGTAGTTTATAGTTATAGTATAGTAATAGTTTTTTTTTATTTCAAGTGGAAGAAAGAAAAAGAACCCATGTTATATCTAAAGGAAAAAAAGACTTACTGATGTAGATATGGTCATTAGAGGGATAGGGGAGAATAATGGGGTCACTGAGCATAGCAGGTGTGTAGTTTGTGGTGGTGGTAGGTGGAGCCACAGTGGTGAAGCGGGTCCTCTGGCTCGCGGTTTGAGCTTTGGTAAATGGTTCATGGACAGAATTAGATTTAGGTACATCCTGGAAGGGTGCAGCTGAGATGAGAAAATAAAAGAGGCATTATGTCAGCAGGGACAAGGTACTAAAAACAAAAACAGGTGAAGCAGTGGTCTAGCAGTACCTGGCAGCCTGGACCAAGTTCTCTGTCCACTGATGATGGTAGAGAGGAAGTCGATCTCCTCATCCAGCACAGGGTAAGTGCTCACCTTAACTGGAGTGACAAAAAAAATTCATCATGAGTCATTACATCCCTTAACTCTAATATTGAGTCGATATGTCAGTGCGTCCTTATTTTAAAATAAGGATGCAGATTACAACAGAATTCAATATTGTTTGTAATGTATATTGCACACCTAATTGAAAACACATTATTTTTTATTACTTAATATTTATGACAATGCTATTTTGTCAACCTATTGTAAATGTATTGTGTAATACATCATTTGAACTTACTAAATAAGGTAAAATTACTGCTGCTGCTGGGTATACTGCTTAGGTTCATGGAAGTAGATTTAAAAATATATATGTATGTAGCTGCGCATATATACAGTGAGTGTGTGAATGAGTGAGTGAAGATATACAGCTGAATAGCTCAGTGGTTGAGACCACCTGCATCTGTGCAACATGGAAGCTCCTGTCAGGCATCATTGCAGCCAAGATGAGTAGGAATGTGGCTCAATACATGAGCAGGGCCCAGAAAGGGGGTTGGTAGTGACACCAGATGAGCCAAACAACAGCTACTGGTTGACACAGCACAGCTGGATTGACTACAAAACAGCCTATGTCTCAACACCACACACATGGATACTGGAGTGCTTTGAGAGCTGTACATGATCAACAGGACACTAAGAATTTTCATCAAGAACTCAATGGGGCTACAGGAAGATAACTCTAGAAGCCAATTCAAGGCCAGTTGCCCAAGTTGGCATCAAGTTTGGCATATACCAAGGAGAGGCCCTGTCCCCTCCTGCTGTAATCTGTCTGAGGGGGCCCAGCCAGATTGCTGCAAAGGGTGGTTTCGGATAGGTTCAGAAATGGAACGACCAGAACTTCCTTTACATGGACTTCAAACTGTAGACAAAGATTGAGCGAGACATCGACTCACTGATCCACATCACCAGGATCTACAGCAATGACATCAGGCTAGACATGTGTAGCTGGATGATATCAAAGAGAGGCAAGACGATCACAACTGTAGGGGTTGAACTACCAGAAGGTAACGTAACCAATGTTCAGGTCAGCTACAAATTGCTTGGAAATTGTGAAGAGGCCGTAAGTCAGCCAGCCACAGCCAAATACCTATGTAGAGTAAGGCAGGTCCTGAAAAGTCAGAATAAGATCTGAGCTATCAACATCGATGCCCAGCCAGTGATTAGATACCCCACTGGTATAATAACCTGGCCAAAGGAGGGCAAACAAATCCCTGGAACAAAATCTGAGATCTCTGTCCAGAAGATTGCAATCCTAGGAACAGCTAAGATACTGTGCAGGGCCCACAGGCTCTTAGGCCTCTGGTAGAGGACCTGAGCTTGAAGGAGACACAACACTGTCAACAGAAGGCGAGTGGGTTTCTTTTTTATATAAATCCAGTGATCCTGCTGCACTGCAGAGTAACAACACACTGCCTGGGAATTTATGATACTGATGAGTCGGAGGAAGTAACACAGGAATGAGCGTTCAGAGTGATGCAGTATGTGTATTTGTGTGTGTGGTTGTGTGTGGGCAGGAAGGAGGGTCTATGTATATGTGTGCAGCACAGCTGGGTGACTCTCATGCATATTAATATGTGTAGTCTGTGTGTAGTCTGGTAACATACTAATATGTTTTGCAAGTAATGCTATATGGGGTGCACATCTGTCAGATATTTCTTATCTGTGTTTCTTCTTAAATATCATAGTATTGGTATGCTGTATGTGCTTAGGGGCAGGGATGTGGGTGTATGTTTTTGGACTGCTCGGTGTTACAGTCAAGCCTGATTGCTCAATGTGTGGGTGGGTTGATAGCAATGCCGAGAAAAAAAAAAGGAGGAAAGGAAAGAGAGCGAGGCAGAGATGGGAGGTGGGATGGCTTTTCTTCATGAATGAGAAGAATCACTATGGCAACAAGGAGAGAGAAAGAGAAGATGAAAAGAGAAACAAAACCACTTTGTTTGTTGACCGACACAATCGACCATCAAACTGAATACAAACTCAATGTCTAAGATTTAAGAGCCACACAGAAAAAACTAAGAGGAGCAATGAGATGATACTGGAGGAGGAAAAGTATGAGAGATGTGGAAGAAGGACCGTGTGAAGAGAGGGTGACCTCACGCTCACAATTACTTTTTTTTTCTCTCTCACTATAGAGGGTTGTTCAGCTGGCAGCAGGGCAGGTATTCCGTCACTCTGGCCTTTTTGTCAAAACGGAGGAGGAGAAATCTAGAACCAAGTTGTCCATACATAAATGGTAAATATAAATGTCCTATATTTATATAGCGCTTTTCTAGTCATTGTTGACCACTCAAAGTGCTTTTACACTACAGGTTTTGCATTCACCCATTCACACACACATTCATACACTGGTGGCAGTAACTACCTCCCACGGTGCTACCTGCTCATCGGGAGCGTTAACCAATCACACACTCATACACTGATGGCGCAGCATTAGGAGCAATTTAGGGTTCAGTGTCTTGCTCGAGGGCACTGCAACATGTTAACTACAGGGTCTGGGATCGAACCAGGTACCTTCCAATCACTGGACTACCGCTCCACAACCTGAGCCACAGCCACCCCTCATATATCTCATATATCACAAAATATACATAAAGGCAGCTATCTCTTGCCCAGTAAAGTGTTACAGCTTTAACTGGTTTCTGAGTAATGCCATTGTCATACCACCTTGTGTAGGAAGCAGTAGCAAGAAGTAGTGTGTCCACTCATCTGTGCATATATGGGTGTGTTGGTCCTAAAGGAGGATCATTGCTGAGGGAGCTACTCTGGTTCTGTATGGAGTGGCAGAGAAGCATGTATACTGGTGGCTTCAAGGTGGAGGTGTGACTGCATCAAGGATCAGCCCTTAGCCACTTCTTGTTTGCTATGGTGATGGACAGACTGACGGATGAGGTCAGGCAGGAATCTCCGGGGATGATGATGTTTGCAGATGACATTGTGATTGGTAGTGAGAGAAGGAAGCAGGTGCAAAAAACCTGGTGAGGTAGAGGTATGTGCTGGAAAGAGGAGGAATAAAAGTCAGTTGTAGCCATACAGAATACAACGGTGCAAATGAAAGGAAAGCAAAAGTGATAGGAAAGGAGGGTAGTGAGTAGTTTACAAGAGGGTGGTGAGACCAGCAATGTTGTATGGCTTAAAGACCAAAAGACAAAAGGCAGAGGTAAATATGTTGAGATTCTCTTTGGGAGTGACTAGGATGGACAGGATTAGGAACGAGTACATCAGAGGGACTGCAGAGGTTGAAGTAAGAGAGGCCAGATTCAGATGGTTTGGACATGTGCAGAGGAGGGACAGCGAATATATTGGTAGAAGGATGCTGAAGATGGAGCTACCAGGCAGGAGGCAAAGAGGAAGACCAAAGACGAGATCATGGATGTGGTGAGAGAGGACACGCAGAATGTTGATGCCAGTTAATATGTGGCATTATGTTAATTGTGCTATTTGTGTCAGTCAATACCTTCCTACAATATTTGAACACATTTGTCTTGTTGGTTATCATCTATAGCCACCACCAAGTTTGCTGCTGTTGTTACAACTTCCTCACTGATATGCACATGAAAAGCAGGACTCCAGTATATAGTGTAGGCACATCCAGTTGTTTTACATGTATAGAGCAATTAATTTAATGTCTCAACTGACCTAAACTGTCACATACAGAATTTCATATTGGTTTTCGTTTCGTTTCGTTTCGTTTTCTGCCGCTTATCCGGGTCCGGGTCGCGGGGGTAACAGCCTGAGCAGGGACATCCAGACGCTCCTCTCCCCAGCCACTTCCACCAACTCCTCCGGGGGGACACCAAGACGTTCCCAAGCCAGCCGAGAGATGTAATCTCTCCAGCGTGTCCTTGGTCTGCCCCGGGGTCTCCTCCCGGATGGGCATGCCCGAAACACCTCCCCAGGGAGACGTCCAGGAGGCATCCTGACCAGATGCCCGAACCACCTCAACTGGCTCCTCTCAATGCGGAGGAGCAGCGGCTCTACTCTGAGCTCCTCCCGGATGTCCGTGCTCCTCACCCTATCTCTAAGGCTGAGCCCAGCCACCCTGCCAAGGAAGCTCATTTCGGCCGCTTGTATTCGCGATCTCATTCTTTCGGGCACTACCCAGAGCTCATGACCATAGGTGAGAGTTGGGACGTAGATTGACCTGTAAATTGAAAGCTTTGCCTTATGGCTCAGCTCTCTCTTCACTACAACGGACCGCTTCAGCGTCCGCATCACTGCCGACGCTGCTCCAATCCATCTGTCAATCTCCCGCTCCATTTTCCCCTCACTCGTGAACAAGACCCCGAGATACTTGAACTCCTCCACTTGGGGAAGCGACTCTCCCCCGACCCAGAGTGGGCAATCCACCCTTTTCCGGCTAAGAACCATGACCTCAGATTTAGAGGTGCTGATTCTCATCCCCGCCGCTTGACACTCAGCTGCAAACCGTCCCAGTGAGAGCTGGAGGTCACTGTTCGATGAGGCCAACAGGACCACGTCATCTGCAAATAGCAGAGACGGAATCCGGAGGCCACCGAACCCAACTCCCTCCGCCGCTTGGCTGCGCCTAGAAATTCTGTCCATAAAAATTATGAACAGAACCGGTGACAAAGGACAGCCTTGGCGGAGACCAACCCTGACTGGGAACGGGTCTGACTTACTGCCGGCAATGCGAACCAAGCTCTGACTCCGACAATACAGAGATTGAATAGCCCGTAACAAAAGGCCATCTACCCCATACTCCCGGAGCACCCCCCACAGGATACCTTGGGGGACACGGTCATAAGCCTTCTCCAGATCCACAAAACACATGTGGACTGGTTGGGCAAACTCCCATGCCCCCTCCAGTACCCTCGCGAGGGTATAGAGCTGGTCCAGTGTTCCACGGCCAGGACGAAAACCACATTGCTCCTCTTGAATCCGAGGTTCAACTAGCAGCCGCACTCTCCTCTCCAGCACCCTGGAGTAGACCTTCCCAGGGAGGCTGAGGAGTGTGATTCCCCGGTAGTTGGAACACACCCTCTGGTCCCCCTTCTTGAAAAGGGGGACAACCACACCTGTCTGCCACTCCAAAGGCACAGTCCCCGATGTCCACGCAATGTTGCAGAGGCGTGTCAACCATGACAGCCCTACAACATCCAGAGCCTTCAGGAGCTCGGGACGGATCTCATCAACCCCCGGGGCGCTGCCGCTGCGGAGTTGTTTGACAGCCCCGGCGACCTCGACCCCAGTGATGGGAGAGCCCAGCCCAAAGTCCTCCGGCTCTGCCTCTTCTTCAGAATGCGTGTTGGTGGGATTGAGGAGATCTTCGAAGTATCCCTCCCCCCGCCGAACTATAGACTCAGGTCAGCAACTCCCCTCCCACACCGAAGACCGTGTGGACGGGGTTCCGCTTTCCCCTCCTGAGTCGCCGAACAGTTTGCCAGAATTTCTTCGGCGCCGACTGGAAGTCTTGTTCCAGGGCCTC
>KV751324.1:840473-851266 GCA_001698575.1 Mola mola | reverse complement strand
TTATATATTATATATTTATTTTCATCAGTGGCAAATAACTGGCACTAACTGGCAGATTACCATGACAACTTCTGGGATATTTATATTTGAGCACACTATGTATGTTGCACATTGATCTTTGATCTACTATTTACCTTTCATGGCATGAGCAGAGTGAGAGGTATGCCTCTTTCGGACAACACAGCGGCCATGGGAGTTCTCCACCAGAGCGTGCAGGCAGCGGCCGCAGTGTGAGCTGCCAGGTTTGCAGAAGTGTCGTCCTGCCCGGGCACAGTCTAAACTCCGAGGGCACAGCGGCGATTCTGTGAAGAAAGACATGACATGTCAGTTTGAAATAAAAGTATTATCCCCATGTCCAGATTATCCATTTTTATGTTATAATTTTCAATCCAACATTAAAATATCTAGGTAACTCGGTCATTATGGGTACATTGTGTATGTATTTTATTTTGGGGAGCAGGGGTTGTTTAATGACACAAAATGATGAGAAAATGTGAAATCAGGCAAAAAAAAAAAAAAAAAAAAAAAAAAAAAAAAAACCCCGCCGGCCATATTGGACTGAAAATTTTCTTACTCTTATCTTGTCATTTAAGATTGTACAGCATTTTGGGCCATGTAAGTTGTTTTTAAATGTGCCATATTAATAAACCTTGACTTTGACCTTAAACTTACCCTTAAAGATGCAAGATGGCGCCGTGCCAGCGGCAGCATGTTGCAGCAGCTCCCGGTGACCCGTTCACTAGTGTGATTTTTGTTGTGATTTTTGCTGTGTATTTTGTGTTGTTTTTCTTCTTGCCTTTTGCACTACATGGTGTACCTGGAAAACAACAAACCCCAGGTCCCGTTCCAACGTTTCTCAACGTTTTGAGACATGGGTTTCTCAACCCATGTCTCCGCTCACAACACGGAGCCAGAGCCACAATACCGCCGGCATTGTTTACACGTGGGATCAGCTGATCCCCCTGAGGCAGTCTGCTCTCACTGACGGAGAGAAGCCGTCCATCCCCGGGGTGATTAGGAGGCGACGCCGTGGCTGCAGAGTGGGGGCTAAAGTCAGGATGAAGAAGGAAGTTTAAGCCCTGTATTCCTGTAGTCATCGTAGGAAATGTGAGATTTGCCAGCGATCTGTTTTATGTCCACTGGTCCTGTACCAGAACAATATAGCTGCTGTGACAAATTAATTTCCCTACGGGGATTAATAAAGTTATCTCTTATCTTTATCTTATCTAAACCTTCAAATGTTCACTATTCTATTATATAAGTGATGAAAAATAATGACATTTAAATTTTCAGAGATGCACTAGTACTGTACAAACATCAATCATTCTAGTCTTAACTTTCAGCAAGAAAACAAATAACCATACTGTAGGTTTCCAATGAATAAAGCCCTAGCATGACACTGTATGGATTCATCTTCATCCACATTAACATAAATCAACAGGCCTCTGGATAAAGTTGCAATGTTTATTGGAGTGGGTACAAAATAATTTGTTATTTTCAAAGTTTACAAAGGACTAATGCAGTAATGGTAAAAAAAAAAACAACAAAAAACCCCCCAAAAACCTGACTGCTCATACTGGCCACATGGAGCAAAACTGTTCTCTTTTAACCATTCTAAAGTAAATTATCCACACATTTTAAGATATTTCAACAAATGACTTAATTCATTATTAAAACTCTGAACTGTGATTTTTCAATTTTTCAATCTTTAAAATGACGTATTTTTTTCATTTCCACCTTATATGAACTTAAATTATTCAATTATCACTTCAACATTAAATAAACTCGTACACGTATGTCGAGAAGGGACACATCTTCAGTAGCCTTATTAAAGCAGTTATTAAAAACTCATTTCACTACAAAATTAGCACCACAGATCTTACTCTTGAGTGACAACAGTGAAAGCAGCATACCCAAAACTGAACAAAAACTATGTATTTGAAGGCCAAAAAAAAAAAACTAAGCTTTATTCTGAAGAATTTTAAGGACAATGGCACCTTTGAAAATGGCCCTGTGACTTGTGAGCGTGAAAGTGGGCAGCCTGACCTCATACTGATTGGATGCAGGTGAAAGTCTGACCTCGTTTCGGTCTGGAAAAAATGTTCCTGATAATGAACACCATGTCAATTCTGTGTATTCCTTTCACTTTTGTGAATAAATTCATTTTTCTTTTCTCAGTAAGACAACATACTTGTAACTGTGTGCAAGTGCCATGCTGTAGTCAGGATGTGGTTGCCCTAGCATAAAGACTGGAAACAGTAGAAGATGAAGAAAATTCATGTACCACTTGGGGATTAGTAGCCTGTGGGCAAGCCATTTGTAAATTAAATATACAATGTACATGTCACTACATTTTTAAATAACTTTATGGAAAAACTAAAATTATCACATCGCCAGTATTCTTCCATGCATCAAAAAAGTTGCAGCGTCCATCTATGTCTAGACTAAAAATACAACAGAGAGGTTGGTCACATAGTGCAATGACAATCACTTAATAACTTACATACTTGAGGTGAGATATAATGTTTCAAATATAGATGTTGAAGGAATGAGGTAACAAATTCTGAAAGATAGATTCAACCAAACAGTAGAGAAGATCTAAACAATCAACACATTTTGTAAGAAATTTTTGCATAATTTCCTCTAACCATGAGCAATATTCATAGTGGCATTTGTTCTTGTCAAGTAATTTTTATTTACATAGTGTCAAATTTGTCTATCCATTAGCAGGATTATATAAAAACGAGTTGGACTTCTGGGTGGATTTCAGAATGGGGAATCAGCCGAAGACAAGCCATATTTGTTTCCTGGGCTTATACCCGCACACACACTTAAAAGACTGTTCCAAGTTTTCTTTATTTGTAGATAATGCCTTTTACTGTGGTTCACTGGAGTCCCTGAGCCTTAGAAATGACTGTGTAATCATTTCATCCATATTTCAATAATTCTGTGTCACAACTTTTTGTTTTACTGAACTAAAGAATAACTTTATTAGTAAAACGTAATTAACTGATTGATTTAGAATCCGAGGGTGCGATTGCTTTTTCACACAGGGCCAGGTAGAGTTGGATAGCTTTTTCCTTCAATATAAGAAATCATTTAAAAACTGCATTTTGTGATTACTAAGATTATCTTTGTCAAAATTAAAGTGATTTTGATGACATGAAACATTTCCGTGTGACAAATACACCACATTCCTCTGAAAAACAGCTTTGCTGCATATGCTACCCTACAGGAAGTATCTGTTTTACATGTGGTTATAGTGTGAGAGGGCATTGTTTTATTCCTAACAGTGTCTTTTACTTCCCATAAGACATCATCATCACAGTGTGCAGGGAAGAATAAAGCTGCACTCCTAGATGACCTCTGGCAGCACTCTGATGCCACAGGGAACACAATTAGACCTTACTATCAACATTAACCCCTTTAGCTTAATTGTCAGGACCCTTCTCGTCTCTCCTGTAGGAACCTGGTTGTCATGACAACTGCCATGGTAACTGAGAAGGGGTGACATCACTCAGGGGGTGAGTCACCACACAGAAGCACACAATTAAAAAATGGAAGGTTTGTCTCATGCTGGTGTACTAACAAAAAAAAAAAAAAAAAAAAAAAAAAAAAAAAAAAAAAAAAAAAAAAAAAGGATGCCAAATGTAAAAAACAGATATGATCAGAATTTTCATTTCAGGCTTTAAATGGAGACTACAATTCAAAAGACTGAAAACAAGGGCAAACGTCTATGCAGGACAGCAAACTATGCTTCAAAAAGACATCTCTATGCAATGTGTCTCCAGCAATCAAAACTTTATGCAGACATGTTTAATAATCTAACAAATGCAATTTAAACAAAGAAATGTACTGTTCTGAAATACTAATAATTTCAACTAATAATTTGTAGAGTACGTGTTTATGTATTGGTCCTAGCTGCACAAGGACAAATATCACATCCCGGACAGCTATAGTTCAAACATACACACACTAATCTGCCCTTGGAGAATATAAAAGCAGTGGCTAATATAGGCAAAAGCTTGACAGCTGAATGAAGGAGAGTAGAATGCACTGGGGCAACAATAATTCCAAACTTGTCTCAGTGTAAAGCACAGTGATCCTGTGTGTCTCATGCAGTTAATTTCCAGAACCAAAGTATCAAACGAGATAGCATAGTTTTGGTACTGTTTTGTGCTGCACTCATGAACTGTCTACGTGCCAACAGGAAGAAGTGGTGAAAACGCTGCACTGAACTCTTTCAACTCCAAATTTTACATTCAAATACAACTGCAGAGTGGCTCCATCAAGGATGTTTGAAAAAAGGTTGTAAAGTGCATTTAGATATGTATTATATGAGTGTAGTTGTGCTGTCAGAGCAGCTGACATTCCCACACACTTTGTTCTAAAGTCACAGTTTCCTAGCAACCTCTTGTCCTGAGTTTGATCAGTGGAAACACTTTATCTTAAAGGTTGTGTTCATAATGAATGACATGTCCTCCTATTACTTATTTGATACTTTAAAAAAAGGGAGTAACATCATGACTAGAAATAAAGATTGGGTGGGCAAGTGTACGGACAAGAATCTGATACCAAGGCTCTGCTGTAATGTACAGAGGTGATTTACAGTGTATCTGATGAGTAAGACCTCATACGGTAGGCATGGATGAGAGAGGAACAACGGCAGAAAAGTGAGATAGTATCAGAACTTCAGCAGCGACAGAAACCGCGGTGAGGATATGTAATATTTTCTGTGTGGATGCTCAGTAAGTGGTAAAAGGTAACACTTAAAGCTTTTTGTTTTGTTTTTCTATGCCATGCTCATATAAAATTCAGTAGATCATGAATGCAGGGAGGGATCATTTAGCATGTTCATTTTGATGTTCTCTGAAATAGAAATATCAAGCAGATTCACTGAGAGCAACACTGTTAATACAGAGTTAGTTTCATCTGCATAATGCACAGAGTTATTTTAAAAAAACATTGCAATGGCTATAAATGGCATAATTTATTACAAATATATTTTAAATTGTGATACATTTAAAGTTGTTAAATTTGGAATGAGCACGATGAACACCATGAGCTATATAATAGAGCTGAATACCCAGGAAGATGCCAGTGTTTCATTTGTAGACTTCTTAAATGTTTGAAAAAAAAAAAAAAAAAAAAATGTAAACAGGAACATGAGGCCCAGAAAGTGCATTACTTGCATATTTGTATCACCTGCATCTTTGAACAAACCTTGTGGAGCTCTGCAGACATATGAAAGCACATTTAACTGCTCCAAGAATACAAAAGAAAAAATAATGAGACAATTAAATGAGCTGTGCAAATGTACACTAAGTCTTATTTGACTGGACTGAAGACTGAAACAACAGAGCAGAAGAAATTCCCTGAAGAACATCAAATTTAATGGCAGTCCATCAAATAGTTGCTGAGATGGTGTGGACCAAAGTGAAAGCTACACAGGCATAGATAATCACTCTACCAGCAGAGCAACAAACAATAGAAGAATGAGTGCAGTGTAAACTGCACACAGGTTTCATGATTTTCAAAATTACAGAAATATTTAAATAAAAAATAAAACAGCATCTGTGACAGGTCCCCACAGTTTTAGCACCTGCTCTGTGTCTCCTCTTTATGCTAAATGAGGCAGTGAATGAAATGTAACGCTGTAACAGTGGTCTTCAATGAGGCACTAAAGGTTCCCAAGGACATGGGCCTGTTTCCTGTGATGTCTGTGCTAGATGGACATACCCATGCCCATCTAAGTTCAGAGATGCGTCATAGGGTCAGAGAGAGAGAAAGTTGCTTGGTTAGAGGTGTGCTGATCGACCTTTCAGCCACTCAGAGGAATAAAACATCTGTTCTTCAGAACATACCACACTGTGCAAAAATCTTGGGACACTACCAGCTTTTTTGTTTTAATATTTATTTCTAAGTCTCTTTAAGATACAATCGGAAAATAAAGAAAATATATTGGTATTTATATGTACTGTATGTTGCTTTTAAAAAAACACTAATCCCCTGGTATATTGTACCCGGCTTCTTCCAGTACTTCCCTTCCTCTTTAGATTTATGCTGTCTTTCATTTCTTTTTTTGGCCAGGTGATCCCATTTTATAAAATTCTGGTCTAGATTCTGTTGAGGCTAGTCTATGGCTTTCAGTGTTTTATCACCTTCAGGATATCTTAGATTTTTTACCCTGTTCCCCTTCTGAGGAAGTATTTTTTTGGCCTCTACCCTTCCACAAAAGGTATTCCTGATCAAGCTTTTTCAGAATGTTGAAAGTAAACTTGGCAGCCCGATTGAAGCTGCCAGATGCTGAGCCAGCTCCTTGCTGGACTTCTTGTGGTCTCTCAAAGAAGAAACTCTGAGAACTTTCTATTTCCCGAATTTTCTGTTTGCCTTACATTTAAGAGATTGAAAAATAAATATACATGATCATTACAACAATGATAAAATAACAAATCTAATAGTGGCCTGTGTCTTTTGCACAGTGCTATATACTGTACATCACACACTGGTGTGAAACTGAACCTATTGTCTTTTTACTCTATAATATTCGCTTAACAATGATATGATACTGGTACCAAAAGGGATTTATGATAAATAATATATTATTTTGTTTTAAAGTATTTTAATGTTTCCTCTGCTTATGGCCTTTTAAGAACTCATGAAATGAACAGTAACATAAAGGCCAAGGGAACTTTTAGAAAAGAACAACATATATTTGCCAGAATTAGAAAGTGGTCAAAAGTCAAAGTAAGAAATACCAGTATGAAAAAATAAATCTTCATTATTGAACATAAAACTCATTGTAAATAAATAACTCATAAAATAATAAATATCAAAGTTTGAGTGTTTATTTTTCTTGAACGAATATTGTCTCCTAAAATCAGTGACTCCGGTTGAGATATTTTGGATTGGTACCCCATATACTGTCAGTAAAATGTCGTTTCTACATTGATTTGTTCGGCCACTTCTATTTAAAAAAAAAAAAACCCTCAACTCTTGCAGTCAATCAACAAAAAAATCATTTTATCTTTAAATATGATATTACCTGTAATATATGTGGTACCTACAAGACTCTCCTACCAAAACCATCAATGTAAGCCTGCTCATGACAGACAGACACATGAATGACAAAGAGATTCCAAATGTTAATCAGTAATTGGGAAAGCTTCACTGCTGTTTTGATAGGTGATTCTGCTAAGTATCCAATTGAGGTACTAATTCCAACATAACCAGAAAATACATTCATATGTTCAACACTTCACTATAAACATGAAGCCTGGATTAAGGCTTCATGTTTATAGTGTAGTGTCTAACCAATAGTGTGTTTATAGTGTTTATGTGTTTATAGTGTGAGGCAGAGCATTTTATCCTGTTGCAGCAGATCTGTGCAGAGTATCCACACTAATCAGATTAATGTGGTTTCAACATTTGCGTCAAAGCAAACCTTGTCAACACTCATCTTGTGGATGGACCAAGAAAACTTCATGTGCAACCTCATTAGTAATTATGTGGCCATATAATTTTTGGATCTCTTCTTTGTGAACAAATTTAACAAAAGCACTGAATTTCTACGCCTTAACTCTGCCACCTCCAGTTCTGCTTCCTGTCGTTTGGTCAGTGCCAATGTCTCCAAACCATACAACAATGCTGGTCTCACTACCCTCCTGTAAACCTTTCCTTTAAATTTTGCTGCTACTCTTTTGTCGCAGATCACTCTTGACAATTTTCTCCACCCACGCAACGCGCGCTTCTTCACCTCTTTACCACATTCCCTGTTGCTCTGAACAGCTGACTCCTAATACTTAACGTCACATACCTTTTCTACCTCTACTCCCTGTAACTTCACTGTTCCACTCACCTCCCATTCATTCACACACATGTATTCTGTCTTGCTATGACTGAGTCTCATTCCTCTTCTTTTCAGTGCATACATCCACCTCTCTAGGTATTCATTCACCTAATCACTGCTCTAACTACAGATCACAAAGTCATCTGCAACTAACATAGTCCAATGAGATTCCTGCCTGACCCCAACTGTCAGTCTATCCATTATCATAGCAAACAAGATGGGGCTCTGGGTCGATCTTTGATGCAGTCCCACCTCAACCATCATCTGGTAGCTCGACACAACCACCCAAAGCCTGTCTCAACCTCTGCCTGAAGTCCTCACAACTGTCTTCCTTTTTCATATTTCACCATTTGATCCTTTGCTCTGATCCTTTGCTCTCTTCCTCTTTCTAACCACCAGGACAATCCTACACACTAACATCTGAGGCTTTCTGGCTACACTCTCTCCTGTCACTACCTTGCAGTCTCCAATCTCTTTCAGATTGCATTGTCTGCACAAAATGTATTCCACCTGTGTGCTCCTGCCTCCACTTTTATGCCACCCTTTTGGAAGTAGGTGTTCAACACAGCCGTTTCCATTTTTTTTTTTTTTTTTGCAAAATCCACCAACATCTGTCCTTACAGGTTCCTTAACTTGACAACAAACTTGCCCATCACCTCCTCATCATCTCTGTTCCCTTCACCAACCTGCCCATTGAAGTCGACACCAATCACCACTCTCTCCTCCCTGGTAATACTCTCTACCACTTCATCCAACTCACTCCAGAATTTCTGTTTCTCTTCCATCCCACAGCCATCTTCTGGGGCATAACTACTGACAACATTCATCATCAAGCCTTCAGTTTCTAGCTTCACACCCTGTCCGACACTTTTCACGTCTACAACATTCTTCGCATGCTCATCCTTCAGGATCACGCCTACTCCATTTGTCTTCCTATCCACACCATGATAGTACAGTTTGAACCCTGCTCCAATTGCTTCTAGCCTTGTGCGAGGGGATGATTCTTGTGCTGGAAGAACTAGAAGATGCAAGTACTAGTTCTCACTTCTAATTTATTAAAGATTCAAACACTAGCTCATATATGAGGATCCTAGTCCCAGTAAACTCCCATGCAGCTCCCATGTCTGCAGTTATCTGGTCTCAGCTCATCCAGGAATGGGATCCCGAACAAAGGATTACACATAGTATTATAGTTTCTTGTTTATTAACATAATCTTGCTGCAATTGGCTAAAAAAGCTGTGGTTTAGACTTGGCTCTCCCTTGTTGGAGCACAGGCTGGTCCCTGCCTCCCTGACACTAGGCTATCCGAGTCACTGTGACCTCTGACCTAACCTCCAGTTCTGTTCTGTCTTATCTATCCTGGAATCCAAGGAATACACTCTCTCTGTGTTCTATATCTCAGAGAGAGTGACAGGATTCACTCCCCTTTGGACAATCTTGTGAGTGTGTGTGTGTGTGTGTGTGTGTGTATGTGTAAGCAAGCAGCTTAACCTTCAGAGTGCTCAACTTTACTACATACTCTTGGACTCAGCAACACCCAGATCTTCCTACATGGAGCACAATGACTCCTGGACCAACAGAGTCCACCTGCGTCTGGATCACTAGACTTTCCATACATCCGGACTCATAGAATCCACAGACTCTGGGACTCATGGATGTTTTATGCATTCTAAATTAACTGTTGTTATCATGTTTTTGTGTTCTGTACAAGTGACATTTATTGCACGTCTGTCCGTCCTAGGAAGAAGGATCCCTCCTCTGTGGCTCTTCCTGAGGTTTCTTATTTTCCCTGTTTAGGGTTTTTTAAGTTTTTCCTCACCCGGTTCGAGGGTCTAAGGGCAGAGGATGTCACATCTGTACAGTTTGTCAAAGCCCAGTGAGATAATGTGTAAATTGTGATTTCGGGCTATACAAATAAAATTTGATTTGATTTGATTTGATATGAACACAATGGAATGCATTGTATGTGTAACCAATGTATTCTAAGCTTTACAATGATTATAGGCCAAAATCTAATTCCTAACACTTGCTACCCTTCCACCTGGTCTCTTGCACACAAAAAAACATCTACAGCCAGCTCTCTACCTTTGCCTGTCATCGTTCCAACATTTAGAGTTCCTACTTTCAGTCCTAAACTCTTGACTTTCGCGTTTCACACCTCTTGTTTTTCGACTAACAGTAGCCCAATTTCCGTTGGTACCCTGCTTGTCAACAGCGACGGTGACCGTCCTTGTTAACTCGGGCCCCGACCGATCTGGTATGAAATCTGTATGAAATTATTTTTCGTGATTCGCATGTTTGATTTGGCTGAGTTTTTATGCCAAATGCCCTTCCAGACGCACACCTCATCATTTATCCAGGCATGGGACCGGCACTAAAAATACACTGCAGTGTAAGGGCGCCATGAGACAAAAGAGGCTGAAATATGGGAATCGTAACAGAAGTCAAACATTTAAAAGTTGTATCAAATTTTTAGGATGATGTAAACCCCTCTCTTTTTCCTTAATAACACTTCACCTTCATAGTATCACATTAAGCAACACACAGAATTAGTTGCAGTCACAAAACAACAACTCTGAAGTGAGGATATCTCACTTTGTTAAATGAATGTTCCATGTGTTTTCTCCTCGCCTCCCCCTTTATGACTGAGGAGGGAGGGGTGTGGGGAGAGGGGACGACAAGCCGAACTGAGAATTTAAAAACTGGGAAATATGAAAAGGGACCGGCTTTCCTTTGTTGTTTTAAAAAGCTCCCAGTCACCCAGCTCCTTTGATCCAATCAGCAGCTCCTGATCAGATCCACTGAGTGGTGTCATATGATGACTCTTAAAATGCATGTTCGTGGTGCTGTAGTGGGATATCAAGCGTGCAATAACACAAGGAGAGTGGGCACAATAGAATCAACAGCGTGATGTCAAACAGTCCTCCAGGTGAGTGACAGAGA
>KV751324.1:821146-837669 GCA_001698575.1 Mola mola | reverse complement strand
ATTGTTATTATTATTTTAATGAGCAGAGTGCTGACGACAACAGGTTCTCATCTGTGAGTGTGTATGTATGATCTTAAGCATGTCTTCCTGTCCCAGCGGGCACTTCAATGTTTACTGTTAAATCAACACCACTGATGATGCTGCAAAGCGAATCGACGTTGCTAGTGGGACATTGTCTTCAATGTCTTACAGAACAAATATATTTTACTTTTGAAGTACATTTATTAGCAAAATATGATAAAAATGCTGATAAAATGTGGGATAGTAAGTTCAAAATAACATTATAATATAAATACATTGCGCAAGCCGTAGCGCGGGGAGGTTCTGAAACTGGACTCTCCAGGATGCTCTCATTTAAATATGTGTCTATACCTAGAGTTGTACTGTTTCGACATGGACGCACAGAAGTCCTAAATAATGTTTGTGTTAAAAATACCCGGTGGGATGAGCCATTACCACAAGACTAGCTTGTGTGTGATACGATATATTTGGTTCTTTCTAACATCTTTGTTAATACTTCTCATGGATCATGCTCTGGTGATCCCTGGTGGCTTAACAGTGTACTGCAGTATCAGTCAGCCCGACATGCAAACACATGCTATTACAGAAACCTCAAACATTCTGCAAATTTCCACATGCAGCATCAGCTGGTAGACCCTGTCCAGAACCAGGTCAATAATAAATAAACAATAATAACAAAAACTGTATTATAGTCTACTGTTAGTCAATCCCAAACTCTTGAATGTTGTGGCTCAAATAAAAATGAGAAATTCTTCTGGGGCCCACCCAAGCTTTAAATCTCATCTTTGGTCAAAACATGGAACAAAAATGTTGGATTTCTCTATAGAGCTCATCCCGGAAACATAACAATTCAATATGAACAAATGCTGATGGCAATACAGTGCATTGATAAACCATCCACATGCAAAAAAAATGTGTTAACTTGCTAGACATTCGACAAAATCATGATGCTGTTGTTACAGACCATCACAGCTGGGATGTTTGCATGAATATTTGTAACATTTGCAAGATTGTGCAATGGTGCAATCGTGCCCTGTTCCACGGTGGTTAGAAAACACTTATCATGGGTGTTTAATTTTACAGGTTAAGTTCACCAAAGTGAAACAAACTTCAAGACCACACAGGCTAAATGTAGGTCACATTCATGAAGATTGACACGGAATTTAACCATCTTGTTGGGGCGGCACAGTGGTCCAGTAACTAGTCCAGCACTGATAGACTCCAGCCCAGGAAACGTTGAATCTTAGGTGCAAGGATTTGCACCCTTTCAACTACACTAACATTTGTGAGGTTCAACAATGATGTTGGATGATAAGTTCTGTCTCACAGAGTTCCAGTTCATTTCATGGGTATGTGTAGTCCAGTCACAGCGTTCTATTCCTTTATTGGAGTTGGCTTTAGGGATGGAGGTATGGTCATATTGAACCAGCACAGGCAATGTTAACACATGCTTTTTTTTAAAAAACAAAAAACATGCCTTTCTTGTGTGCATATAGTGTACAATACAATCACTTAAAAATGACTTCTATGAAAAAAATATTGAGTTCAGACTGTTGCAGTCTATATATTGCATAGTATAGTGTTATTATTAGTGCACAAGCACAAAAGTGTATGAGGACTCTGATAGAATTCAAGGATTTCTTATTATTTAATCAAAAGAATTATATTTTGGAAGGCTTTGCTATACTTGAAAACTCACAAAAATTGCATACGTCCCAAGCCTTGCAAAAAGTTACGTATGGTAAAGGTTTGGCCAGTGGGTGGCAAAATACCTGGCTGGCACCCCTAAAGACCACCACTTGGGGCAAGTTTTACATACATGTATGAAATGTGGTACACATGTAGACAACATCTAGATATGTGAATATGTATCATGTAAAGCTGTAAAAAAAAAAGTGTAGGGTGTGATGACCTCAACCCAACGAGAAGTTGAATTGAAACGTAATTTTGGGAAGATTTGCACCTGTTTTATTTTAACAGACTCTTCCTACAGCTTTTACCACAGCGGCTTCAAATTTGGTCAGGACAATCTTTACACGGTCAGCATGTCTCGGTGTGATATTTGTGAGTTTTCTTCATAGGTGAGCCATGGCGGCATGCAGGTTGATGTCTCGACATGAAACACAAAACTGCTATAACTTCATTAACATGTTCCAATCTTCACCAAGTTCCAACTTGCCAAGTTGGATAAGGGTCCCACCCTGAATGAGTCTTATGACAATACTAGCAAATTGATCAGAACCACTTCAATTGTGCACAGACAAGGCTTAAGACCCTGATGATACTTTGTTGTTATGATTATGACATTTTGTTGAAAGATGTGGGCGTGGCACCCCAGTGATATGCCACAAAACTCAAAATTACTATAAAGGGAAAGTCAATGTATGAACACTCACAAAAATTTGGCACACAAAAGGTAAAACTTACAGTCTATAATATATTTTAGGATTAAATTTACCAAAATGGTTCTGTAGCAACCCCTAAAATATTCAATGGAGCAGCCCTTGCAGCATATTTGACCTACATGTATGACATTTGGTTGGACTACGTATCCTGTGAAGCTCTACAAAAAAGCCTCTTGGACCCATGATCTAAACCCAACGGGAAGTTGGCCATTTTGATTTAAAATGTTTTTGTTGATTTGCAAGGCTTTTACTTTAAAGTACTTCTCTTACATTTGTCCATAAGACTTTAACTTTGGTCCACAAAACCATGACGCCATCAACATGTATCATTGTGCTATTTGTGACTTTTTGTTGCACACTGGAGCTGTGGTGGCACGGTAAATGTTGATGTTTCTTAAGGAAGCACCACATTGTTAGAACTGTAGATGATCCGATCTTTACCAAACTTCACAGGTTTAATAAGGGTACCGACCTGAACAAGTCTGCATGACAATATTCTGTGAGAAGCATAATGCCTAGTGGCAACAGAAAATTTCAAGTTTTTATCCTTCATGTACTATTGTCTGTAAAAGTCCCTTCAACAATATCACACAATGCCTAAATATGTTTTTTTAGTTTATTGATACAACCTAGCGTCTCTCCATTAAAGGGGTCTGCCATTAGCTCAAGGGACAATGGTTGAGGGGGGCTGAGGGCCCGTTCAACGCTGCTTTGCCTCTTTAATTATATTTGCTTTGTACTGGCTGTCCGGACACTGATAATGGCTCTTAAGGTGTTCTGCAGCCCGCAAAAGAATTTGGTGGTCAATTCCTCAGACTCAACCACCAGCAAAAAAGGATAGTCCATTTTGTACATGTTTTCATGTTACTACTTTAAAAGCATTTAAGAACGCAGAAGAAAAAATGTATAGATTTGAATACAGACAGGTCTATGCAACAAGATTCTGTTAGTAGGCTAGGTAGTAGCCTAGGTAATTAACTGTCATGATTAAAAACATGAAAATAAATTACTAGAAAACTGCATTTGTTGGTTGAAAATGCTTGCAGATGCTGCATGCAGAAATGAAACTACTAAAAACATTTACTGATTAGCGGAAATATAAAATGAAGAAAAATTAATGAATTACAATGTAAGTTGACTTTTCTTCTTGAAATTTACTGTATGTTACATTGAAGACATTTAAAAAAAACAAACAAAAAAAAAAACCTCAATGAAATTCACAGATTTGATAGTGCTGCAAGTTTCCACGATCCACAAAGTTTCACAATAATAAATCCCAGAAAGGCTGAAGTATAAAAGTATTGCAACGGGTGTGAGAGCGGACCCAAGAACAGCACATACCTGGACCGGAACAGTTCGCAACTTTATTGACAATGTTCAAGAGTCCAAACAGACGACAATCAGGAAGCCTGGTCGGCGAGCACAGTCCAAGTTCTGAATGGGGCAGGAGTCTCCGGAGAGGGAGTCCAGGCAGGCTGCAGGCAGACAGGGAGCGGGTGGATGCAAAGTCCAAAGACAGAAAGCAGGTCAGGTACCAGGAGATCCACACGGAAAAGAGTGCTGGAGGGTAGTGCATGAGAGTGAGTGTGGAGGAGCTGGTTAAGAGGAGGCTGGGTGATAGAGCCGACTGTGGGGAACAGGTGAGTCTAATTAGGAGAGGTAGGCAGGCAGGTAGAGTGGGTTGGTAGAGGGGAAAACCAGGAGTGGACTATGACAAGTATAAAAGGTAGAAAAAGAAAAACTGTTGTTATGTCCTCAAAGAGCAAAAATATTGATTGTTGAATGGATTCAATTGGTGAAAGTTTTATCAAATGTGCCAAAAATACATATAGTACTTCTAAAGCCAGAGATCATTGTTTGTGCAGTTAGGGTGCAGAATTTTACCACCACATATTGAAACAGGAAGATATAGAAGCAGTCCAGAAGATGAAATAATTTGTGAATATTGTGATCTGAATGGGATGGAGAATGAAATTCATTTTATTTTATACTGTCCCTTTGATCACGATTTGAGAGAAATATGCTAAAAAGTTGATGCTCCAGGTTTACACTTGATAAGTATGGAGGATGGAGCTTTGATTGAATAACTCTTTGATAGTGTTGCTGCTTTCTCTGAATATGTTTACAAATCATGGAAGAGGAGGAGAAGACGTTAATATTATCCTAATTTAGTCAGGAGCCTTACATATGCGCACTATGATTGGCTCAGACGGGATTCCTTGTAGTGGGATAAACCTGCCTCCGGTATTTAAATGTAGTCACAGGCCACCGCTGTTATGCTAATTTGGTAAATTTAGGCCATACTGAGGCAGAAGTGGGATGCAAAATGGGATTCTTGCAGGAGCTCCATCTCCTGTTGTGGAAGACAATCTTATTACTTTAATGACATTAAAAATGAAATGAAATAATGCAGACAAATAAGCAGTGGAGCGTAGCATGACAATGCCCTATCACGTTTTTTGGAGACAGAGAGGCCTCGGTTCCGCCTGCTCCGCTGCTCAGCTATTTCGTTTTTGGGTTACTTCCACCAACATCCGTTACTGCCTGCAAATGTTCCCATTAAACGTTATGAAAACACCGCAGTGAGCTTAGTAACAACTGATAATGATGTGGGCGCAGGTCCATTGCTGCTGTCTGTGTCCGTGCAGTCAAACAGGTTGTTGCTGAAAGAACAACAGCAGTTGTGGGAACACACTTTATGTTTTGCCTCAGTTTTCAAAAGGCCTCCCTCTGCATTGCACACAAGATCTGGCTGTGCTGTCAACGAGGAGTTTAAGTGGTTTGTTTTATCATAGCTTGACTCATGTAACAAAGAAATTAAATGATTAAAAATCAAATCATCACTGTCCAACTCCAATTATAAATCACTTAATGCACAATGAATACTGTAGGGCGTAATATGAATGCTCTGAAGTACTATATGACTTAAATATTTATGTTGACTTTGTTTTCCCACCGTAGTTTATCAGATACTGTAATAACAATGTATTATTCTAGAATGAGTGATTATCTGACAGCATCTTTAATTGCATATCGAGCAATAGTTCAGCATTGCACTACCATAAAATCTCCAGTTTGAATTCATGCCTCCTGTTAAAACAGTGCATTCTCCATATCTGATTTGACACACTTAAATGATGTCACTTTAAGAATTCTCTCAGGATAAACAGAAAACAAAGTACAATTGTTTTCACCAGATGAGTGGTACTCCCTCCCTGTGATAACTAAACTGAATACCTGCCTGCAAGCAGTCGCTGAACCAAATCATGTTGATGACATATAGAGAACAAGATCCTTCAAATAAGAAACAGTGCTCAGATGATTTTTGAGATATGCCATTGCGACCGTTAATTGTGAAATGAAACCACATTTCCTGGCAGAGCAACTAGGACTTTCAGGACATTATGTCAGTGTCAAATATCATATGCATTGCCAGATCTCACGAGAGAAACAAGTAACCAAGTCTATGAAAACAATAAGCAACAACACTTATAAAAGCCCTTTCAAACGCACTTTACCATAAGAGAAAGGTCATTTGATCATGTCATACTGTACATTGATACTGCAAAACCATTCAAAAATACTTCAGAATTTTACATTTTTCTTTTTTTCTATTTTCAACTCTAATTGACTTAAAGGAGAATTCCACTAGTTTTCATTCTAAGCCCTATATCCTGAACTTTGAGGGTCTAAAAGCCCCCCAAAACATATTTAGAAAATTACTTTAGAATGAAGTTCAATCGCAGGACAGATAAATTCAACAAGGCTATACAACGCACCAGCACAGGGCGCAAATGAATGTCAGAAATAAATCCCTTTTTTGCCACTAACTATACTCAAAATGTTGTCACTAGTGTCTAGTAACATAGAGTAGATACCTACAGTGAAACTCCTGTTTGTTTTTGATTGAATAACCATAATACTAAAATACTGTATATTAATTTTTCTGCTTGCTGTCACTGACAGAGCTCCTCCTACACAATCTGCCAATTTTCTGCTGTTTACTGGAGACAAATGAATTTATTAAGCGTATTTATTCCAGTTCAAATGTGTTTGTCTTTCATAAACATTGGGTTGTTTCCCTCATTGCTCTTCAGCTTTGTGTAAGCTTATGTTTCATGCCACTTTGCATAATTGTCTCAGTGTTGTTTTTTGACCTTAACAGCAGAAACCAGCTCTTCTGGGTTGATTTTAGATCACTCTCCTGACAACTCTTTTGCCCGGATACATTTTTGTTTTGCTCAGATGGTTATTATTCTTCACACCAACTATCCAATGTTTGTGTTAGGAGTAAAAAAAACAAAAACAAAAACGAAAACACAACAGAATTAATTAAATTCATTCATGCAGATCACTCTCATATAACAATATCATCTTGGTATTTACTGCTCAGGACAGGTGAACTGCCATCCCCCGGATATACAATGCTATGAAGAAGTATTTGGCCCCTTCCTGGTTTCTAATTTTTTTTTTGCATATTTGTCAAATATTTTTTCAACATTTTAATTTCACACATTTTTATTTAATTTATTGATTGATAAAACTGTCCAATCCTACCTGGTGCTATGTAAAAAAGTAAACCCCAGTTGCTAAATCTAAAATTGAATTGATAATCAGGTTCAAGTTCACTATAGACACCCAGGCATGATTACTGTCAGACCTTTTCAATCTTAACATCACTTAAATAGAATCCGTCTGACAATGTGAAGTAGACTAAAGGGTCTTGAAAAGCAGCACATGATGCTGTGAACAAAAAATACATAGAAATACAAGAACAGGTGTGAAACGTAAAACAAAGTCATTGAAATCTATCAGTCCAGAAAGGGTTGCAAAGACATTTCTAAAGCTTCGGACTCAGTGAAACATGATAAGATACATCATCTACAAATGGAGAAAAATTTGGAGCACTTCAACAACTGATCCAGGAGGTAACAATAAACCCAACAACCAAAGAACTGCAGGCCTCACTTGCCACAGTTATGGTCAAGGTCAACGTTCATTAATTCAAAATAACTAAACACTCGACAAAAATTACATAATGGGAGAGTTTTAAGAAACCACTCCAGACCAAAAAGAACACAAAGGTTTGCCTCATGTTTGCCAAAAAAAATTGTGATGATCTCCAAGACTTTTGTGATAATATGCTGTGAGCTGATTATTCACTAGTAGAAAGCCATGGATCCAGTTCCTTCTGATGTAAAGCTAACAGCGTTCAACAATAAAAACATCATACCAACAGTCTAACACACTGGCAAATGTGTGATTGTGAGGGGCTGCTTGCTGCTTCAGGACATGTACAATTTGCCATACTTTGATTAAACCTTGAATTTTGCTCTGTATTAGAAAATAATGAAGGAGAATGTCTGACCATCAGATTGTAACCCAACAGAAATACCATGGTGGTTTTGGAGTGGCTAAATCAAATTCCTGAATTGAATCTGATTGTGATGCTGTGAACAATTTACAAAACAAAACTTGAACAATTTATATTGGAAAACGCTTCAGTGTGGCTGAATTTAAACAAAGAAGAATGGGACAAAATTCCTTCACAGTGTGATGTAAAACATAAATAGCAAATTATAGAAAAAAGTTTAATTGCTGCCAATGGTGGCATATCCAGGTGTTAGGTTTGGGTGTGCAATTATTTTTTACGTGGCAGATATTGGTTAAATTGCTACCTTTAATAAATGAAATAAACATTTAAAAATTATTTATTGTTCCTTCACATTTTGTTTCCTATATTAGAGTTTGTCACATTTTAATGTGACAGTTTTTATATGTATTATGCATTTTTTTCATGTTTTAAGCCACACCTGTTAACTCATAACTTTCTTTTGACAAATAACTGCAGCATTTTTGTTTTCTAGACCAAAACTTAGTAAACAATATTTACATAGCCATTATGTGTAGCCATTATTCATTTATGCATGTTACTAGAACTGTTACTAGAATTCATCTCAACCAGCAATTGTAACCTTACTAAGTTATGTTGAATCCAACTTGTGTGGATGTTTTCTTTTGAGATACTGAAGCATTGGCGTGGTGGTAGGCTGATGTGGTAGGCTAATTGACTTTACAGTAGACACATTGTACAGATTTTTTCTTTTTTTTTTTTTTTGTTGCAGCTATCAATGATTCCAAACTTTAGGAACTGATTTTCCTGACCTGTCTTTTCTCTTCACCCCTCAGTGCTTTCTCTCTCTAATTCCATTTTCGTTTGTGTTCTCTGTTTATTATGACAACTTCACCACCTGAAACACAAGTCTCTGATCTGCTCATTAATAGATTTCTCAATTTTTATAATGAACTTGATCGGAGTGCTTTATTTAGTTTTTTCATAAAAGACTTTATGTCGTATTAGTTGTAGTCTTTTCAAACTTGTGCAAGACTTGAAAAGAATAACAAGGAAAAGTAAGAAAAAAAATTAACTACCCTTCATTTAAATTTCCTTTTTTTAAAAAAATAAAAATTAGTTCATTTGCAGTTCAATTTAGTTTGTTTGAAGTGCATATCACATAGAGAGTATCTGTACATCACGCAAGTGAGTCAAAACAGCAAAACACAATATGTAATAGATAAAGGAAAATGCAGAAAATCACCTATTCACATATTCATAAACACACACACATACACATACACATACACATACACATAAATACTCTGGCAATATTATTAATGAGATTACATGGTTGAGACGAAGTAATGTAAAAACAAGGGTCATGTAGCGCATCCATAACAGCTTAACCTTTTTTAACCAGAAGAGAAAAGGAGGAGAAGGGGAAAGTCCAGCCAAATACTTCGTAGTGATAGATATATTCAAGAACATAGAAGTGTTTATTTTAATAAATTATAATTGTGAATCTTTGTAGGAAAGCAATAGATGTGTATGTAAAAAAGTGTTTTGTTATTTTCTATTTGATGAAAGTCCTGCTTTATACACAAAAAATATCTGTATGAATATTTCCAAAGTCTTATTGCAGTGCAGTTTACTTACTGTGTACACGACACTATTTTGGATGTTTTATTTGTTAGCATGACTTGTCCATGTACAGTTAGTGCTTTGCAGTATATGCTAGGTAAAAAAAATATCACAAAGAAAGATTTCATTCTGTCACTCATTTTGCTTGTTCAGCACTTTTGTAATGAATTGTTTAACACATTCATAGAGAACCTAAATTGCATTCTCAATTCTCAGATTTCATCAACTTCTAGAAGTATTGTGTAGAAATGTATGTGGTAAATTTGCCTGCTCTCTATGTGCTATCGTCTTGGATTTTGTTCAAGAGGTACTCCGTAAGTGTGTAAGGGTGAACTCATACTTGGCATAATTGCTTCCCACTGTGCCGAAGCAAAATTGTCCCCCCTCCTTGCTCAGTCTGCCTTTTCTCTGCACTCGCATTTCTCCCAGCTCAACTGGGCACATTTACCTCTTATACATAATAGGGATGGGAATTTCAAGTACAAATAGTATTCAATATTAACTGGGAATTCTATGATATACTGTATATTCAAATATTAACCCCCCACGCTGCTGCTGCCCTGCCAGACAAACATCTTTCAATTAACAGTTGAGGCAAAATGATAAAAAAAAAAAAAAAAAAAGCCAGGACTCTGATTGGGGTTAATATTGGTGCTCCACCAGGATTAGATTTGACTTTCTCCATTTTAAAACATGTCCAGCAAAGATAAATCCTGCTCACAATCACCAATTAGGCACTCCACCATGAAACACATTGTAGCCCATTTTGTTAGTGTACAACTGCTGTCAGAAGGTCCTTTAGTACCCTTGACTGCCAGTCTGTGCCACTAAGCTTTAGTTAGACAGGCAGTGGCTGAAACATCAGCAATGATGGGTTCTGGAAAAAGAGGCTCAAGCTGCCTAAGTATTATTGAAAGCTTCCTCTCTTCTTCTGGGAAATGCACCAGAGAAAGAAAAGAGAAATCAATTAAGACAAGGGATGAGTGGGGAAGGGAAGGGGCCTCACTCAGTAACAGATGCTGGGCTCCAATATTGCATTAGCTCACCTTTTAATCTGAAATTGGCCTGAGGAAATTAAAGAGGAAATAGATATAGGTCCCCTCCTGGAACCGCCACCTTACAGTGGTGGAGGGGTTTGGGTGTCCTAATGATCCTAGGAGCTATGTTGTTGGGGGCTGGTTGTCCCTGGTAGGGACACCCAAGGCAAATTGGTCTTAGGTGAGGGGCCAGACAAAGCGCGGTTCGAAGACTTATATGATGGTGAATAATAACAAGGACTTGTGTACCCTGCCCGGAGGGATACCGGAACCCCGCCCTGGAGCCAGGCCTGGGGAAGGGGTCCGTAGGCGAGCGCCTGGTGGCCGGGCCTTTTTCCATGGGGTCCGGTCAGGCTCAGCCCGTAAAGGAAACATGGGTCCGTCTTCATGTGGGCCCACCACCCACAGGAGGAGCCATAGAGGTCCGGTGCTATGTGGATCAGGTGGCAGTCAAAGGCAGGGGCCTTGGCAGTCCGATCCGCGGTTGCTGAAGCTGGCTATCGGAACATGGAATGTTACCTCTCTGATGGGGAAGGAACCTGAGCTTGTGCGAGAGGTTGAGAGATACCTTCTAGATATAGTCGGCCTAACCTCAATGCACAGTCTTCTTGAGAGGGGTTGGACTTTGTTCTATGCTGGAGTTGTCCCAGGTGAGAGGCAGAGAGCAGGCGTGAGCTTATTAATAGCTCCCCGGCTCTCAGCCAATGTTTTGGAGTTTACCCCCGTGGACGAAAGGGTTGCTTCCCTGCGCCTTCGGGTTGGGGAACGGGTCCTGACTGTGGTTTGCGCCTATGCGCCAAATAGCAGTTCAGAGTACCCACCCTTTTTGGAGTCCTTGGAAAAGGTACTGGAGAGTGCCCCTACTGGGGACTCCATCGTCCTACTGGGAGACTTCAACGCTCATGTGGGCAATGACAGCGAGACCTGGAGGGGTGTGATTGGGAGGAACGGACTGCCCGATCTGAACCCGAGTGGTGTTCAGTTATTGGATTTCGTTGCTAGTCACAGTTTGTCCATAACTAACACCATGTCCAGCCATAAGAGTGTCCATAAGTGCACTTGGCAACAGGACACCCTAGGTCGACAGTCAATGATTGACTTTGTAGTCGTATCATCTGATCTGCGACCATATGTGCTGGACACTCGGGTAAAGAGAGGAGCAGAGCTGTCAACTGATCACCACCTGGTGGTGAGTTGGATCAGGTGGCGGGGGAAGAAGCCGGACAGACCAGGTAGGCCCAAGCGAATAGTGAGGGTCTGCTGGGAACGTCTGGCTGAGGACCCTGTGAAAATGGTCTTCAACTCCCACCTCCGGAGGAGCTTCAACCACATCCCGGAGGTAGTGGGGAGCATGGAGTCTGAGTGGGCCATGTTCCGCGCTGCCATTGTCGAGGCGGCTGCTCGAAGCTGTGGTAGCAAGGTCGCTGGTGCTAGTCGTGGCGGTAACCCCAGGACCCGCTGGTGGACACCAGAGGTGAAAGGGGCCGTCAAGCTGAAGAAGGAGACTTACAGGTCATGGTTGGCCTGTGGGACTCCCGAGGCAGCAGACAGCTACCGGCAGGCCAAGCGATCTGCGGCTCGGGTGGTCACTGAGGCAAAAACCCGGGTGTGGGAGGAGTTTGGTGAGGCCATGGAACAAGACTTCCAGTCGGCGCCGAAGAAATTCTGGCAAACTGTTCGGCGACTCAGGAGGGGAAAGCGGAACCCCGTCCACACGGTCTTCGGTGTGGGAGGGGAGTTGCTGACCTGAGTCTATAGTTCGGCGGTGGAAGGAATACTTCGAAGATCTCCTCAATCCCACCAACACGCATTCTGAAGAAGAGGCACAGCTGGAGGACTTTGGGCTGGGCTCTCCCATCACTGGGGTCGAGGTCGCCGGGGCTGTCAAACAACTCCGCAGCGGCAGCGCCCCGGGGGTTGATGAGATCCGTCCCGAGCTCCTGAAGGCTCTGGATGTTGTAGGGCTGTCATGGTTGACACGCCTCTGCAACATTGCGTGGACATCGGGGACTGTGGAGGAGTTGGTGGAAGTGGCTGGGGAGAGGAGTTTCTGGATCTCCCTGCTCAGGCTGTTGCCCCCACGACCCGGACCCATAAGCGGTAGAAAACGAAACGAAACGATAGATATAGGTGTCATATCATATGGATATGTAGCTGAGTTGTATACGTTTAGATCAGGTTGTATTCAGGCTTTTCGAAAGCATCTGATGTTTGGGTAATTTGTAATTTGACACTGAAAAGCCCCATTTATCCTGCCAAACGCACAGCATCGCTCTAAAATTTAGTTTTGTTAATCTAAAACTCCTGTTAATCCATAAACTATATTTTCCTTTAATTGCCATTACTGTAGGACAAATTAATCTTCATCAGCCCTAAACTTTCAAGCCAAATTAAATTGTGCAGTGTCTCCAATAATAAGGGGGCTCAACTTTCTTTTTTCTTTTTTTTTTTTTTGTTTTACCTGAAGTTTATTTGAAAAGACAAGTATGATTTAGAGGAAGGCTGAATTGTTTTTCAGCCCAACTGAAGCTGTACTGAACATTTTGATGGAGAGAGATTTTCTCCCACCAGGAGGACACGGGGGACAGAATAAAAGGCATTTTTTCAGGCTCGACTGCAGCATAGATTACATCAGGCAGTTGTGGTTCACATTTGGCAATAGATGGGTTTCAGTCCAGTAAAGAACAGTGGCTGTGAAACAGAACAGAAGGTTACAATATTGTTACTTATGTTCTGCCAGAGGCGGCACAGTGGTGCAGTGGTTAGCACTGTCGCCTCACAGCAAGAAGGTCCTGGGTTCGATTCCGGGTCAGGACGTTTCTGTGTGGAGTTTACATGTTCTCCCTGTGTCTGCGTAGATTCTCTCCAGCTACTCCAGCTTCCTCCCACAGTCCAAAATCATGGTTAATCAATCAATTAGGTTAATTGGTCACTCTAAATTGCCCATAGGTGTGAGTGTGGATGGTTGTTTGTGTCTGTATGTCAACCCTGCGATGAATTGGCGACTTGTCCAGGGTGTCCCCCGCCTTCACCCCAAGATGTTGAGATAGGCTCCAGCCCCCGCCCCAGCTATTGTTAAAGTCAACATCTGTTTCGCAGCCTTATATACTTTGAGATCCTACATAAGTTCCCAAGAATAGGCATTACATTTGGCGCAAACATTCACTTGGACTCAAGCATGATCTAATTAGATTTTGGTGGTCAGGGATCAGAGGTCGAGATCAACATGATATTTGTAAATCTAGACAGATATGGATGAAAATTTCTGTATAAATTTACATATTTACATATTTACAACTCTGCTGGTGTGCAGGGGCATTCAACTGTCAGGTGATAATTCTAGTAACACTGACATAGCATTTTTTTTTTACATATTTTATTAAATAATATCAAAAATGTTTTTGGGAAAAGCTGTATTCTCTAATCTTAACGTGTGTATATCCAAAGACTGATATACTATCTTTACACTCTGTACCTCATATTAAAGACACTACTGTATGTAACCTACTCCTTAATTACTGTGAACAGAAACAAAGTATTCTATTTTGACTCAGTCATACACGTAGTCCTGTTGAAGTTACACAGTCAGGCAATGCTGATTGTATTCCTCATTATGGCTGTTTTGTTTCCCACACCATTATTTCTATATCCCCTATATTTGTTGTCGAAGCATCCCACAGTAAAACAAATGTTTAACCAATATATATCAACAAAAGTCATCCTGGAGTGACAGTGGAGGTTCAGAGTCCATACTTGAATTACCACCAAGGTGTGCCAACCATATAAACATGTAGTCTGCGGATGATACAGGTCATAGTGATGAATTGTACCTGACTGTCATTCTACAAGTGTGGTATAGTATCCTGTTGTATACAGCAGGGCAATTTGCTTTTAAAATTAAATCAAATCAAATCAAATTGTATTTGTATAGCCCAAAGTCACAATTTACACATTATCTCACTGGGCTTTGACAAACTGTACAGATGTGACACCCTCTGCCTTTAGACCCTCGAACCGGATGAGGAAAAACTAAAAAAAAAACCCTAAACAGGGAAAATAAAAAACGTCAGGAAGAACCACAGAGGAGGGATCCTTCTTCCTAGGATAGACAGACGTGCAATAGATGTCAATGTCCTCAGATATGCATCTGCTATAATAACTAGTGGCTCTTGGTTTATAGTTTTGTTTCGTTTCGTTTCGTTTTCTGCCCCTTATTCGGGTCCGGGTCGCGGGGGCAACAGTTTGAGCAGAGTGATCCAGACGTTCCTCTCCCAGGCCACTTCCACCAACTCCTCCGGGGGGACACCAAGACGTTCCCAAGCCAATACATCCTAGTTACTGTAATGGCTTCTCGACAACACAGCATTTCAGCCATGTTTTCAAAGGCTGCACAACAAAATATTTAAACTATTTGTTTGACTAGAGTGATTGCATTCTTGGGTTTTGAGCACTGCAAATATATCCTGTGTATCCTGTGTGTGTTCAGGTATTTGAGAGCAGCGTGATTTCTTAGACCACAAATGTGTCTTCATTTCAGCAGGTAAAGACATTCCCAAGCCAGCCGAGTGATATAATCTCTCCACCGTGTCCTTGGTCTGGCCCGGGATCTCCTCCGGGATGGGCATGCCCAAAACACCTCCCCAGGGAGATGTCCAGGCGGCATCCTGACCAGATGCCCGAACCACCTCAAATGGCTCCTCTCAATGCGGAGGAGCAGCGGCTCTACTCTGAGCCTCTCCCGGATGTCCGAGCTCCTCACCCTATCTCTAAGGCTGAGCCCAGACACCCTTTGAAAGAAAATCATTTCAGCCGCTTGTATTCACAATCTCATTTTAATGAGAGCTCATGACCATAGGTGAGAGTTGGGATGTAGATTGACCTGTAAATTGAAAGCTTTACCTTCTGGCTCAGTTCTCTCTTCACCACAAGAGATCGTTTCAGAGTCCGCATCACTGGCGACGCAGCCCCAATCCATCTGTCAATCTCCCACTCCATTTTCCCCTCACTCGTGAACAAGACCCCGAGATACTTGAACTCCTCCACTTGGGGAAGTAACTCTCCCCCGACCCGGAGTGGGCAATCCAACCTTTTTCCAGATGAGAACCATTGCCTCAGATTTAGAAGTGCTGATCCTCATCCCCGCCGCTTCACACTCGGCTTCAAACCGTCCTAGTGCAAGTGGGAGAGTCACTGTTCGATGAGGCCAACAGGACCACGTCCTCAGCAAATAGCAGAGACGGAATCCGGAGGCCACCGAACTTGATTCCCTCCGCCGCTTGGCTGCGCCTAAAAATTCTGTCCATAAAAATTATGAACAGAACCGGTGACAAAGGGTAACCTTGGCGGAGACCAACCCTGACTGGGAACAGGTATGACTTACTGCCGGCAATGCGAACCGGCTTCGACAATACAGAGATCGAAAGGCCCATAACAAAAGGCCATCTACCCCATACTCCCGGAGCACCCCCCACAGGACACTTTGAGGGACATGGTCATAAACCTTTTCCAGATCCACAAAACACATGTGGACTGGTTGGGCAAACTCCCATACCCCCTCCAGTATCCTCGCGAGGGTATAGAGCTGGTCCAGTGTTCCACAGCCAGGACGGAATCCACATTGCTCCTCTTGAATCCGAGGTTCAACTAGCAGCCGGACTCTCCTCTCCAGTACCCTGGAGTAGACCTTCCCAGGGAGGCTGAGGAGTGTGATTGCCCGGTAGTTGGAACACACCCTCTGGTCCCCCATCGTGAAAAGGGGAACCACCACCCCCATTTGCCACTCCAAAGGCATAGTCCCACGATGTCCACACAATGTTGCAGATGCGTGTCATCCAGGGCAGCCCTACAACATCCAGAGCCTTCAGGAGCTCGGGACGAATCTCATCTACCCCTGGGGCGCTGCGGAGTTGTTTGACAGCCCCAGCGACCTGAAGACCGTGTGGACAGGGTTCTGCTTTCCCCTCCTGACCCGTCGAACAGTTTGCCAGAATTTCTTCGGCGCCTGGAAGTCTTGTTCCATGGCCTCGCCAAACTCCTCCCACACTCGGGTTTTTGTCTCAGTGACCACCCGAGCCACAGATC
>KV751324.1:781825-821066 GCA_001698575.1 Mola mola | reverse complement strand
TCACCTCTGGTGTCCACCAGCGGGTCCTGGGATTACCGCCACGACTAGCACCCGCGACCTTGCTACCACAGCTTCGAGTTGCCGCCTCGACAATGGGAGCACGGAACATGGCCCACTCAGATTCCATGCTCCCCACTACCTCCGGGATGTGGTTGAAGCTCCTCCGGAGGTGGGAGTTGAAGACCATTTTCACAGGGTCCTCAGCCAGACGTTCCCAGCAGACCCTCACTATACGCTTGGGCCTGCCTGGTCTGTCCGGCTTCCTCCCCCACCACCTGATCCAACTCACAACCAGGTGGTGATCAGTTGACAGCTCTGCTCCTCTCTTTACCGGAGTGTCCAGCACATACGGTCGCAGATCAGATGATACAACTACAAAGTCAATCATTGACTGTCGACCTAGGGTGTCCTGGTGCCAAATGCACTTATGGACACTCTTATGGCTGAACATGGTGTTAGTTACGGACGAACTGTGACTGGCACAAAGATCCAATAACTGAACACCACGTCAGGTTCAGATCGGGCAGGCCGTTCATCCCAATCACACCCCTCCAGGTCTTGCTGTCATTGCCCACATGAGCGTTGAAGTCTCCCAGTAGGACGATGGAGTCCCCAGTAGCGGCACTGTCCAGCACCTTTTCCAAGGACTCCAAAAAGAGTGGGTACTCTAAATTGCTATTTGGCGCATAGGCGCATACCACAGTCAGGACCCATTCCCAACCCGAATGCGCAGGGAAGCAACCCTTTTATCCACGGGTGTAAACTCCAACACATTGGCTGAGAGCCGGGGAGCTATTAATAAGCTCACACCTGCTCTCCGCCTCTCACCTGGGACAACTCCAGCATAGAAAAAAAGTCTGACCCCTCTAAAGAAGACTGGTTTCAGAACCTGAACTGTGCGTTGAAGTTAGACCGACTATATCTAGCCGGTATCTCTCAACCTCTTGCACAAGCTCAGGTTCCTTCCCCATCAGAGCAGTAAATTTCCATGTTCCAATAGCCAGCTTCAGCAATCGGGGATCGGACCGCCAAGGCCCCTTCCTGCCACCCGATCCACATAGCACCGGACTTCTATAACTCCTGTGGGTGATGGGCCCAGGTGATGACGGACCCATGTCTCCTTTTCGGGCTGAGCCCGACCGGACCCCATGGATAAAGGCCCGGCCACCAGGCGCTCGCCTATGGACCCTTTCCCCAGGCCTGGCTCCAGGGCGGGGTCCTGGTATCCCTCTGGGCAGGGTACACAAGTCCTTGTTTGTCACCATCATATAAGTCTTTTGAACCACGCTTTGTCTGGCCCCTCACCTAGGACCAATTTGCCTTGGGTGACCCTACCAGGGGGCAAACAGCGCCCGATGACATGGCTCCTAGGATCATTAGGACACCCAAACCCCTCTACCACAGTAAGTTGGCGGTTCCTGGAGGGGTCCTTGTGTCCTGTTAGTTAAAATGTCAAGAATCCAGCCAGCAAGATTATTTCTTAAATCAAACTGATTTAAAAGCCTACGTGTTATAATATATGGTTGAATTGTGTTAAAAGCAAAGAAAAATCAATGAATAAGAGTCTAGCATGACACCTGTTTCCCAAGTGTTTAAGGGGCAAATTGATAAGAGTGAGTGTGGTGTTTTCCATTCCTCTGTGGGGCCTATAGACAATGGACTCAGCTCCTTTGCACAGTATTTAAGTAAACATCCACATATTTTGTGTAGTCCATGACTCTTGTTTGTCTTGTGTATAATATATATATATTATAAAAACAAATGTTGTACAAATACCAATCCTACTTTCACTCAATGTGTGCAAACGTGCACTTCTGGTGTCGCTGGGCAATGTAGGAATGGATCGAAGTATAACTGGTGGAGAACTCAATCTATTCCATAGTGTGACTGACAAACAGGGAAATGGGAACTGACAAGCAAAGTTTGACAGTAGAGAACCACAAATGAATTTAACTTGTGGCAGATTATTGAATTAAAACTGGATTTAGCTTTGGGCAGGTTTTTTTTTTTTTTTTGTTTGTTTTGGGTTTTTTTTTAAAAATGTAGCACAAATAATGTTGTTTTTTTTCGTTTTTTTTCTCCCTTCCAGCGGGTGCTGGCCTTTGAGATCTTTATCCCATTTGGTCTTCTTCCTTATTCTTCTGGGTGTGAGGCAGAAGAAGCCAGCCATTTCCGTCAAGGAAAGTAAGTAGACCACGTAGGACATGGAAATTTTTTTTTTTTTTGAAAAGTTTGACTGTAATAAAATTTCAACAAAATTATTCAAAGTTAAAGGGTTGTCTTCTTACATGTACAAAATTCAGTCACACCCCTGTGAATTTTAGATACGGCAATCGGCTGAAACATAAAAAACTGTGACAAGTGAAGTGAGTAACTGATTATCTCATTACAATGCAGTGTTCTGCTGGGTAACTTTGGGTCCTAGCATTCCTGTGGATTTGTGTACTTTGACAAATACCACCTACCTAAAACCTATTGCACGTTAAGTGCACTCCCACTCCCAATAAGGGACCCTAACCCCCAGCAGGATAATGTGCTCTGCCACACTACAAACAATTAAAAAAAGGCTACAGGAATGTGACCAAAATCTTTGACCAGTATGAGCTCCTTCAAACATACAAAAACCCTTTTTACACAGATTGAGTAAAAATGCCGCAACAACTTAGAGTTTGCACTTTTACTTGGAGTGGAGAATGTTTAATAAAAAAAACACAATTTCTGATCAGTAAAACCATGTAGCATCTAGAAGTAGTTTGTGTATAATGCTGCTAACCGACAACAATGCTGGTAAAATAATAACCTACATGGCAGAGGCAATAAACAATCATTTATCCTCTTCTTTATGTGGCATATTATCTTTTATTTTGCTTAGTGGCCTTTTTTTGTTGCTTTCATTCTGCATTGAGTTAGGTGGGTATTACATAAGATGCATCCACAAAACTCCCATCGACACATTTTATTACTTTACCAGCTCACTCAAACAGTTCTGTTACTATCCCTCCTGGTGGCTGAAAGGCGGAACAACAGTAACCCCTCAATCCTCTAACATTTGTACAGACGGGCAAAGTGTAACAGAGGCCTAAGTCTTGAACAGGCTTTGTGAAAGGGCTGCACACACACAAAAGCATAAGTGAAGTCAGCAAACAACAGTGGGGAGTTGGTGATTCATGGTCTGTACGTGTCCCCTCATGGTTTGGCTATTAATTACTAAGTTTTACCATCATATAGAGTGAAGCACAGTTTTACAAGAAAAGCATATATTACCATGGATTGAAAACAGTGATTTGAGAATATAATTACATGCTGCATTTCTCTCTGAAGTGCAATGACTGACTGTTTCAAAACTGTCACTTTCAATCCACTGAATGAAATTAACTTTAGCTGTAATTTCAGACATTTTCAGTGGTGTAACTGGGAAACTGGGCATATTTTCATCATAAACGTAGATTATAAAATTGTGGTTTTCATTTTACCTTCCGGTGTACCTGCTACTGATTACACAGCTCCTCTCATCAGAACAGCACAGTCGCCGTCTGTTCTGATTTGATTATTGTCTAACCAAACATGTAGCATTAAGGGCATTAAGAGTATAGACTTTTTTGCAAAAAAAAGCAAAATCGTCAGTATGCCAACAGTTCCCAGTCCAAGGTGTACTTGTTAGGATAAAGCGATATTTTCTATTCACTGTATCATATCAGATGGGTTGTACAAGTCTTGGTAACTGCTGCACTAAACTCTGTCAAAGTTAGTTGTATTTAGCCCTTTGGCAAATTCCAATGAAAGCGTGGGGGGACAGCCAAAGAAATGACTGACAGAACACAATCATTAGTCTCAAATGTGTTTTGAGTTATACAGTAGAGGAGGATGATTGCATTTTGATCACGATTGATAATCACGATTTGTTGAAAATAACCAAGATTATCCCATGGAACTGTAGACTTGTGATTCTTCTGTAAGATAACCAGTTCTGCTCAGCTTCATTGATGAGTTGCAGTACAAAAACAGCTGGGAGACCGAGGATTTGGATCAGAGGATGTTGTGATGTTGAATAAATGCATTGCCATTGATAAAAGCAGATACAGCAAAATAAATTTTAAGACCTCTCCAGGAAAACCACACAGGACCAGAATTCTGCAGCATAAAGCAGGTGGTGTGTTCTGTTTTACACTTAATAGTATAATGATAGGCCTAGTTCAGTCAAAAGTGACATGACAGCAGTCTTTTACAACCAAAATATTTCAAGGATAAAACACAAAACAAACACAACATTTGAAAAGAGGCAGTGGAGCATGCGTTTCATGAGACCCGGCAATCTGACTTAACTGTAGAAAACTGAAAACTGATTCATAACCGGTGTGTGAGTATTCTGTAGCTGGATGACTGAGAACCTACATAAACATTGAACAGCATACATCGTACTGCTAAAGAAGGAGCTAAATAAAGTGATGAGCTCAGTGCTAGAGGATAGTGTGCTGTACACAAAACATTATTAAACTATTGTGAACACAGGAGAGAATTGTCACTGGTATAGAGCTGGCGCAGGTTATGCTGTCTAAATTATGTCACATACTCATACTAATTTCTGTTACGATCGACTCCATTTGCCCTGTTAAAGTTACTGCACAATTTTGTTTGTGTAGGTTCTCAGTCATCCAGTTAGAGGTAGTCTTAAGTTCTTCAGTTTAGGGCATCTGGACTTCTTTTTGGTTTTGAGGACGTTTCACCTCTCATCCGAAAGGCTTTTTTAGTTTTAAACATTGGTGTGGAATCCCCAGTATTTAACCTCAGGTAGGGTCGTTACACCTTGGAGGTGGTCACCTGAGTCGTTGACCCTCTCTGTGTATGCACATCAGGGTCAAAAATAATGTGTAGTTCATTAAAGAGTTATTTTGAGGTTTTACTCATTGATGATCCCCCTCACATTCATGTGAATTGTTTTGGTCACACATTCAAGGAGTGACTCATTAATGAGTCTTTGCCCTGCTCTGCCATCATGTGAGTTGTTAGTGTCACATGAGGTGAGTTTTGAAGGAGGTTTTAAAACGTCTAGGAAACGATGTCAGGACTGCATTGTAAGTGAATGATAATCGGTGTCGTGGACCAGGAGCCCTGTTTAATGTGCGTCTTTCCATTTTGACGTAGATGGCCTCCTTCACTCCTCTCTCAACCATCAGAGGTGTAACGACCCTCCCAGAGGTTAAATACTGGGAATCCCCCACCAAAATATTTAGAACGGAAGAAGCCTTTCGGATGAGAGGTGAAACGTCTTTGGAACCAAAAAGAATTTCAGATGCCTTCAACTGAAGCACTTAAGACTGGCTAATGTTGTAATGTAATGCATATTAAATAAATATAAGCAACTCCTGTAAGAGTTTCAAATTAAAAGCACTCTGATATTTCTATGGACAGGGTCAGGATAAACTTAAGTTGAGTGGTTTGAGAAATGAAAATATTATGTGTTCAGATGAAACACCAAGATTATGTGTTGCAGTTGTTTGGATATATGATATATTTTTATGTTCCACTTGAGAGTGCCTTACTTGTCCAATACAGTTTATTGCTCAATATCAAACTGGTTTGAAAGATTTTACACCAACCCCATTCTAGATGATTGTAATCAACTTGATCTCATGGATGGTGGATAAGAAATATGCTACTTTTAAAGAAATTTTGCATGTCATCTAATGCCATTTACAGATGGTAAATTTTAGACATGCAGAAAACTTCAAGTTGTGTTTCACTGTTTGGTTGAATTAAGGTAAACCTGATTAGGTTTAGGCAGGAAAGCAATTCTATTTGTTTTAATTAAACAGCACTGCGGTTTTGGAGCCATTTAGTTACAGTATGTTACATACATGAAGTTAATTTACTCTTGCGATGTAAATTAAAAAACGTGTAACTTATCTCAGGGACAAAAAATAGGTCAGTGTTTCACTTTAAGTTTACATGGGACATAAACATTTTCTTGGGCCTTACATTTTCCCCCAACCTGAGTTCATTGCTCTTTCACAATTATCCAATTATTCTATATGTGTAGCCATCACGTGTACTGACTTCTGTCTGTTGTGTTTTTTTGAGCCACTGAATGACTGGAGTTATGGTTTGTTTGTTTCTCTCAGTCCTAACTCGAGTAGTATTAGTGCATCATATCTGTTGTGCACTGACTGAACTCCGTCACAGAACAGCTAAAGACTAAAGCTGAAGAGCTTCACTGTGTCCAGATTAACACAGGCTGTAGCAGGGAAACACGTTTATGTGATGTATGTTGTGTGTTGAATAATCTAATCTGTAATGCACATTTTCACCTGTATAAAGTGTCTGTTGTTTGTTCCTGTTGGGTTTGTAAATGACAGAGGGGTCTAGAACTGCTCTATTTGTAATGTAGCATTGCTTAACTTGGTATAAATTGCAGCACTTAAATAAAATCAACTTCAATGGAACCATTGGTCTAAAAAATAGCATAGGCAAAAAAACATACACATCATGATTGATATTGCATTACTTCATACATTTTAAAACAGCTTTCCAAGTCCCTCACTAATTTCTACAATCTGCTGAATTAAAATGAAAATATTTCTGTGCTTCTTGCAGTGTCTACCACTCTGTATTTTTGTGTTTTCTGTTGTGAATCTTTGAATTGCTAGTTTCATGCCATGGTTTTGTCTGTCTGTCATTCATGTTGAACTTGGTAATCAATTCTGACCTGCGTTTAACACCTTAACTTGATGACCTTTATTCTAGCAAGCTGGTCAGGGAGGACAGATGTCAATGGACTGATTTAACTGCCTTCTGGGCCCTTTAATTTACACAAACACATTAGTAAAAAGCCTATAGCACATTTGGGATCTGTTCGGTCCTTCTGGCATTTAATTGCAGGAGTGTGACTTTAATCATTCGACAAACAGAAGTGTTTGATAAGGCGCGGTAAAAACATCTGGTGTACATTTTAACATCTATTAAGACATAATAGACATGAAAATAATATGCATATTAATACATGTGTAGGACCATTTTTACCTAACTATTATAACATAAGTGTATAATTCCCTAAAAGAAATCATTGTGTGTTTACTAGTGAGCCCTTGATTTCCACGGAATTATCATTGGTGTGTTCTAAAGAATTAAAAAAACTTTATTTTTTATCACTGTATGTACATGTCATTCAAAAAGTAAGTTGTTTCTTGACCTGGAAATTAAAAATGTGACAATACTTAAATAAAAGTCCACTCAGTGAACATCTTCTGTATCTCTCATCCATGGGATCTAATATTCTGTACGTTGTAACATGAAGACATACTTCAGCAGTACATCTGTTATTGTCAATAATTACCACTGCTTCCTACAAATGTATTTGTCCATCAGATGCAATTCCTCTATTTCCTGTTAATAAATGTAAATGAATGTATGTATGTATATATGTAAGTATGTAATGAATGTAATGAGAGGTATCAGGCGTTGGAGGACAATAAAAAGTGTGTTTGTGGGTGAATACTCACAACAAGGTGACCATGGGACAGAGTTGTCTTGTTTTCTGATGGCGTAATCATCCAATCAGCATTTATGGATGGATAAGGAAAACTATCATGGGATATATTTTTCAGATTTTCCACCAAAATAATAGCATGAGTATGTATTTAGTGTTGACATCTTCTCTTGCCATCAGCTGCTCAACTGACATCTTTCTTCCTCACCAACTCTTGACTCACAGTCTCTCCCTCTGCTTTCTCATTGTCCTGTTTGGCCGTTTGATCTTTTTTTTTTTCCAAACAAATCACCTCCCTTATGGTCATGGTCACTCTTTTTATTCTACATGTGTATCATCTTAAATCCTTCACCATCCTTCTGCCTACCACATTCTCTTCCTTTTATCTGGGTTTGTCTTTTCTCTTTTTGGCCCTCTTCCCCTGTCTTCTTCTCTCAAGTCCAGCCTTTTACAGCGTAGCGCCACTCACCTCAGCTGGCATCATTCCCATCATGCAGTTGCTGTGCCCAAACTGACAATGGGATGAATTTGGTTTTCTGCAGTACAAGAACTCCACGTGAGTAGATTCTACACGTTTTTGTTTTTAGAGCAGTCGTTTGTCTTGAGCAGTTATTTCTGTTTGTCAGGCCTTGTTCAAAGTTGTCGTTCATTTTGAATGGAGCCCCGTCTACCTTTACAGCTGTGTGATTAACACAGAGCTACAAAAATAACTTCAAGGCTTGTTGCAAAATCATTGAACCAGATTCAACTATTGCTGCTTCTTCAGACAAGAGAAAATTAGGGTTTTTCTTCAGACAGATATTGATATTTTTATTCCCAATGGTAAAGAATACTTCTGTACGTCTCTGTAATTACTCAACTCTAGTGTTTGTATTAGTTAAAACATGAGCGATGGAGATACTCCAATTGTGGTGATGTCTGAGAGTTGTACTAAATAAAAGTTAGTGTCTGAGAGCCATAGTGGTACTGAAGAGAATTAATGAGAACTAAGAATTTGCTTTTGGACTTCAGATATGCAATGCTATATATCATACATACTATAAACCGTAGCAGCTGATGCATGAAGTCCATTTCAGTTGCTAAAGCATTTTGTTAGTTTTAAATAAAGCCTCTCTTTCCACCCTTAATATTGAGGACTGGGTTTTGTCTTAGTTTAACTTTCAGCTGTGCTTCTACTAGGGCTGCGTATTGTCTAAAAAATGATAATATTTTTACTGGCTCTTGAACAATATTTTTTTAATCCCAATTTTACAAAATTCGTTTTAACAAGTTTACATTCCACATTACTATTGAAAAGTTTTTTTAAACTCCTTGACATTTTTACAGACTCAATGCAGTTTTGTGACACAGAAAATATAAACCTATTTATCACAGTGTGGTTTAACTTAAGTTGTCTCTTTTCAATCCTGCTGTTTTCTGTTTTTGCAATCTTACATTTTTTCCACTTAAAAAACTTAAAAATTTGCACACACGCACATAAACAGTTTTCGAACTGGTTCTTGGTCGGCTTCTTTCTTCCTTAAGTCACTGCCCACTGTAACTTTAACTCTAGTAAACAAGCACTAATGCTACCTGCTGAAATCCCAGTCATAGTGTTGCTGTTTTGGAGGAGGACGTGGGTGGTGGATATGATGAGGGAGGCTCTGTGGTAGGTGGACTTGAATGCTGAGAGAATGATTACTCTGGCCCAGACTTCTTTTTGCGGTTTGAAAATGGAGAAAATTATTTCTCTTAACTTATTCAGTGTGCTTCATCAGATTTGTTGTTTTGTCAGTCTTGGCAGCAATGACCTTGTTGCATTTTTGATCTATTTAACATCTTTTACACCCATGTAGAATAAGACAGGGTGTAACCCAATGTGTAACCATTACCCTGTTGTTGGCATCTCTGACAATGATGAAATTAACCCCTTATATATAGCAATTTTGTACCGAACAACCAGACATTTTTTTACCAACTTTATATCAAACTGATTGAACTTCAATAACCAGCCCTAATTCTGCACATTGAAGGTGAAGTATGTACACCTAAAATATAAACAGTTAGTTGCACCAGTAAAATTATATTCATAACAGTACAAAAACTGCTTTGTATATTCTCAATGTGTATGTTCCCGTGGATGTATATATGCGGTGTACTCAGTGAGCATGTTAGCAAAACGAGAGAGATATTGATTCAGATTTTTTCGCACCATCATTACCGATACAACACAACCATAAAACTCTCATTAGCATACCGCAGCATTTCAAGCAACTATCCAACAGCCCTGAAAAAGAACACTACTTCAGTATTACAGTACAATGTACAGTATTGTTACATACTATAATGGATATAGCACAGAGAAGCCTGCAGTAAAGGTCAGCATTAAGAAGCAGCTGATCCTCTCATTTAGCAACAACACAATACAGATTAATCCTCTGTGGTTTGTCAGCGCGTTCGTTTCTTTGAGAGAGGGCAAACCCAGGTGTCAAGCTCTTTTAGTTTAATGCGAGAGTTGAATTGTCAATACAAGCATGTACATAGAGGACCTTCTCTGTTTGGCAAATCGCAGTCAGCGGAGTGCTATTACTCTGCAACCAACCGCCCAGAAAAGGGTGCTCAATGATTGTTACAATTTATTATATATTGTTTTGCCAGTCATTCATGTGGGTTGTGTATGTTTTCGTTGGAGCAGTGGGGCAGGGGAGGATCTTTGGTTCAGCGGGGCTCTCCATTATTGGCACACTCAGGTCCGCTTCACCCTGCCTCAGCCGTCCAATAGGAGGGGTCGACGCCTTGGGTGAAGCAGCCTCCCCGTCTCAACTGTGGCCTACCAAATATGATTATTGATGTCCCTGTCTGGGTGTAAAATCAGAATGTGTGACTTCTGCAAAACACAAAATGTGCAGCTTCTGCTTTCATAGAAAGTTGCTTGTGAAAAACAGGATGCCTTCAAACAGACAACAGGTCTGGCTTGTCTGGTATTCCTTCTGCTATCAGCTAAAAACACATCTGACCTGTCTAGTATTCCTTCTGCTATCCTGCAGCTGTGTCTCTCCTTTGTGTTAACCCATTGTACCACGGGGTTAATGCTTGGTCCAAACTCATCTGCCTGCAGGATACTGTCTATTTTGGTATTAAGCACATTAATATCTCAATTAGCATAACGCTGTAGCTGGAAGTAAAAATAGAAATAGCCTAACAGGTTCTTCCTGAGGTTTCTTATTTTCCCTGTTTAGGCTTTTTTTTTAAAAGTTTTTCGTCACCCGATTCGAGGGTCTAAGGGCAGAGGATGTCACATCTGTACAGTTTGTCAAAGCCCAGTGAGATAATGTGTAAATTGTGATTTTGGGCTATACAAATAAAATTTGATTTGATTTGATTTGATTTGATTAATTAGGCAACCACAATATAGCAACAGTATGTAGCACCAAGAACAAACCAAACCACTGCTTAGCAGAATTTGCTTTCTATTTCTAAAAGCTTGTTTTCCTTTTCTGATTTATAGGCTACTCAGTTACTAGCAAACAAACAAGAGCAAGCATCACAATTAAGTACCATAAATGTTGTATATATGTATATGTATGTTTGTAGCTAGATAGATACATACATACATACATACGCATTCACATACACAACACACACACATTTGTATATACATAAAAATCTTTTGTGCAGCTTTAAAAATGTTGTCAATCTGCCTCTGTTAGTGTGACCCAGCTGCTGAAGCAGATTAGTGAGGTGGTTGTACAGAACCGACTCTTCACCTCTGGTGGGCCAGGTTTGGGTGAAGAGCTGGAAACCCTGCAGCAGCACCTAAAGAGTGTCAGTTCTATGGCCTTACCACCAGACTACAACTTCAATAAAAGCCAAAGTGTGATTCACAGCCATGCTTTAAAGGAACAGGTCACCCAAAAATGAAATTTCAGTCATTATCTCCTCACCACCTCATTGCCCAGGTAAAGTCCATTGTCCTGGATCTTCACCACAAAACAGCACTGCAGCATTCCCCTGCACAACTGAAGAAGTTGGGGATTTGTTTTAAACTGAATGATAAAACAAAGAACATTGACATTAAATGGTTTTATACAGCTCTTCTGCAATATCCTATGTCTCAAGAAGCCTCAAGAACCCTGACCCAATGTAAATGCCATCTAGCTCTCATCTTTGCTGTCGACAAAAAGAAATATTCTGCTGCCGTCATTGTAGATTTAACCAAATTATTGTTGGTCACTGTTGGTCATGCTCTGCACCTACAAAGACTCATATTTTTGTTTTCGACTGTAATTCTTTTAAGTGGTCCCCAGACTACTTTACCTGTCTGACAAACACCAATGTGGTGCTTCAGTAAAAATCGTTGCATTTTTACCATACTCCACAATCAGATGGAATGTGGAATGTGCACCTTTAACTGTAAGACATAACAAGCATTTGTTCCTGTTCATCTCAAGTCAAGTTCATCAAGTCTTGAAGGGCAACATACCACCATACATCACTGCCTTATTAAACTGGTCACATCATATATCTTTAACATAAATAAGTGTTGTTTAAGTCATTTTAAACGGTGTCTCCTGGGCTGACTCTGAACTTAAAAAAATCATTTTTTTGTTTCTCTGCTATATCTATTTGGAATATTTTACAACTCATATTCAGAATGAACAAAATTGTTACTATGGGTCAGTTTAAAACCATGACTATCAATACTTTGATTTGAATTTAACTGTTTTTAACATTTATCTGTCAGTAAAAAAGTTTTCAAAATCGTTGTACGTTTTGTCATTGTGTGTGTATGTATTTGTACTTCAGGCTTCACTATAGCCAGTGTGTTAAAGAACCCAATGGTTTTCCAGCAGTTCCTGATCAAGAACCTTTCCCTGTCCAACTGCACAACCAGTCTGCTGCTCAACACTCCAGTCAGCCTCAGAGAGGTGATGACATGTTTTCTCCCCTGTTCAGAATAATTAGCTTGATCTAAATTAAATCCCAGGCTAAATGGACATCATTTGCACATTATATGCCCCTTTTTGCATATTTTTGTTTTTGCTCTTTGTTCAAATTTGTCAGTATGCTTGATATTTGTGGATAAGCGGTAGAAAATGGATGGATGGATGGATGATTATGTTCCTAGGGGTAAAAATCCGTAAATATCTACCATATCCCTCCTTTAGTCACTCACCACTTTATTGAACTATCAGATATTTTTCTAAGTAGTTGGTGGATACCAGACTAGAGCTAAAAGAGAATGACTGATCATGTTTTTGTCATGTATGTATATAAGTCACTTATTGGTGACAGCTTGTTAGTGTTGCCCCCAAGTTTCCAAAAAAGCTCATTATTGCAGGTGCTGGTGTGATAACATTTCCAAGATATGTGTCACATTTAAGTCCCCTCCACACATGAATTATGATCCTTGTATGTATTATAATCCTTCTAAAATGTTTGTAGTCTGAAGAGTTTTTTTTACAGAAAAAAGGTAGAAATATCAAAATCCTTAAAGTAGTACCAATTTATTCCTATTATTACCTGGTCCCTCATTAAAAGTTCAAGAATTTATGAATTTACAAATATTCTTTGTTTAACAAGTTTTTGAGGAGGACACGGGATATCTCCTCCTTCACTGTAAAGCTTAATCTCAGTATATGTACAATGGAAGTTTTAAGTTTCAAGATCACACTTGTGCGTGCTGAATATTGGACCAGTACTGGCTTCCAAACTATTTGGGACATTAACATCATGGTCCCACCACATCAAATCAGATTGTCAGTGAGAGCAGAGATACTTTCCTATTTCAGTATTGAATAAAAAGACCTTATAGTGTCAAAATGCATACATCTGTCAAACCAATATAGTATTTACATCCACCTTCAACTTTTGCTGGGTCTGTACTGTTGCTGTGCACATTAAAATGATCCTTGTTAAATTGCAAATATGAAAGCATGCATTGATACTGAATTGTGTAGGAGATTTAGAAAGTTAATTACCATGATCAAATTCCAATTTCAGATCTTATCAGTAATCAATGTATAGTGATACTAACACTGAGGCTATTAGTGGAAAAACGCTGAAAATGTCACTTGATAGTGGAAGACACACAGAGATGCATAGCTACTAAAATTAATTGTGAATTAATTAAAAAAAAATGACATAAACACAAAGAAAAAACATCTCATTTCTATGATGACGTCGATAACGCTAGGATAGAATATACTTATAGTTGGATGAGAAGCATTATTGTTGCATATCATACTCAAGTCTCTAATGTGTGTGTGTGTGCTGTAGGTGTACAGTCTCATCTTTGGTGCCTCTCTCAGAGATGGAGGTGGGACACAAAGTTGGATTCCTGCGGCAAGTGACAAGGGCCAAAAATCTGAAGACAAAATTCTTCATCCGTAGGTTGGTTCACACACAAACACACTCACACAGTCGACCATATCAGAACACCATGGCTCATTAACACACTCAGTGATGTTGAAAGATCCGAGTAGCACTCTGCTGGTTGGTCCATAGTCATCCAGCTACAGCCCCACTTCCAACAAATTTGAAATGGTCTTTAAAACATTAAACAATGATAATTTCCTAATACTTTTTCACACAAGGTTCAAATGAAAACAAATATGAAAAATGTCTGCTCTTAATTTGATGCACTGCCAAGTGCTTCATCCGACTTATTGTGTTGTTGGTCTTGGCAGCAATTACCTTGTTGTAATTATTGCATTGTGCTCTGCTGGCATTGAGCCACGTGAAATAAAGCCAAAGTTGTTTTTTTTTAATCCTTTTTAACATCTTTTACACCCATGTGGGATGGGAAACAGACACTGTAGTCACGTACATAGTCTTTGGGTGTAACCCATGGTGTACCCATTCTCTTGGATGCAGTAAGCTCTTGTAGATCTTGGCACATCAAGCATGCTGCATGTTATTAGCCTCACTAACTCTAATGAGATTAGACCACTCAGCAGGACACATGGAGGACACCTCCAAAACATGGAGTCAGCTTCTATCACATACATACAGTATTTTCTGTTACTTTTTTTCTAATGATGAATTTGGGGAATTCATATTTTTAAAATGTGAGGGGAAAACAACTGTGCTCAGAAGCTGAACATACATCACATCAGCACGAAATGATCTTCCTCAAATGGCAGAAACCTTCAGGAAAAAAAAAACAACAAAACATTTGACATGTTTTCAATGTAGTTCATATCCTTTTTGCTAATATGGGGTGGGAGAAGCTTTTGTAGGCTGGGTTCTCTTAATATTAGTTTTTTTTGCACAAAGACAGGCAAAACAGTAATTTTACTGTGAAAACAGTTGTACCATGTATGTCCTGAGTTTTTGATTTATTGCCCTGACTAAAAATGTGAATTACTGGGATCCTCTGAGCTAAGGACCACAGTCGTTAGCTCAGAGGACTAATAACAGTCCTCCCATTATAGTGGCAGGAATATCAGACGCTGACATCAGCAAATTAAATTGATTTTTCTCCCACATGGGGTCCTTCTGACTGGAGCCGTGCTGGAGATCCTGAACTGTAGGGGGGACAGGGCCGATGAGCTCAGTAAGATCCTGCTGGTGCCTAAGAAGCAGCGACCTATGCTGCAGGCCTATCGCAGCACTGTCTGCAGCGGAGGGGAGGAACAGAGGTCAGAGCGCTTCAGGCAGATGAGCCTCGAGCTGAAAGAGCAGATCAACATGCGGAGTGTCACTGAGAAGGAACTTGTTGTGGATCCAGATCAGATACAAAGAAAAATGTTTCAAAATAATCAATCTGTCATATTTTCGACCATGTTTTTCTTTATCCCAATATTTTGTTTACTTTACATGAATTATATTACGCAGGACACATGTATAAAATGTGCAAGTAAATATATCAAATCAAATCAAATTAAATTTTATTCGTATAGCCCAAAATCACAATTTACACATTATCTTACTGGGCTTTGACGAACTGTCCCGAAATGACATCCTGTGCCCTTAGATCCTTGAACCGGGTGAGGAAAAACTTAAAAAACCCTAAAAAGGGAAAATAAGAAAACTCAGGAAGAACCACAGAGGAGGGATCTTTCTTCCTAGGACGGACAATCGTGCAATAGATGTCACTTGTACAGAACACAACAACATGACAATAACAGTTTACTAAAAATGTTTGAGTTCATATGAATCTATAAATCCAAATATACTCTGGTCTGCCAACATACTATATGTTGGTCCTGAAGTCATTGTAATGGGCTAGGCTTTGCAATCCAGCCTAGGATCCAAGTCACAGGATCTCCTGTCCTAATTTGAGCAGCAGAGCCGCAACCTAGAAAGACCTGCAGGATAATAAAACACAAAGACTCCAGGAAAAAAAGTAAAGTTAGTGTAAGGATATGGACATTTAGAGGAGCAGAGGCGGCAGAGAAGAGAGCTCCGTGCATCAATGGAGTGTTCCCCCAGCAACCTAAGCCTATAGCAGGCTGCTCAAATACACACCTTCATTATATAAAATGGTGAAAGGTCAGTATTTTACACCATAGGGAGTGATTTACGAGTGATTGTTCACATTCTCAAACCAAAATCAAACACATTTTCAGTGGGTATTGGACTCCGCCTTTCTCCCTGTTTGTGATAATTATGGACAGGATCTCAAAGCGCAGCTGGGGAGAGGAGAGTGTCAGGGTTGGGAATCTCAGAATTGCTTCTCTGCTTTGTGCAGATGATGTGGTTCTGTTGGCTTCATCACTCTGTGACCTTCAATGTGCACTGGAACAGTTTGCAGCCAAGTGTGAAGCTGCTAAGATGTGGATCACCACTTCCAAGTCTGAGGTCACGCCTCTCTGTTGGAAAAAGATAGATTGTAGATCTCTGGTTTAGGAGGAGTTGCTTACCCAAAATGGAGGCGTTTAATTTTTTGGGGTCTTGTTTTTATTGATGTGAACATGAAGTGTGACATGGACAGGCAGATTGGTGAAGCATTAGCGATAAAGCAGGAGTTGTAGCTGACCGTTATGGTGAAGAGGGTACTTAGCAGGAATTTGAAACGCTCAAGTTACCAGTCAGTCTATGTGCCTGGCTTCACTCATGGTCATGAGCTTTAAGTAGTGACCAACAGAATGAGGTCACGGATACAAGAAGTTAAAATTAGCTTCCTCAGGAAAGTGGTTGGGCTCATCTTTAGACAGTGAGGGTGAGGAGCTCGGTCATCTTGGGGGAGCTTGCAGTAGAGCCGCTGCTCATCATGTCGAAAGGAACTAACTGAGCATCAGGTAAGGATTCTGCCTGGACTTCTCCCTTTGGAGGTCTTTCAGGCACATCCAACTTGGAAGAGGCTCCGTGGTAGATTCAGAACTCACTGGAGGAATTATACAACTCGTCTGGGATCCCACAGGGGCAGCTGGAAAGCATTGCTAGGGAAAGGGATTTTTGGAATACCCTCTTATTTCCATCTGCCACATGAACGCAAGCCCAGATAAGTGCAATATAATAGCTAAATGGAGGCAGGGAGTTTATATTCACTATGAGAGAATGGGGAGAAAAGGGAAGGGCTGGAGAGTTTAACGAATGCAGTAACTTGGAGGGAGGCAGTGACGCGAGGTGGAGTGAGACTTTAGAGAGGCACTTCGGGTCTAATCCATCCATTGTTTCACTTTTTTGAGGCCGACATAAACAGCATTAACCAAAGCAATGGAAATTAAAAATTAGGGTGTTGTGTACACCTGCTACATAGTAATAAAAACACACAATAGAACAGCCCACACAATATTGATGTTAAATTGAAGTAAAATTGAATATCTAAATAGATTTCTTATTTAAAATTGTTAAATATTTTATGAGCATGTGCATCAAATTGAAATTAGAGATTTATTTTTTTGAAAGCACATTGTCACGAGTCACAAAAAAGGGACCCCAATGCAGAAACAGATCAGTTTAAACCAAGTCTTTATTTACAGAAAACAAAGTCCAACAGAAATAGTCCGTGAAGATACCAGTAACAATACGCAAAGTAAAACCAAAAGAGGAAACAGAGACTGAGCTCGATGCTCTAAAAAACTGACAAAGTAACAACAGAAGGAGTCACCAAGTACCAAGGGCAAGGCAGAGGCAAGGCTGACTGAGGCACACCGCATAACCTGAACGAAAACAGAGAAATGACACAATCAAAAAACACGAAAAAAACTTCCACGAGAGATTAGGAAATAACAGGAATCAATGCGAAAGATCACCGAACAGGCAGGATACTCAGGCACTGAAGAGAAGTTCAAGGAGGGTATATATAGTGGGTTGATTACCGGTAAATGCAGGGCAGGTGTGCCTCGTCAGCCATGGCAGGAGGAGAGAAGAAACACCCACTGGGAAAAAACACAGGGGGGACGGGAAGGGGAAGCAGGAGCACAGAGAGCAACAGGACAGCCAAAACAAAACAGCAAGCAAAAACATAAGCCATGACAGTAAACCACCCCCCCTCAAGGAACGCCACCTGGCGTCTTACCAGGCTTATCGGGATGTCTGTGGTTAGGGTCCAGGATGAGAGAGCTGGAAATCCATGAGCACTCCAGACCGTACCCATCCCAGTCCACAAGAAACTGGAACCCTCAGCCTCGACGTCTCCTGGATGTGAGACGTCGGACCGTGAAGGCAGGAAAGTCCTCGATGATCCGGGGGGGAGGAGGGGGTTTGGCTGGAGGGTTAAGAGGGCTAGAGGCAACTGGCTTGAGGAGGGAGACGTGGAACACTGGGTGAACGCTGAGGGAGGGAGAGAGGGAGGGTCTGACAGCACAGGGGTTGATAATACGATCAATGGTATAAGGGCCAATGAACTTGGGGGCTAACTGGCTAACTCTCAACCTGGAGGGGGAGGTAGGCTGGGGTAGGTGTCCGGTGAATATTCGCTAGTCTCTGATTGCGGGTGGCTGTGCGAAGGAGGGCGGCTCTGGCCTCACGCCAGACCCATCGGGTTCGCTGGAGGTGGTCTTGGACGACTGGGACAGTTACTTCTTACTCTTGCTCAGGAAACAGGGGTGGTTGAAATCCTATAGATGCCATGAACGGACACATACCTTTGGCGGAGCAGACCAGGGTGTTGTGGGCATATTCCACCCACGGAAGGTGGGTGGCCCAGGAGACACGGCGTTGGGCAGCAACACAGCGGAGGACGGATTCCAGGTCTTGATTGACCCGCTCTGTCTGGCTGTTGCTCTGAGGATGGTAGCCGGGTGAGAGGCTGACCGAAGCGCCGACGGACTCGCAGAAGGCCTTCCATACCTGGGAGAAGAACTGGGGACCTCTGTCAGAGACGATGTCTTCCGGGATGCCATGGAGACAGAACATGTATTGGATGAGCAGGGAGGCCGTTTCCATGGCAGAGGGTAACTTGGGGAGAGGGATGAAGTGGACAGATTTGGAGAACCGATCAACAATGGTGAGAATGACTGTATTACCTTCGAAAGGGGGCAGGCCAGTGACAAAATCCAGGGCGATGTGTGACCAAGGGCGCTGCGGGACTGGAAGAGGTCGAAGCAGGCCGGCAGGAGCTCGATGAGAGGATTTACCACGGGCACAGACAGAGCAGGCCGACGCATACTCCTTGGTGTCCGCCACCATGGAGGGCTACCAGAAACGTTGACGTAAGAGAGCCAGTGTCCTGTGGATTCCTGAATGGCAGGCAATCTTGGAGTCGTGCCCCCACTGGAGGACGGCTGGTCTAGCCGAGGGGGGCACGAACCTGCGGCCCTCCAGACAGTCTGCTGGGGCAGGGTGATCCCCTGCCACCTCCTGAACCACCCTTTCCACGTTCCACCTGGCTGCCGCCACCACACAAGATGATGGTAGGATGGTCTCTGGAGTGGAGTCGTCTGAGGCCACTGCAAACTGGCGAGAGAGGGCGTCAGGTTTAACATTACAGGACCCGGGGGACGAAATCAATGGCGCAGTCATAGGGACGGTGAGGCGGAAGGGAAACAGCACGGTTTTTGCTAAAAACATCACGAAGGTGATGATACTTAGAGGACGCAGACGATAAGTCTAAGGGTTTGGGGGTGAGGGAAGGAGTGGATGGAGATAAAGGTGTGGCGGAGCAAAGGCATTGAGAATGGCAAAACAAACTCCAATTGATTATAGAAGGTGTGGACCAATCTATGTGTGGGTTGTGAGTGGTGAGCCAGGGTATACCAAGGACAAGTGGAGTATGAGGAGTGGGAACGACAAGAAGGGTGAGTGATGGTGGTTACCGGAAAGCAGGAGCGAAAGGGGGACGTTGCGATGGGTGATACAAGAGAGGAGTCTGCCATCCAGAGCGAGTACATCTTTGGGCTTATCCAGTCTCACAGTGGGGATCTCAGCTTGCGCAACAAATGCGGAGTCGATGAAGTTGTCGTCAGCTCCAGAGTCAATCAGGACTTGGAGTGAATGAGCTGTTTGTTCATGAGCGACAGTACCTTTCAGTGTGAGACGGTTGGTGGGAGTCTGCAGGACAGTGGAATGGCTCACCAGTCACCCCCCATGGCCTGGTGAGCCCCCCTCTTGGCTTATACCGGGCAGGCTGTGAGAAAATGAACAGGGGGGAAGAGCGACCAACCTGAGAGTTGGAAGAATGTAACGCCACTGCCCAGGCTTAAGCTCTTCCTTCCAGTAAACTCATAATAAAAACTATCTTGGAACTGTCGGAGGAGTATTTGAGAGGTTGCTGGTCAAGCACTAGAACACATTGGTGTAAGAATTGTCGGCAGATCCCTACACCACCTGAATACCTAGTGGGGGTGGGGATGAAGGGCTCCCGTGGCAGGTGGTGAGGACTGGCTGACGTGGCAGGCGGAGCTGGAGCAGCTAAAGAGGAGCTGGCATCGGTCAACTTGAGGCTGGAGAGCGGGACTGACAGTTGGTCCATGTGGTTACCCAGCTGGACCACACTGCTTCTGAGGTCACCGAAACATCCGGACACGTCACGCAGCGCTCGTTCGTTCGTGCTCCGCCATGAGAGCGCCCTGAGCCGCGAGCGTCTGACGAACCTCCTCTGATTCTCCAGGGTCCATGTGGCCAGAGTATTCTGTCACGAGTCACAAAAAAGGGACCCCATTGCAGAAACAGATCAGGTTAAACCAAGTCTTTATTTACAGAAAACAAAGTCCAACAGAAATAGCCTGTGAAGATACCGGTAACAATACGCAAAGTACAACCAAAAGAGGAAACGGAGACTGAGCTCGACGTTCTAAAAAACTAACAAATTAATAACAGAAGGAGAGAACAAAAGGCGAGGCAGAACAAACAAGCCTGAATCAAAAATCACAAGAAGTACCAAGGGTGAGGCAGAGGCGAGGCTGACTGAGGCACACCGCATAACCTGAACGAAAACAGAGAAAAGACACAATCAAAAAACACAAGAAAAAACGGTCACGAGAGGCTAGGAAATAACAGGAATAAACACGAGAGATCACCAAACAGGCAGGATATTTTGGCACTGAAGAGAAGTCCAAGAAAGATATATATAGTGGGTTGATTGCCAGTAAATGCAGGTCAGGTGTGCTTCGTCAGCCATGGGAGGAGGAGAGCAGAAATGCACACTGGGAAAAAACACAGGGAGGAGGGGCAGGGGAAGCAGGAGCACAGAGAGCAACAGGACAGGCAAAAAAAAAAACGGAAGCAAAAACATAAACCATGACACACATAGTGGTAAGTTTGCAGCACATTGTACATACTGTACGAATGAATGAATAAATCAAATGTTTATGATTTATGCCTACTGTATGTCTAGCTCACATAAACAACAAAAATAATTGAAGGATGCTAGAACCAGGGTGCACAATACATATAGAATCAGAGTAGATACTACTGTAATTAGAATATGTTAACTTTTTGTCTAACTTAAACATGTAAAAGAAGACCTCACAACACTGCATCTGCAGATCTGTGGCTTCAATATAACCCAGACGAAATATGTGCTAGCTACTGCTTAGTGAGCATGACTTAATCAACCAAACTGGTTGATTGAAAGAAAAATTTCTATAAAACTATATAAAAATAAACAAAGATGTCAAGTGTTTGCTGGTTGCATTTCTTAAATGTAATCATTGTGGCTTTTCTTTGTCATTTATAAGCTTAAATGAAGACTCTTGACTCTCAAGACTCTCCACTGTTGGTTGGACTATAGAATCAATGTGAAATTTTCATTTTGTGTTCTGGGAAACACCTTAATCGGGAAAATAATCAGAGGTTATTTGATAATGAAAAAAATGGTTTGTGGTAGCCATAACTCTCTTCTATGGCTCCCCCACCAGCTTCACCTCAAGCAGCCCTTTTCCTTTGCTCCTTTGTCTCAGATGCACCTTGGGGCCCTGTTGAAGGACCTAGTGTATGTTAAGAGACTTCTCAACGATGTTGACCTTCTCTCGGGAATGATTCGCCTGCTGCCCAAAGGAGACTGTATCAGACGAACACCAGCCTCTGCTACAAACATGACATGGCCCCTCAATGCCCCAATACAACTGACACCCCCAGAGAGGCTGGGGATGAATTAACAATGCAAAGTGATGGAGTAGCAGGAGGAGATAAAGGGAAGGAGGAAGCAGAGAATCCCAATTCTCAGTTTTCAGGATTTGTACAACTGTGGGCTGGACTGCAGCCCAGTCTGTGTGGAAACAACAGGTTGGTGGGACGAAAGAGGCCCTGAAATCCAAAAATATCCATGCGAAGATCGTAGTCGAGTTGTTATGGCGAAAATAATCTGAAGCACAATTTAAATGATAGGTCCTGTATATTAGTTCTAAAATCTAATTTAATCGAAAATAGCCCAAACACAACATATTCAATTTTGAAACTGAGATATTTCATTGTGATTTAGAAAACTTTATATCAACACACTTCAAAAATGTTGGGACAGTGGCAACAAAACAGAAAAATTTCGGAATGGTTAAAGGAAACACCTATTGGAGAAACTCACAATTAATTAGAATAACTGGCAACAAGTTAGTAACTATTATTATAGGGTATAAAAGATAGGCTGAGTCTTCTCTAAAAAAGATGGAAAAGTGTTCTCCACTCTGAAAGACTGTGTGGGCATATAATGCAAAAGTTTAAGAATAATGTTTCTCAATATAAATTGTAGAGAATGTGGGGATTTCATTGTCTAGGACACAATATTAAAAGATTCATGGAATTTGAAGAAATCTCCTTACACAAGAGACAGGGCTTAAAACAGTACTGGATGTCCACAATCTTTGGGTCCTCAGATGGCTCTGCACAGAAAACAGAGACCACTGCATATGCTAGGGTACACTCCTAAGAACCATATTTTGCGAACAGAGTTGATCACTGCACCCACAAATGCAAGTTGAAACTCTATCATACCAAGAGAAAAGTATATATAAACCAGATCCAGAAACACAGCCGCCTGGGTCTTGTGTCTCCCTCAAGCTCGAGTCCGCTACCAGAGGCGTGAGAGCCTGAGGGTCCTGTGCAATATCTTAGCTGTACCTAGGATTGTGTTCTTCTAGACAGAGATCTAAGATGTTGTCCCTGGGTTTTGTTGGAGCCACTCTCCCAGCTTGGGGGTTACAACCCCGAGTGCTCCGATTACCACAGGTACCACTGATGCCTTTACTCCCCATATCCTGTCCAGCTCCTCTTTCAGCCCTTGGTATTTCTCGAGCTTCTTGTGTTCCTTCTTCCAGATGTTGTATCACTCGAGGTTTGCGACATCTACCACTCCCGCCTTCTTCTCCTGTTTGTCGACCACCACGATATCTGGTTGATTAGCCATCACAATCTTATCGATCTGGATCTGGAAGTCCCACAGGATCTTAGCTCGGTATTTCTCAATCACCTTTGGTGGTGTTGTCCAATTTGATCCTGTAACCTCCAGGCCATACTTGGTGCAGATGTTCCTCTATACTATGCTAGCCACTTGGATATGACGCTCCAAGTATGCCATACCTGCCTGTATCTTGTACCCTGCTTTTATGTGCTGCACTGTCTCAAGGGCTTCTTTGCACTGTCGGCACCTTGGGACCTGTCTGGTGTGGTAGACCACGCTTCTATCGATCTTGTGTTCAAGGCCTGTTCTTGTGCTGCCATGAAAAGTGCCTCTGTGCTGTTCTTGAGACCAGCCTTCTCCAGCCACTGGTTTTCTCAATATCAGCCACTTCCTCTAAATGTCGGTGGTACATCCCGTGCAGGGGCTTGTCCATCCATGATGGTCTCTATTCTTCTTCCTCCATCTGTCTGGGTTTCTACTGCCTCAGGCATTCACTTAGCAGCTCATCATTTGGGGTCATCTTCCTAATGTATTCCTGGATCTTTGTTGTTTAGTCTTGGATAGTGGCTCTGACGCTAACTAATCCACTGCCTCCCACTTTCCACTTAGTGTACAGCCTCAGGGTGCTGGACTTGGGGTGAAACCCTCCATGTATGGTGAGGAAGTTCCTTGTCTTGATATCTGTGGCTTCTCTCTCCTCCTTTGGCCAGGTTATTATACCAGCAGGGTATCTGATGATGGGCAGGGCATAGGTGTTGATGGCTCGGATCTTGTTCATTCACTCATTCATTCAGCTGCATTATCAGGACTGAGGCTCTGACTTCCTTGCTTCCTCTTCATGATTTCCATTTGCCTGTGGGATCCCAAGGTATATGTAACTGTCCCAAATATTGGCTATCTTGCATTCTGGTAATTCAACCCCTTCAGTTGTGACCATCTTGCCTCTCCTTGATATCATTCGGCTACACTTACTGTATCTAGCCCGAATGATATGTCGATGTCATTGTTGTAGATCCTGGTGATGTAGGCAGTTGGATGGAATAGTACCCTTCTGGGGGTCATGATCAAGGCCACTCTGGGTGGCTCCCATCTTTTAGCAGCTGGTTTATCTGAGCTGCCAGGCATTCATTGAGTGCAGTTTGCTTCTTTAGCCAGTAGCTGTCAGCTGATCATGTCAGGGTCTGGCGCTGTCGGGGAGGTGGCTGTGGTCCTCTCTCATGGGGGTTACAACCCCGAGTGCTCCGATTACCACAGGTACCACTGATGCCTTTACTCCCCATATCCTGTCCAGCTCCTCTTTCAGCCCTTGGTATTTCTCGAGCTTCTTGTGTTCCTTCTTCCAGATGTTGTATCACTCGAGGTTTGCGACATCTACCACTCCCGCCTTCTTCTCCTGTTTGTCGACCACCACGATATCTGGTTGATTAGCCATCACAATCTTATCGATCTGGATCTGGAAGTCCCACAGGATCTTAGCTCGGTATTTCTCAATCACCTTTGGTGGTGTTGTCCAATTTGATCCTGTAACCTCCAGGCCATACTTGGTGCAGATGTTCCTCTATACTATGCTAGCCACTTGGATATGACGCTCCAAGTATGCCATACCTGCCTGTATCTTGTACCCTGCTTTTATGTGCTGCACTGTCTCAAGGGCTTCTTTGCACTGTCGGCACCTTGGGACCTGTCTGGTGTGGTAGACCACGCTTCTATCGATCTTGTGTTCAAGGCCTGTTCTTGTGCTGCCATGAAAAGTGCCTCTGTGCTGTTCTTGAGACCAGCCTTCTCCAGCCACTGGTTTTCTCAATATCAGCCACTTCCTCTAAATGTCGGTGGTACATCCCGTGCAGGGGCTTGTCCATCCATGATGGTCTCTATTCTTCTTCCTCCATCTGTCTGGGTTTCTACTGCCTCAGGCATTCACTTAGCAGCTCATCATTTGGGGTCATCTTCCTAATGTATTCCTGGATCTTTGTTGTTTAGTCTTGGATAGTGGCTCTGACGCTAACTAATCCACTGCCTCCCACTTTCCACTTAGTGTACAGCCTCAGGGTGCTGGACTTGGGGTGAAACCCTCCATGTATGGTGAGGAAGTTCCTTGTCTTGATATCTGTGGCTTCTCTCTCCTCCTTTGGCCAGGTTATTATACCAGCAGGGTATCTGATGATGGGCAGGGCATAGGTGTTGATGGCTCGGATCTTGTTCATTCACTCATTCATTCAGCTGCATTATCAGGACTGAGGCTCTGACTTCCTTGCTTCCTCTTCATGATTTCCATTTGCCTGTGGGATCCCAAGGTATATGTAACTGTCCCAAATATTGGCTATCTTGCATTCTGGTAATTCAACCCCTTCAGTTGTGACCATCTTGCCTCTCCTTGATATCATTCGGCTACACTTACTGTATCTAGCCCGAATGATATGTCGATGTCATTGTTGTAGATCCTGGTGATGTAGGCAGTTGGATGGAATAGTACCCTTCTGGGGGTCATGATCAAGGCCACTCTGGGTGGCTCCCATCTTTTAGCAGCTGGTTTATCTGAGCTGCCAGGCATTCATTGAGTGCAGTTTGCTTCTTTAGCCAGTAGCTGTCAGCTGATCATGTCAGGGTCTGGCGCTGTCGGGGAGGTGGCTGTGGTCCTCTCTCAAGTCCACCAACCACTGAGCATTGGTGTTGCCTCCCATATGCCCTTCCAGTACAGTTCAATGTCACCCCTGGGTGAGTCCGTCCTCATCTTATTACCCTCCCACTGAGAGTACACTTTGGATGGTTCAGTGGTGAACATCCTGTTTATTCTCCAGGCCTCCATGTCTCTAGTGTACCTCTTTAGGCGGGCAGCCGGGGCTGTGAGCCTCTGTTAGGGGGGCTCCAGTGCCTCAGTTATGGACAGCTTGCTGTACTTCTTAGGTACTTTAGTCTCCAGCTCTGACATTTGGTTAACCTCTCACCAACTTGCCTGATCTTAGCCTCCAACCTTCTTCTCCAAGGAGGGTGCTGCCCCTTTTTGCTTACATTTACATCGTAGCCAAGCATCTCTAGGATTACTGTTGCTGTTGCATATATCAGCTTGTTGGTCTCAGTGATGGTCACGGTATAGATGATATGTAGTGCAGCATTCACATCCTCAAGCAGACCTTCTGAGAGCGTTCTGCCACTAAGCCTTGGTTACCATTCCTGGGGGTTCCAGGTATTCATGTTAGCCATTATCTTCCTTGTCAGATCAGCTGCCCTTGTGCTAATGTCTTTTGGGCTTCTTGTCATTAAGGATTGGAACCCAATGTCTGAGTGTGTGGTTGAAATCTGGTTTATTTTCCACCAGCATACTACACAGACCAACAGACGAGTGCAAAAAACACAGAGCAAACATGGGTTGTTCCAGAAAAAATTCTGACAATAGAAAAAAGCCAAAGTATTGATTGACTTCAATTGCTCCCAATTTTCAAGCGTTCTGTATGACAAACCAGAATGAGCAAAATATCTTTGATGCAAAAGACTAAGCTATATATGTTGATTTTCCTAGATTTTAGTGATGTTCATGAAAATAATCCCATTTCAGTCCTCTGTGCATGCATCTCCAAAATGCCTAGAGGTGGTCTTCTGCATGCTCAAAGCAAATGATTGGAGTTTCCAGTCATCATCTATAATATGAGTTGTCAACCCGAGGTAATTGTTGTTGCTAACAGCGGTCCAGTGATACCCAGTCAGAGCCACACCCTGTTTTACTTCTCTTTCGTACTCATACACTGCTGGATTTGTTTCGAAATTGACTTTCTGAAAGGCAGCTCATAATTTGCGTCAGCTGAAACAATCAGCAGCGCCTCTTGTAAGCCCTTATCTTCTACCACGGAGAGTGGTCTACAGTCCACAGCAATCCATCTTGCCAGTGAATTTTTCAATTTGTCCAACGTGATCTTCGACATTTTCTTTCTGAATCTGAACTCCAACTTGTGGTTGAGTATTGACTGGCGACACTACTTGCTTGTACTACTAACGTTAGCATCTTTGGCGGCTAAGTTAATGTAACAGACCTGCACGTTAGCCCCAATTTGTTTTGGGTTGAGGTGGTAACAAAGGGTAGTAGTGCTTTTGTGCTTTGGAGGACACTCTAAACTAAAAAGTCTCAAATGTGCAGTTTTATCTTAAAAAGCAACTTCTTGATGAGGTTGTTGACTATGGCCTGTTGAATGTTGTTTCACTCCCTTTCAGTGCTGTGTGAAGTTGCTGAAAATTGTCAGGAACCAGAGAAACACACACATGACCTGGCAACCATTTACAGTCTGACAAACACTGTCATACTATATCCACAAATATTCATACATTGCACAACACTAAAAATAAATTAATGAGAATACCACATAATTTCAACTATAAAATAAATCTGTGCAATGTGTAAAGCATGCTACCTATACGCTCAGAGAAATAAAAAATATAAAAAATTAAAATATTAAAACATTAAAGAACATATAGCCCTATATGCTGAATATTACAAGTATGCATATCATGCCTAATATTTGCACAATGAACTGTCTGATTACATCTGACATAAATGACTTCCTGAACTTCCTGAACCTTATACTGTCGTACATATCCATCTAGACCAATTTAAACATGCTCAGTAACTGCAATTTAAAAAGAAAGTTTTGTTTTAAAAAACAAAAGATTATTGTCCTGGCAACCTTAAAATTTTTAGTTCAATGAACAACTCAAAGAAAGTTGAAGTAACATTTTAATGTTACTCCCCAGTTACCTAACACATGTCAGGTAGATTGATAAACTTTTTAAAGAAGATGTGCTAACTAACATCGATTTTTACAAATAATTATCAAATTAGTAAGAGAATTAGAGAGATAAAAATGTGTCTGCATTAACAAAGTCCTAAAGTTTTTGGGTTTTTTTCTGCATAGTGGGAGCAGTGAGATATTAGCAGAATGAGTTAGTAGCTTGATGTGTTGTGGGAATGCTTTAGTTTTGTTCATTTTGCTAACCTGTGGCAGATGACAGATGAAGTCCTGTGACTTACTGGCCTTTAAGATATGGCTATTGCTTCAGGACAATTGAGCCAGAGGCTTTGAAGCAGGGCAATATGAGTTCTTTGGGTTTCACAAGCAAAGAACAGGAATCTGGGCCTGCTGGTTCACTTGATGACTACAAATCCCAAAATCCTCTACTCCCCCATTGGCTCTGAGGTGGATAAAGTGATTCAGAAGGCAAACAGTATTTTCTTCGCATTAGTATTATCTTTAGTGTGTACAAGGAATTGTTCATGCTATTCTTAATGACAAAGCTTTTCCAGTGTTTAGCTTAACAATTAACAAACTTTGGCCATACACACAACCAGCAAACACCAGGATTAATTTCAAGTCATGTTTTTTTTCTATTTTCTCATCTGTTTGGTGCTCTACAGAGAGTGCAGTCCACAGTGAATTTACTAGCGCTGTAACCCTGAGGTCTGAGGTCTCAAAGCCTCTATAAATGGAGTCTTTTTATTTATTAGTGTCTCTTATGTCTACTTCTCCTCCTCAAAGCGCTTTTCAGTGTTTGTCATGTTCACCATTTACACACATTGATATATGAATGTAAGTGTAGTATATAAGTCAAGAGTTAGGAAACCAAAAACACACATTCAAGGGTTGAGTGTCTTGCCCATGGACACTTGGACATGTTGACTGTGGAGGTAGGAAGTCAACTGCCAATCCTCAGATCAGAGGACTACCCTCTTTACCCACTGAGCCATGGCCACCCTATCTCTGAAGAGCTATGGAGAAATCCAGAATGGAGAGTCTCTAGTCATCATTTTTAGTAATAGCTCTACGCATAAAAATTTGATACAAACATGGTTTTCAAACAAGTTCAGGTAAGAAGGAGGAAGTGGGCCTTGAGGATTAACCCATTGGATCAGATGCAACAGACCCATGTATTAACTTTTTAAAAACAAGATAAGACATATATACATGATTTTCCATTCTAAGCTGAATGCAACATAGGTTTCATTTATTGACATGAGCTCAGTTTATTTATTTTTTAAAGATCTTCATACATTTGCTGATTTTTGCACTTTTTGTTGGGAAAGTGACACAATACACCCTAGTGTATCAAAATCCCTGCCCAGCTCAGGACCTTTATGGAGGAGGGCCAACCGCACAACCACCTGGTGTGGTTACAGCTGGTAGACTCACATACACTTCATCTTCTGAAGTTCTTAACTTTCGGCATTTGAATATGTCATCAACACATTCTCTCTCATCTCTATTCAGCTGTCCTTTGAGCTTCAATAGCACCCTGAGTTGTTGAATGGTACTGGCAGTGAGCTAATACAGGTTCTGATGGAGGGAAACTACAGTCTTCCCAATTTTTCCATCCTACTTGAGCAACTGGATACCATTGACAATGCTGCTTGTGGCTGGACACGATTCTTGTCTAAGGTCAGTGTAAGAGTGGCAGAGCCCCTCAAATTCAGGATGGGGGCAGATGGGCCCTTAATTCAGAAAGAAAACAAATGCCAGCAGGAGACATTACTTGATATAGTTCATTTTGCCTCATGAGTGCATTCATTCTGATTTTTTCTGTTTGTAAAAAAAAAAAACTTTGAAAGTTATGAATTTAATAAATTATCTTTTAATTTAAAAGCATTTGTGGAATTCATGGTGCAATTCACACAGTATCAAAAAACTTTGTCCGTCAATACAGTATTGTTGTTGTTTTTTTTAACACTGATTGCTGTTCTGCTTGGTTGAATGCCTGAGTGATTGTTGAAAGTACTATTTGGTGTTAGTCTTGCAGATGTAATAATTTATTCATTGAATTAAAAACATACTGGTAATAGCTGCTCCTTGAAAAATAATAAAAGATAAATAGCATGTGTCGCATTGTAGACTGTTTGAATGCTGCACATTATAGAAATAAAATCCCTGGATCCCCACTTCACCTGAATTTAATGGGCTTTTTCTTAGCCCATTTCCCATCCTTTCAAGTTTCGTTGATACACATCTAATAGTTTTTGTATAAACCTGCAAAAGTAATATCCTTCAGTTATCTCCTCGGTGAAGGTAATAACAGGTCATCTGAATTAGAATATTTGAGCTCATCTGACAGTGCATAGAGATGTCAGTTATAGTTTGGATAGAGAAGAAGTGACTCTGAATTGTCCTTTATCATTAGGTTTAGAAGGTAGACCTTGTGACTGTCATCTGCTGTACTCAAGTCTACAGAGGCCCTAGCCTTGAAAACCATCTCTCTTTTTTTTGATATGTACAGTGTATTCAGGTTTAACTACCATCCAGTATTAAAAGGACAGTTGTATTTAAGATGGACCTTAAATAGACCTTTCTCCATGAAGACTTGGTTTTGATAATTTATTTGTTGAAATGTTGTCATCTTTAATTTTCCTTGATGCACCAAGCTGCAATAAATGCTCTGACAAAAGACACGGGCACTACCATCTATAATGGTCTTTTTAATTTGCAATGATAATTGAAAATGTAAAATGTCAAACACAATTTTTGTTTAATTTGTTTAAAATTTAGCATACTGTCAGCAATCAGCATACATGAGCTAACAGAAAACCCCCTAAACAGTCCACTAGACGATTAAGATATTCAGCCTTTATAGGGCTATTAAAATTATTATTTTGGGCATTTCAAAGTAAATTTGTTATATCACCATAAGAAATTGTCTTTATCTCCTACTGGTGGGTGGGGGTTATGACCTACAGTACACTGTAGCCCACCACCAACAGCAATCAAGATGTTTTGTCTTTGAAGACAATATATGAGATAGGAAATCATAGTTTCTGTCATTAATGCACTTGTGCTATGGAACATCATTTTTGTTCATGCATTCAGGTCAGCGTGGATGTCTTCAAAGGCTTTCCTGATGAAGACAGCATCGTCAACTACACCCTGAACCATGCCTACCAGGACAATGTGTCAGTGTTTGCCAGTGAGTCATCTCTTTATGTCAGGTTGTTGACATGGGACCTCAGTTAATAGTAAAAAAAACAACAAAAAAACAAACAGCAGAAGCTCTTAAAATGGAGGTTTTTATTCTTTATTTAATTCCATTTTCCACTGCAAATCCTATACCAAAAAAAAAAAAAAAAAAACTAAATTAAGCAAAATACAGATGCTGTACCCAGTACTTAAACAGCACTGATGTTGAAGTACAGTGGTCAAATTGTAGGGACTCCCAACACAACTCAAGTCTCTGAATGTAAATCATACATTTTTAGGTTGAAAGTGTGGTTTAACATCTAATACAGGCACATGGTATTTCTCCATTTTTACAAGCAGTGAAAACTTTATCAATGTAATGTATCTTTGAGCTATGCACAAAAAAGTGCAATGCACTAGGATACAATAATAAAACTACATCTTAGAGTTTAATATCTTTAATAGAGAAGAACCATGTTGAAATGGACAAAAGACAGATCTGGCTCCTAATAAAAAAGACTACACCTCACAATGGGGATTAATAAAGTCATCTCTATCTATTTATCTATTGTAAACATTCAAGCTGTGGTGTTTTGAAAGTAGAAAGAGAATTCACTGTTTTTGATAGAATCAGTGCTATAAAAAAACCCTTAACAGAGTGATGGAAGTAATGAATTCAAGGTTTTCAACCTTTAGTGTGATGTTGGTGTATTGGTTGAGCCTCTAGTACTCTTATTGACCTGATATATGCTTAATTTCTTTTTAAGTGTGATCTTCCAGACTAAGAAAGATGGCTCCCTGCCACCTCATGTTCTGTACAAAATTAGACAAAACTCCAGTTTTATAGAAAAGACCAATGAAATCCAATGGGCCTACTGGCATCCCGGGCCCAACACTGGGGGAAAATTCTATTTCCTCTATGGGTTTGTTTGGATCCAGGGTGAGTGACCAAAATGCAAAGCTCTTTGAGTGCTGAATATGTATTTATGCTGCAGACTTGAATATGGAGTTAATACATTATTGAAGTTATATTGATTTGTTGCACTCCTAAACTTTGAAGCAGAAAAAAAAACAAAAACAAATTATGCAGTCTGCAGATTGCAAGTTTTAGTTGTACAATAAATCAAGACACGGACAGGTCCTCAAAGGAGCCAGATTGTGGTGTCACACTAATTGTTTATTTTGTTTTACAATGAAAGAAATGTATTCTTGTAAAGTGTGTAACAATGTGACCTGAGAAGTGGGTGGACTTGTGAGGATGCCAATGGAAGCTGCAGGGAAGCCCTTTGTCATCACAGGTCATCTTTAATTCACCAAACAGCAGACACCGATCATCTGATGCAGAAAGTTGATCCATGATGATGCAGCCAAACTGACAGGACAAAGTCACAAATTTTCCCAGAGACAGATGAGCAATCTTCAGTTTTTGTGAGTCATTAAGGAAATTTACAAGCAGGGTTAGATCATCCAAAACCTCTAGTGTTAAATCTAAATGCAAGTTGTTTGATTTCATTTGTGTTGACCTCCACCCTAATACCATGGAGGCAAACAGAATTCTGCATTAAAGCAACGTTATTAAAGAATGTGTATGCTGGTATTGAATACTGACAAAAAAGAAAAAAAAAATATTGTTGCTAATATGGAACTTTATAGGTGTATTTTTTATACCCTTTTAATCAAAACTATAAATTAACAACATTGGTAATACAACCAAACATCAAGCAAGTGCAATAATATAATACATAACCTGAGTAGGTCAGTTAATTTTACTAATGATTCTAACAGAAATAGGGACACCTCAGTGTTTGTCTTGCAATCATTTATTTTGAAGGCTCTTTTTTTCTTTCTTTTCTTAGCTTCCTGTGTTACCATACTCTTCGATCTCTTTACCTCTATGACGATATCAATAGAGGCTGTTGATCCTGGTTCTGTTGACCACTTTCTCAGCTCCACTGCCCAATCCAGCACCGTTCTCCACTTTGTGAAAGACTGCGTGGGCAATAAACAGTTCAAGAAAAATGTTTCTTAATGTGCAATTGCAAGGAATTTAGGGATTTCAAAATCTTCACACTATAATATCATCAAAAGACTCAGAGAATTTGGAGGAATCTCGGCACGCAAGGGGCAATTCCGAAAACCTGAAAAAAATTGAATGCCAATGACTTCCGGCCCATTGAAAATTGGCAACATTTCTTTGATCATTATTAAAAAGTGGGCTCGGGAACACTTTAGAAAATCGTTGATAGTTAAGACAGGATGTTTCTGCATCTACAGTTATGACGCCACTGTAAGTTAAGACTCCATGCAAAGCTAAAGCTATATATCAACAACATTCAGGAGCTCTGCATACTTCTGTTAACCCGAGCTCATCTGAGATGTAATGACCTACAGTGGAAAAGTGAGCTGTGGTCTGCTGAGTCCACATTTCAAATTGTTTTTGCAAATAATAGTTGTCCAGTCCTCTGGAAATAAATGGGAAAAGGACCATTCAGATTTCTTTCAACACAAAGCTCAAAAGCCAGCATCTGTGCTGGTATGGGGGTTTATAAGTGCCCATGGCATCATGGGTAACTTGTACAAGTTACCTGTTATCTGTCATGGAACCATTAATGCTGAGAGGTACATACAAGTTTAGGAGCATCATATGCTTCCATCCAGACTATGCCTTTTTCAGGGAGACACTTGCTTATTTCAGCAAGACGATGAAGCCACATTCTGTAGAGTTGCAACAGCTTGGGTTCACAGTAAAAGAGGTACTAGACTGGCCTGCGTGTTGTCCAGATATGTCTCCCATTAAAAATATCTTGCACATTATGAAGCACAAGATAGGACAATGGAAACCCCAGACTGTTGAGCAATTTAAAATGTACTACGCCTACTTAAGGGCATCATCCTAGTTAACTCATTAAGAATGGGAAAGAATTAAACTTTCAGTACTTCAACAACTAGTGACTTCAGTTCCCTGATGCTTACTGAGTGTTGTTAGAAGAAATGATGATGTGAACATAGTAGTAATCCTGATCCTGTCCTAACTCAACATTTTGTCAGCATCCAATTCAGAATGTGTATATATTTCCAAAAAATAATAAAGGTAGTCAGTTCTTAAGTATGTTGTCTTTGCGCAGAATTCAAGTGAATATACTGTATATTGAAAAGGATTTGCAAATGACTGTACTTTGTTTTTCACATTTTACACAACATTCCAACTTTTTTGGAATTGGGTTTGATCCAGTCTGTAGAATTTAAGAATATCTGTCTGCAAACACGAAAAATAATCTCCGTAACTATTATAACAATGGTGTGTAATCACCTTAAATCAAAAAACATAGTGTAAATGCAACCTAGAATAATCCATTTTTAGTTACCTGGGAGAGAGTCCTCTGAGAGTCCAAAGAACAGACAAAAAGACTCTGCATTTGTATACCATAGTGGCTTTGAAATACAACAATTGAAAAAAAACTCACCCCAGTAAAAGGCGACAAAGGAGAATGAGTACAAGGAGTTTTTTGTAAGCAATCTGCTAGAAGTTTGTCCTAAATTTCTGAGCCTATGTTGCTCTTAATGGAAGATCATGCATAGACAGCCACCATAGTTATCCTATGTGCTTAGAGAGGGAGGGGCCAGCAATGCAGCGTTCAGTGGCATGCATTCTACTACCTCGCCACTAGATGCTGCTAATGTTCACACACTGGACCTTTAAAAGTGTGATAGCATATTATGCACTAATTTACATAATTTTTAAAAAAATCAATAAGAGGGAGGACAAACTAAAATGTAAAACAACTCATTTTGGGTCTTTGGAGAAGGTAGGTTTATGAAAACATGCAAGAAATGAAAATGAAATGAGAATATTTTGTAACTCTTGCTTCTTACTCTCTCTATTTCACTCTCTTTTACTCTCCTCCAGATATGATAGAGAGAGCCATTATCAACACATTTGTGGGTCATGATGTCGTGGAGCCTGGTAACTACATTCAGATGTTCCCATACCCATGTTACCCCAGAGATGAGTAAGACATGCCTTCTGCTGTCTTTTTATTGTTTTGTTTTTTTTTTTGTCTCGCAGTGTTTAGCATGTCTTTGTGCATGGTAGTTACCAGTAATCATTAGGCAGAAATAGAAAAAATGTTAAATAAAAATATTTTCTATGCAGTTGGAAACTTTGAGTATAAAATGTTTAGAAATTGTATTCATCATATTTGATAAATGAATTTAATATATGTTATGAGTGCTGTAAACCAACTTCGTTAAGCAGAGTGAAACCTGTTTTTTTTTTCAATTGTTTATTTACTGTGCAAACATCTGGGCCATTCTTGTGAACGTGATATTTCAAGAATGATTTGATGGATTTCCTTCAAACTTTGCAATGTGCACTCTATATCAAAGATGAACAGATGAGATTTTTGAGCTCATAGGGGAGAGGTCAAAGTCATTACAACATCATGTGACCCACATCTGTGAGAGGGGAAAAAAAAAAACAGATCAAAACCACTGACAGTTGGCAGTAGAAATTGACCTTCAACATACATTTTTGTCAAATATGTCCAAAAAACTGTTTTTGGACTTGGTGAATTGGTTAAATTTTGGAGTTAAAAGGCAACTTGACCTTACATATTGTGAGGTCGCAGTATAGTGGGACTTAGGACCCGTGTGAAAGAAGTATTAGAAACAACAACCTGTTCTCTACCTTCCCAAACTGAGCTTTTGTGTTATAATTTCAGTCAAACCTTCAAACTTTCAGTCAAAACCCATAAGCACCTACTACCTAATTAACCCATTACTCTTTACTTTTTGTAAAATAACTATCAAAACAATACAAAAAATAAGATCTTTCAATCACACTACCACAAACCACCACTGCACATCCACTGTCCGCTTTAAATACCTTGCAGAGGTTTAAAACCACCAGGTTAGGGTTAGGTGTAATGCACTGTGGTCTAAGAATATGTGCTAGTCTTTACCTGATACCCTGTGTTGTTGTTGTTTTGTTTTTATTTTCAGTTTCTTGTCTGTAATTGAACATATGATGCCTTTATGCATGGTGATCTCCTAGGTTTACTCAGTTGCCACCATGATTCAACATATCGTGGCAGAGAAGGAGCACCGACTGAAAGAGGTTAGACTGTGTTATTGTATCCTACTGTATGTCCACAGCTAGTACGATATGTAGTATGTAGTACTAATATTTTTATCCTTATTGGGAAGGAGAAATGAAATTAGCCCCAATAATGATAAAGTTCGTTAACAAAGTCACCAGTCAGGATTGAACTGTGTGTATCCTCAATTCAACCCCCCCCACCACCACCCCCATTCCACACACACAAGTGACATGTTATTTCATTGTCATCAATATTAGTATGGTTTGCATGTATGTATGTAGTATGTAGTATGGTAGTTGGTTTGCAGCCAAGTGTGAAGCGGCGGGGATGAGGATCCGCAACTCTAAATCTAAGGCCATTGTTCTCAGCCGGAAAAGGGTGGATTGCCCACTCTGGGTCGGGGAAGAGTCGCTTCCCCAAGTGGAGGAGTTCAAGTATCTCGGGGTCTTGTTCACGAGTGTGGGAAAATGGAGCGGGAGATTGACAGACGGATTGGAGCAGCGTCGGCAGTGATGTGGACGCTGAAGTGGTCTGTTGTGGTGAAGAGAGAGCTGAGCCAGAAGGCAAAGCTTTCAATTTACAGGTCAATCTACGTCCCAACTCTCACCTATGGTCATGAGCTCTGGGTAGTGAGCGAAAGAATGAGATAGCAAATAAAAGTGGCTGAAATGAGCTTCTCAGGGTGGCTGGACTCAGCCTTAGAGATAGGTTGAGGAGCTCGGACATCCGGGAGAGGCTCAGAGTAGAGCCGCTGCTCCTCCGCGTTGAGAGGAGCCAGTTGAGGTGGTTTGGGCATCTGGTCAGGATGCCTCCTGGACGTCTCCCTGGGGAGGTGTCTTGGGCATGCCCATCCAGGAAGAGACCCCGGGGCAGAGCAAGGACACGCTGGAGAGATTATATCTCTCGGCTGGCTTGGGAACGTCTTTACCTGCTGAATGAAGACACATTTGTGGTCTAAGAAATCACGCTGCTCTCAAATGCCTGAACACACACAGGCTACACAGGATATATTTGCAATGCTCAAAACCCAAGAATGCAATCAATGTAGTCAAACAAATAGTTAAAAAATTTTGTTGTGCAGCCTTTGAAAACATGGCTGAAATGCTGTGTTGTCGAGAAGCCATTACAGTAACTAGGATGTGAACCTGCTTATCCTGATTTCACATGTGAAAATATTGAAACAGAAAAAAGGCTATAAAGGACAATGGGCTTCACCCATCATTATGTATATTTTAAGTAGAGTTATATATTAATATTAATCCCAGGCACTCCTAATCGTTTTTTAACTACTACTGTTATGGATGGAATATTAAATTATTTTATCTTGGCTTGGTTGTGAAACCAGCCACTACTGGTCACAAACCAATGTATTTCTAGTGCCGGTCCCAAGCCAAGATAAATGGTGTGAATAAATGGTGAGGGTTGTATCAGGAAGTGTATCCAGCTAAAAAAATTAAACCCAAACCCATCACAAAAAGGAATTTCATAATGGACTGTCAGTGGTGCTGTTGACAAACAGGGTACCGCTTGGGCCACGGTTAGTCAGAAAATAAGAGGAGAGAAACGCGTGACGAGACAGAGAGAGAGGAGGAAAGTCAAGAGTGTAGGATTGAGATTAAGCACTCTAAATGTTGACACGAAAACAGGCAAAGGCAGAGAGCTGGCTGATATTGTGCAGACAAGAAAGGTAGATGTTTTGTGTGTGCAACAGACCAGGTGGAAGGTTAGCCAGGCCAGAAGCGATGGAACAGGGTTCAATATGTACTATCATGGTGTGGATAGGAAGAGAAATGGAGTATGCGTGATCCTGAAGGAGGAGAATGCAAAGAATGTTGTAGAGGTGAAAAGAGTGTCGGACAAGGTCATGAGGGTGAAGCTGGCAGTTGAAGGCATGATGATGTATTTTAGCAATAGTTATGCCCCATATGTTGGCTGTTCATTCCAAGAAAGAGCACTACAGGTGCCATGTTTACCTTTAGATTGCTGATGGAGAAGTATCAAGAAGGTCAAAAAGAATTGCATTGTGTCTTTTTGGATCTAGAGAAAGCGTAGGACAGGATTCCCAAGGGAGAACCTGTGGTCCTGTATGAGGGACTCTGGAGTGGCAGAGAAGTTTGTTGGACTGGGGCAGGATATGTACAAGAGCAGTATGAAAGTGGTGAGGTGTGCTATAGGAGTGACAGATGGCTTCAGGGTGGAGGTGGGGCTGTATCAAGGATCAGCCCTGAGCCCCATCTTGTTTGCTATGGTGATGGACAGACAAAATGGACAGAGGTCAGGCAGGAATCTCCGTGGATGATAATGTTTCCAGTTGACATTGTGATCTGTAGTGAGAGCAGGTAGCAGGTGGAAGAAAACCTGGAGAGGTGGAGGTATGTGCTGGAAAAAAGAGGAATGAAAGTCAGTCGCAGCACGACGGAATACGTGTGTGAATGAAAGGGAGGCAAGTGAGGTTACAGGGAATAGAGGTGGAAAAAATATATAAGTTAAAGTACTTGGGGACAAGTGAGTGCAGGCAGGATGGAGTGGGTGGAAAAAAGTGTCAGGAGTGATCTGTGACAAAAGAGTAGCAGCAAAAGTGATTCAGTTTTTCTTCCCGTGTTTTTTGAATGTATATAAACTCTCTACGCCCATTAGGTCTGCTTGCAACTTCTAAGATGTGTAGATTATGCATATCAGTGATATGTGGATGTGTGGCTTAATTTGTGAATGTTTAATAGACTTGGACTTTATAAAGAACATTTCATATCCAATCACTCCTCAAAGCACTTTAAAGTCAGTCAGTTACTCGTTACTGTCATACTCACCCAATAAGGTTTAGTATCTTGTCTGGGGACATGGCGATTACAGGGGTCCAATCAGAGAATGATAGTCTTAATTCTGATCCAGGTAGAGTGCTGTTCATTGGGTCAGAGGGAGAGATTAAGTCACTGAATGCATCAGAAATCACCAGCACCTGGGCAACAATGCCCTGTTTACTCTACTTTTATTATTCAAGGCATTAAGGACTTGCATAAAACTGACACACTGA
>KV751324.1:755522-781805 GCA_001698575.1 Mola mola | reverse complement strand
TAAAATCACATTTTAAATGCATCCAAACCCCTATACATGATTCAATAGTCAGCTAACTTTAATGGGATGACAGGTTCAGACACAAGTTATTCCTTGATGTAAATTATGAGTGTTTTCTTTAATAAACTACCTTCGCTAGTGCCTTTTTTTGTTGTTGTTTGTTAGTAGGATTATAAAAAAACTGCTTTACTTTTTTTGATAAAATTTCATTACAGGAATATTTTGGCCCATCCTACAACTGATTAGATTTTGGTGGACAAAGGTCAAAGATCAACAACACTCAAAGGTCAAAAAGTATGTTTTTCAGCCATAACTCCTGAACAAATTGAAATAAAGAGGTCCAACTGGTGTCATTTTGTAGCTTACAGCAGTGGCTACAGATGATCAACTTTGGGGCTTTCAAGGTCCAAGGTCACTGACAGTAAAAAACACATTTTCTGCCATTTCTCCTTAATGGATTGACATAGAGAGGTTTACTGGTGTCATTTTGCTCTGGTTACAGATGATTAACTTTTGGGCTCGTTAAATCAAAGATCAGAGTCACTGAAAGGTCAAACAATTTTTTTAGATATCTCTCCAGAAGGAATTGACATACAGACATCTAACTAGTGTCATTTTGTAACGAATGCCAAGGTCTATCAAATAGCCAGATCCAGCTGCCTCTGCAGTTCATATGTCACCTATCGGGTGGCTCCAACATGTGCTCAAGTAATGCCCAAAACAAACTCTCATACCACAGTTTGGTAGAAAGCTGAAATGAGCTCATAAAAAAAATTTGTCATGTGTCTCATCTATTTATGAATGTTTCTTTGCGTGCCACATTAATGTCACTGCAATAAATATCACTTCACATTTAAAGGCCAACACTGAAAACTGAAAGTACGTATAAACTTGACAGGACAATGGAGACTCTCCAGGGAAACCTCTAAAATACATGCTTATAGACTCCTCTTACAGTGCATAAATGCACTGTATACTCATAATGATAGTCATTATGAAGTTGGCTAGATTCTCTACAGTTATATTATTTAAATAATTTATGGAAAGCATGACGAGTATCATAAGTTTTATAGCGTAGTAAACTAGAGGGACAAAAGTGTTATTTTTACCTTTTTCGGCAGTCAGAAAATATTAATATATTTCCATTCCATGATGAAATCAATGAGATTAATGACGCGTTACCACTTCCTCCCATTTTAAAATAGTCGTGCAGCCATCTTGCACTGGTGAAGTCTGTGCAGTAGCACCTGGCAAGGAGAACCATGGTATTGTGTTATCAAATAACAGAAACATGATCACTTGAACATACATCATTGTGGAAAGAATTAAAATTATAGAAACCATTTGAGGGGAAAATTTATTTAAGAAGTACTTTGTGTTTTTAGTTTTGCCCAAGTTTTGACTAGATAATAGATGAAGGGGCTTAGGACCTATACTGGAGCCAACGACTTGTATCTTGTAAACTAGTGCATCTCAAATTATAATTTCATGACTTTTCCTCAATAATTTAAGAAAGCCATTATATAGTATATTGCAGACTCATTACCCAAAATATCTCAGGCTTCATATTACAAGATTTTACTTTAAATGTATAAAACACAATTATCAAAATCCTGTAGCAGCTCACAGAGTTGGCTTTGTGGATCGTTTTTACTACCCGATACATTGATCATTCATATTTCTTCTCCATGTTTAACGTGGCACAGCTGCGCCTCTTTGACAGCAATGAAAACAGTGATTTAAACTGAATGACAGAGGATGATCAAAGGTTCTCCTCCATATACAGTGTTTTGATTTCCATGTTGAGCAGCTTTGCATAGTGTACATGAATAAAGTGCACACAGACACCCCTACACATATCTCAATGTAATTTCTTGACCCTCAAAACATATGTCTAGGATTTAAATTTGTGTCAATAAATGCGGTAATGCATATATAGATATATATAGCAGGAACTTTTTATTCATCTCTCTCTGCTTACTCTAATCAGCTGACTGTGAGTGTATCTTCTTCCTGCATCATGCAACCAGATCTAACTGCAATCTCTATCAGCCTAAGATATCACAGTGGCCCCTTTAAATGTTTTCTCCTCTGCTTCTCTCAGTTGTCATTGCAGATTTTTTGTAACCCTCCATATTGCAAAAACAATCCCATTAGGGGATTTTCTGTCCTTTGCATTATTATTATCACTATCTTCTGTATGTTGTTGTATCTAGTCTAACCTCCAAAGTGTTTTCCTTTGTCAGATCGAGAAGAATCCCAGGAACCACATCAAGGTGCGCCATTTTGTAGGGATAATGAGCTGGTTTTAATCATTTATACTCTATAGATTTGAACATTTCTTTAATGCCAAAACATCAAAAAGTGCCCCATCTCCAAATGTTAAAAGGTGAAGGTGAAGCATTATGCAAATCTGCCCCATAGATTTTGTTAAAAACCAGCAAGCTCACAGAAAGTGAATCAGAATTGTATTTTAAAATACAAAGTGATAATTTTGTATTTTAAATTATGAAATATATAGCCCTATGATAATCTGGTTTAACGCATTTAACTTTACTTTGGTACATTGTTATTTTTCAAGTGAATCCAAAGTAAGATGCACAAATTTAATTTAGCCTGGTGTCAAGATTGCAGCAATATCAGGTAGCTTGTTCTGCTCTGAAACGGTGCTTACCAACCTGTACCCAATGACCAAAAGCTAGGTAGATTAAGAGGCTTTGTGATGGCAGACATTACCTAAAGTACTGTGAGCATCAGGTACAGGCTCAGGACGATTTAAAAATGCAGAGACTCAAGAGGGCGGTTCTTAGTCAAATCCGTTTTAATCAGGAAACGGGTCAATACCGGGGGATCAAATTATCAAGCGAAGGTACAGTTTAAGGGAACAGGCAAACTCAGTAATTGAGGGATGAAAGAAGATCAAATACAAGAAACTACAAAAAAATAACGCTGGACTGCTCACTGGAAAAGAGAAGACAATCTGGCCCAGGAGGAAAGGAACACAAGGGTTAAATACACAAGGAAGGGGTAGACAAATAGACACAGGTGAAATGCATTAGGGAGGGTAAACAATCACACACACCTGAGGGAGAAGACTTGACAAGATGTAGGAATTAATATACAAACAAAACTTCAAAATAAAAAGAAAACACAGAAAGACCCTAACAGACAGACACTTAACACTACCGGACCCTGACAAAGAATGTTTAGGTGTAATGTATGTGTCTCCATGTGCACTTTATTCATGCATGTGGAGCAGTGCAATGTAGATGCGTTGCTTTGATCATTCTGTATCATTAAGTCTTATATCACTGGTTTTGTCTAGTTGGTATTTATGGTATTTAATTCCATTAAGTTTTGCAACAATAGATGCATTAAGCCAGTTTGTTTAAATATTACTTCAGACTCCACATATACACATAAAAGGTCATTCCTAAGGTATTTATTAGTTTCTGGGGAGTGTGGAAAAATATCCCACAACTGTTGCATTTTCTTAATTACACATGTTAAAGTTTTCAGTCTGATTTCCTATTAATAACTACACAACTAATCTTAATATTTTTCGCTTGTAATCTTAGCTTCCTCTCTGGGGCCCTGGGAAGACTGTCCTCCCCATTTTAAAACCATTAGCTGGAACTAGAACTACTTCTCATCTGAGTTATTCATATCTGCTGTACTTACAGAATGCCATGAATTGTGCTTTACCTCATGTAGGAGGGGACAAATGATCATTATGAAAATGCCATTTATAACCAAGAAACCATTTTATTAATGGTGAGATGGCACAATATGTCTTTATCTTGGTCTGAGTCTTTCCCTGACATGTTTTGTCCTGCTGCGCCCACAGGTCGCAAAGGACTGCTACAACACAGAAGGATTAAAGCTTCACCTCCTCAACCACCAGCTGCTTGTTGAGATCTATTACTTAAGTGAAAGTACTAATGCTAATGCTACATTGTGAATATACACCACTACAATTACTGCATTCAAAACCTTACTTAAGCAAGAGTAAGTATTTTCACCAAAATGCTCTGTATCGTCATTAAAAGTACGCATCGTGCAGGTTGTTTCATGATTATATCTGATGTTTTGGATTAATATTACTGCTGCATAAATTTATATGTTACATTTTACTAATGTAGCTGTTTAAGGTTGAGGTAATGTAAACTATTCTAAACTATTGGCTAGTTTAACATACAGAAATGGATTATAATGTACAAGATCATCAAAGGTTTGTTGTTTTCAGCTTTGTTACAATTTCTTTTCTAACTAATTCAAGAAGACGTTATAATGTAGCTAAATGTAACTTGAGAAGCAGGAGAATTTTTCTCAGATAGTTTGGTACATTTCACAAAGCATCCTTAGCATTTGCCACAGAGCTCGTACAAACAGCACCACACTATGGATTCACTGAAGTCCATGCTTTTTCTCTCAAAAGTAAATCAGCGAACAACAAAAGAAAAATTACAGAACCATTTCACTTTAAACGGAAAATAAAACAAGACCATTTGCACAACACTGCAAAACACACACAAAAAAATACAAAATTAAGAATGTAAACCTAGGGAGAACTTGACATGCAGTTCTGTATGAGGAAATAGAGTTCAGTACTTATAGATCTGCAGACATTGCAGTCTTCCGTTGCAAAGCAGCATGGAAAGAATCCTTTGGAATGTAATATCCAGCCACTACAGGCATCCATTTTGGTGTCCTCTATGTATGATGCGCACAAGCATTTTGTAGATTATCTAGCGTGACATACAAAACAAAGTGCATCAGTTCAAAGTGGAGTGGTTTTGAAAAGTGTAAAAATTGTAGTGTCAGAATTACCATAAAGATCAGTGCAGTGTGTTTCCATGAGTATCATAGACTCTCCACCTCCATGCTAAGTGGAACTCCTCAACTGGGTTAAGGAATGGGGAACAGGGTGGGATGAATTCCATCAGCATCCAACTGGGGGTGGTTAACCATTGCCTGATGGTGCTTAAATGATGGAAACTCACATTACCCTAATTTACCACATACTTTGGTAAATCAATGTGATCCCTGTCACCATCAGGGATGACATCACTGTAGAGGGCGTAAAGTGGAGAGATGATGTTTGTTGGTATGATTTGGCACTCCAAAGCAAATGTGTACAAGTCACTCTCACTGTGCAGTATATCACCATTGAACACTGTATTATTATTTACCATCAAGTACAGTTTATTTTATGCATATGCATCATCTCTTGTTGTTTCAGCACTTTGTCAATAATAGCTAACAGATTAGATGTTTTCAAAACATTCTTGTCTTCTATAATGGCTGTATCTATATGAGAGTCTAAGAGTAGTATTTGGTTTAATCGGACAGGGAGAAAAGGTTAAGTTTTTATCATGGGCACTGAGTAAAGCAGATGCTTTTTCAGTGTGTGTCCTAAAGCCAGTTGATGGCCTGTAGTTGGTGGTCAGATATTTGTCCAGGTGACGACATTTTCTTTTCAGCAACAGTCAGTCACGGCTTCTTTTGGCTTCCTATACTAGAGCTTCTGTGTTTCTCTCACATGCATGTTCTCTCATCTTCCTAATGGACAGTCAGTTTGATGACAAAGACAAAGACACAACGATGAGCGCCAGACCACAACACTAGGTCTGTTTTTGGCTGGCACCTTTCCTCTCTTGGAGGATTGGGATGGTTGTTTGGGCATTATGAGGCAAAGAGTTTGTTGATCTTTTCTCTTCCAGTTCAGCGGCCGACATCTCCCCACTTGATCGTACCTCCAGGTGTATCTGCTTTGTTTTAGCCTTTTGTTTGAAATGACCAATTCATGTTGGCAGGAACTCAACAGAAGGGACATCAGCAGCGTCTCCCAGCCAGAGGTATCAGTTTGCTTGAGAAGGAACACATCATATGTTGCACAGATGAAGAAACTCGTCCTACTTATCTATGTATTCTACAGTTCCTTCCAAGTGTTTTCAGCATCTTCCTATCAGATCCAGCTGTTTTGCTAAGTTTGGGATACAGCTTTAAAAGTGTTTCTTCTTTTTCAGAAGTCAACTGTAAACCACTCCCATCAACAAGGCAAAACTCAAATAAGTGCTATTTAGAAAGTAAGTGTGATGAAAGTGCACCAAAACATGTCTGCAGGCTCCTCACTCTTCCAGTGAATTGGATTACACGTGTTTCACTTTGTGTACTTGTGTAACACTGAATGAGATGCTATGCATAAAGGCACATGCAGCATTTCAGGCATTTTTATGTCATTATTTAAGTGTTAAAATACTGTATTACAAAGATAAAGACTGTGATGGCGCGTCATAGTCTTTATAATTAAATGGAATCCGTGATTATTTACTTTATTAGCAGTAACCGGTGACAGGAAGAAATGTCAGGTTCTTAGTTTTCACCTTTCCAGAGCTTTATTAAACAGGGGTAACAATTAAGAGAGAAACTTGGATCTAACTGGTTAGGTATTTGCCTACCCAGATAAAGTTTATCAGTTCCCAGGAAGATATAAATGTTTTCTCTTGGTAATGTTTTGGCAGCTGAATTAAAAGCAATACACTGTTAAAAAAAATAAATAAATAAACATGGAATCAAACTGAAAGCAAAATCCTTGTTTAAGTCCACAAGAAACCGATCAGATCCTGGTGATTTACAGAGAGCTTTGCTTTGGCTGTGAAACCTTTGTTTAATGATGTCCAACTCTAGTCTGTCCCTTGTCTCTGCAGTCATTTATTTTAATTGCAATTGTTATCACCTTAAAAAGTATTTTTGTAAATCTTGCTCAACACATGCATCAATTTTTACCAATGGTTGAGGCTCACAAGTTGTGGGATATACGCAAGTGATTACAATGACATGCTAATTTGGAGTAAAAGCAATATATGAGACCAATGGATTAGTGAAACCTGAAGAGATCTCACTCCTAACAATAGCTTATATTTGTTTTTAAAATGTTATTTTCATGTTTACAGAATGACTCAGTTCAACATTCTCTGAGCTGAATATCTGAATAATGTTATATCTCTTCAACTTCATTGATTTTTGTAAATATATTGGGAAGATTATGGCAGCAACAAAAGACTGAAAGTTGCAGAATGTTGAAAAACCCCTGACTGGAACATTCCACCGGTAAACTTAACCACTGCTGAGAGATCATAGTATCATGATTGACTATAAAGGCATCCTAAAAAGGCTGTCATTCAGAGGCACTGGTGGGGAGAAATCCATCACTGTATAAAGTTATCACTGCATAGGCTCTGGAAAACTGTTGATAGTAAACACAGTTTGTTTACAGATGACAGCATTTTGTCATAGCATTCTATACGATGTCCCAACTTTAAGAATTGGAGTTGTAATGATTGTGTCTCATTTTTAAAAATGCCAAAATGCATTTTATTCATAGTTAAAATAACTTCAAACAGAACATTGTTTTGTTATTGATGTCAGTGTGTCTTAGGACGCAAGACGAATTTCACAAGATTCTGACAAAAAAAGTGGATTAAAGTAAAATTGTCATGCATTAAAAAAAGGGTTTCTTCATAGACTGAGGTATTCTACAATCAAATATGATTCCAGTCTTAACACAAAGGTTACAAGAGTGCAAGGTCTAGTCTGCACAAATACGCAAAATACAGTTCTACTTCTTTTAAACACATTCAGAAGTAATTTGATGAAATTTATTAATAATCATGTTACTTTCAGAAATGAAATATCATTAAAGATACAGCCTCTTTCAGCCTGAAAATAAGACAATTATCGTAATGACAAATAATGAAACCATTAAATATCACTGACATCATGTGCCATCTAGGCCGTGATTTACAAAACAAGCATACATTTCATCATGTTGTGTTAGTGGATTAAAAAAAAATATTCTGTGTTGCAGCGGTGTGAAAACATGAAGGAGAAGGAGTCTGAACCATCAGTCCTCATCTGCATTATCAAAGGACACGCCGGTTGCTTGCAGCTTTCTGAAAAACACAGGAGAAAGTGTCAGCTTATGCAGACAGAGGACATATTAACATTACATTGTACTTTTTAGTTCCTGGGTTGATGAGTGACGCCCCTGCAGGTCGTTTCTTCAGCGTCACTGATGGAGTACAGCCCTGCTGCTGCCGAGGCTCAAACTCTGAGGACAGAGAACGCAGGTCTAAACAACAGACACTCAGGAGTGATTGGGTATTTATTTTCATGTGAAGGTAAGTTCTGTAGGTGACTCCTTATCTTTGTCTCTCTATTCAGTTGATGGCCAAAATGCCTATGGCCCTCTGGTTGAAACATACAGTAGTGCTATAATGTTGATATCGCTGTTACTCCCCAAATATTTTGTTAAATTGTAATTTTGATGCTTTGCCAATGCTGCAACATAATGCCAAAAATGAACCTCTGAATTTGACTGAAAATAAAAGTTTTTCTAAAACAAGCACTGATATTGTCATCTGGAATAATGATTGTTATCCTCATTATTATGAGCTATACAGTAGTTAGATGTCCAAGATGGTTTCAGCTTGTTACAAACAGACCAGCTCCCACTGATGGCATAAACTCAATTCTATGCTAATGAAAACACAATGTTTTGTAGTTATTGGTGATCAGAAAAATAATTAAAACATAATGACAATTGTATTTCATTTCTACATCTAACCCCCACAAAATCTACTCAATAGACAGTTCAGCTTTCAGTGCTTATATGTCTACTGAAATTTTAACCACTTCCATATCTAGAGCAGTAACTGATAACCTGCTTTCAGCTTCCACAGATCTTCAGTATTTACTCTTCACCTCCTAATTTACAGGAAACATCCATTGACACAAGGGTTTTAAACTATCTATGGCACTCCAGCTTCCCTTTAAGCTATAAAAAAAACAAAAAAAACAAAAAAAAACATACCTGTGATGCGTCTTTGGTGATATTTCATGGGACTGACAGGGGGTGGTGCACCTTGGAGAAATAACAAAATTGTTTGCACAGTGAGTATAAACGGCTTAGAGACTCTTTATTTATATGTTTGAATCCCACTGTGTCAAACAATCTTCTACTGTACAGTTTCTTTCAGGCTGAGAGAGGCTGTCAGCCATTCTGAACAACAACTCCTTCAGCTCCTTGGTGGCCTGCGGAGCCTCCAGCCTGGACAAGGTCACAGTTGGATCATCTGGACCTGCACTGAGCTCCACACAGGTGTCGTGCACCACAACCGACATGTCCCCCCGACCACAGGCTGACCTGAGGAAAACACAGAGGAATACTCAGCCCATTAGCACATACACGGATTGCAACCTTGCAGGTTAGAATGGATAAAGTCTCACCTGAATTTTAGGACAAAATCCTCTGTAGATTTCGAGGCAAACGTCCATCTCTAAACAAAGAGGTTTAGTTACAGAGCAGCAGAGGCTCACGGACATACCGAAAACTATGGGCAGGTGGAACTTACCGGCTCGCTTAGCATGTCCTCGGTGTAATCTGTGCTCCAAACATTATCAGCATCTGTCAGGCTGCAGCCGATCAAACAAAAACAGACATATTTCGTTACTTTACAGCAGGCGAACATCGATGTGATCATACAACATGGTCTCAAAAATAACTTTCCTGACAATTTGCAAGGGTGAACAGAAGGCATTTAAAAAGTAACACAGCAAGGATGGGAGCTTTGAGAAGGATTCAGGACCCTGTGACTTCCTGTATGTATTCATCCTCTGACGGTGTCGATCTCTCGTCTGAACTGTGCTCTGCCAGGCTCATTATCGGTTATAATACCGTGACAAAATTCTACCAGTGATTAAGTTCACGTTTTCTGTTCAAGGCAAATTAGGTTCTTGTTAGACACAATAATGTAAAGCGTCTGACTTTGTGCATCTTATCACAGCGTTAGACTCACCAAATACTAAATACATCGTTTTTTCTGAGTGTGTAGCAGATGAATTTCGACTGGCCCTGTCTGTCTAACAGGGTGCAGTACGAGGTTTGGTTCACATCCATGTTTTGTACACAACGAACAGACGACCATCGATTAACTTGTGTTGTCCTCTTGGCGTTTATACGCACACCGGCCAATATACACATTACCGCCACCTACTGGATCGGAGGGAGAAAGGGGCAGAAAAGAAGTTGAAGCGACTTAACGTAGTAAATAAGTTGCAGCCTTGACTGAAATGGAGACTTACAGCTGACTTATTGAAGTCCCAGATGTATGCACACTTTTGATTTTATTTGAGGACAAAGTCTGTCAGTCTGGTGTTGCATTTACCTCAGTAAATCTCATAAATGTTCCTCTGTAAATAATCTGGCCTCTCGGTAAATTTCAGCATGCAGGGTTAGTTTGTTTTAAACTCAGCACAGCAGAGTGGGGGGTTGTTTGTTTGGTTGCTCCTCATTAACATTGACAGCTGTTTCCAAGTCTTCAGGAGAGTATGTTCAAACGTAAAAGAAAATGAGTGCTCCTATACGCTACAACAGGAGTTGCTGAGGAAGCCAGGCAGAGTAAAACAACAGCTGTAATAAGATGGGAACAGAAATGTGCAGTGGGTGACATGCTGCCCACCTGATCAGAATTCAGAAGCAGCACTGATTGTCTCTTCTATGTACCTAGTTGTTTTCCTTAACTTTGGATTGGGTGGGAAAGGCTCACACAATGGATACCCCTGCCCATAGCTACTGCTGGCCTCCCTGAAGATACAATCTACCACTGCAGAAACAGGAATAGCAAAAATTCATTTATGTTGGAAATATGATTCAGTCTTGGAATGAGGCAAACTGGTTCCAATACAACAATGTATGTCAAATTTTGCCATGTGGAAACTGATATTGCTTGTTGGTATGTGGTACAATTGTGAGGAGTTTTCAGTGAGAGACACTTGCCTGAATTTTGAGTACTTGGACAAGTCTTTATGACCTCATGAAGGAGAAATAGAATAGACCTATTGTTCAGCAGATATGTGCTACTGAATTTATTTCTGCAGTCATAAACAATTTGAAAATACATTCTGATTGATTATTGTTGACTTTCAGCTTACCCCCGCACTCGGTCACTTAAAAACTGAAGACTGCTGGTATAACACATGAACAATGTGATGGTGAACCATGTAAAGGAGCCTTACAGTGTAAGCTGTAAGTGTAAAGTTATTGACTTCAGCCTGACTTATAACATGTCAGCTGGCAGACAGCTGGCATGGTCATAACATACTTTATATATATACGCTTTATTTATCAAAACACCGCCTTGTGGCCATTTTAGCCCAATGTCAGAAATTTTGAAAATCTAATGAGCTACAGAACTCATAGAAATCTACTAGTTCACAAAAAATGGATATCCATTCCCTGACAGTTTTTGTCCTATTGTACTGATGCAAAGGATAAAGGATTTAATTATGACTTATAATGGTGTAGCTCTGTTTAGATCCATAAGTGTAACCAACATGTTCCCATCAGAGACAATCAAAAACTGTACGAGTCAATCCTCAATTGAGAATTCAAATTTGCAGGTTTTTTACTGAGTACCGTGTCCTGTCATGACCTTTCACTCTCTTTTTATAGCATCAAATAACTAATTAAAACCAAACTGATCAGAAAGATGAACAGTTGAAATTATATGAAGATGATAAAAAAAAAGTATTCAATATAACAGAAATCAAAATGGGAAAAATTAATTTGATATGTACTTGAGTTTTCAGTTTAAAACATGTCCCATCTGATAATGCTGAGGGAAAGGATACATTCTGGTGTTTTAAAAGTGCGTGTGTTAAGATATATGACCATTAAAGAACTTTTCAGGTAAAAGTGAAAATATTGAGATGTTGTTTGTTTGTTTGTTTGTTTTTTGTTGTTTTAATGTACTACAACACACATTGTAACCAAAACAAGCAGTGTGGTTGAAATCTGAAATAAAGTTTGGAAACAGAGTTGTCTTCCAGTCTTAATTAATGAAGCCTTTCAAAGGGAATCATAGTGTGACCAGACTTCAGAGAGTGAGGATACAGAAATGAGCAACAATACAGTTTTTATTCAGAAAAGGATGACCTGCAGTCACATGTGATTTATTTGTGTAGGAGAAAATAAACTGGGTGTAGCTGCCTGTCCCGCTACTGTGACATAAGGGTTTGCAGTTAATGATCAAAAAAGGGCATTGTGTCCTGCTCAGGGTCAAACTTCCAAAACAGTGCCTGTTTCAAATAATAATAAAACAAATACATATTTTATTACAGGGTTTTATCAATGGCTGGAGCAGGACTTTAAGGTTCAAATACAGTTTTTGTGTGATGTAGTCAAAAAATATCCAAGGCAACTAAAAATGGTACACTCAAAGTTTATTAACACAGTCGGGAACATATGCAAACAGCACAACAGACTCTGTGTCCATACAAGCTCAGTTTGACATGTGGTAGTGTGGTGGTTTTTATAGTCCCCTCCCCACAAAGGCCTCCAAAAGTCATTTGCACCCCATTCCACCTTTTGGTCGCTGGAATGCTGCCTAATTTCCCTTATCAGCCATTCTCCATTGAAGTTTCTTCAGGAAGTGGAGGTTCACTCACTGTGGCTGTGCCACTGCGATAAGCATATTGTGTCACTTCCTGTTGTCTGTGTCTGGTCTTCTTGCTGTACCTTGCTATCTGGGAGTGTTTTTAAACTACATTAATTGTTTAACTGCTGTGTACTAAAAGTGTAAACACTTGTAATTAAGCACCCTTCAGCCCTCTCTCATTTTAGTGAATTGTATTGCGAGTCTTACAACCTTTCTGTGTCGCGATAACCAATTCAGGTAGTGTACCTCTCTCTTGCTCAGTGTGTCACATGTTTAGTTATTCCTCTGTCTCTTTTAGTTATAATAGTAGGTGTATTAAGTGTAGTTTATTTGCTGCGTTGGAGGCGAGGCTTAGTGATTTGGATGCTACGATCCGCACCTTGCAAACCAAACCAGTAGCTTCGCTAGCTGACCAGCCCCCATTAGCCGGTGCGGGTCAACTGAAAGCAGCTTCCCGAGACCCCAGCAGCTCCTGAGCAGCCGGGAAACCAGGGAAGGTGGGTGACTGTTCAAAGGAAGCATAGTCCTAAGCAGAAGTCCACGGTTCACCACCCACCCGTTGACGTTTCCAAGAGATTCTCCTCAGCCACTCAGTGACGCACCCACTGAGAAACCAACTCTAGTAATTGGCAGCTCTGTATTGCGAAACGTGACATTTTCCACAACAGCGGCCATAGTCAAATGTATTCCCAGGGCCAGAGCGGGCGACGTGGTATCAAATGTAAAGCTGCTGGCAAAGAGTAAACATAAATACAGTAAGATTGTAATTCATGTCGGCGGTAATGACGTTCCCCTCCTGGAACCGCCACCTTACCGTGGTGGAGGGGTTTGGGTGCCCTAATGACCCTAGGAGCTATGTTGTCGGGGGCTGTTTGCCCTTGGTATGGGCAAGGCAAACACCCAAGGCAAATTGGTCTTAGGTGAGGGGCCAGACAAAGCGCGGTTCGAAGACTTCTATGATGGTGAAGAACAAGGACTTGTGTACCCTGCCCGGAGCGAAACTGGGACCCCGCCCTGGAGCCAGGCCTGGAGAGGGGGTCCGTAGGCGAGCGCCTGGTGGCCGGGCCTTTTTCCATGGGGTCTGGTCGGGCTCAGCCCAAAAAGGAGACATGGATCAGTCCTCATGTGGGCCCACCACCCACAGGAGGAGCCATAGAGATCCGGTGCTATGTGGATCGGGTGGCAGTCAAAGGCAGAGGTTTTGGCGGTCCGATCCCCGGTTGCTGGCTATCGGAACATGGAATGTTACCTCTCTGGTGGGGAAGGAACCTGAGCTTGTGCGTGAGGTTGAGAGATACCGGCTACATATAGTCGGCCTAACCTCAACGCACAGTTGGGGTTTTGGAACCAGTCTTCTTCAGAGGGGTTGGACTTTGTTTTATGCTGGAGTTGTCCCAGGTGAGAGGCGGAGAGCAGGTGTGGGCTTATCAATAGCTCCCCGCCTCTCAGCCAATGTGTTGGAGTTTACCCCCGTGGACGAAAGGGTTGCTTCCCTGCGCCTTCGGGTTGGGGAACGGGACCTGACTGTGGTTTGTGCCTATGCGCCAAATAGCAGTTCAGAGTACCCACCCTTTTTGGAGTCCTTGGAAAAGGTACTGGAGAGTGCCCCTACTGGGGACTCCATCGTCCTACTAGGAGACTTCAACGCTCATGTGGGCAATGACAGCGAGACCTGGAGGGGTGTGATTGGGAGGAACGGACTGCCCGATCTGAACCCGAGTGGTGTTCAGTTATTGGATTTCTGTGCTAGTCACGGTTTGTCCATAATTAACACCATGTTCAGCCATAAGAGTGTCCATAAGTGCATTTGGCACCAGGACACCCTAGGTCGACAGTCAATGATTGACTTTGTAGTCGTATGATTTGATTTGGGACCATATGTGCTAGACACTCGGGTAAAGAGAGGAGCAGAGCTGTCAACTGATCACCACCTGGTGGTGAGTTGGATCAGGTGGCGGGGGAAGAAGCCGGACAGACCAGGCAGGCCCAAGCAAATAGTGAGGGTCTGCTGGGAACATCTGGCTGAGGACCCAGTGAAAATGGTCTTCAACTCCCACCTCCGGAGGAGCTTCAACCACATCCCGGAGGTAGTGGGGAGCATGGAGTCTGAGTGGGCCATGTTCCATGCTGCCATTGTCGAGGCGGTTGCTCAAACCTGTGGTAGCAAGGTCGCTGGTGCTAGTCGCGGCGGTAACCCCAGGACCCACTGGTGGACACCAGAGGTGAAAGGGGCTGTTTAGGTAATATAATTAGAACGCAATCCATACATGTCTTAGGTACATTAAAACCTGGATGTCTCCAACATTTTTATCATTAAACTCTAACAAAACTGAAGTAATTGTGCTGGGCTCTAAACACATTCAAGATTTGTTGTCCAAAAACATAGTTACTTTGGATGGCATTGCCTTGGCCTCCAGCACCACTGTCAGAAACCCGGGTGTTATCTTTGACGAGGAGCTGTCTTCTAACTCACATGTAAAACAGATTTCCACAACATCCTTCTTTCACCTCCGTAACATTGCTAAACTGGTTCACGCATTTCAGGCTGGATTAGTATAATTCTTTATTTTCAGGCTGCCCTAATAAGATTTTAAAGACTTCAGTTAATCCAGAATGCAGCAGCACATGTACTGACTAGAACTAAGATCAGAGACCGTATTTACCCCGTACTGGCTTCTCTGCACTGGCTCCCTGTTAAATCCAGATTAGAATCTGAAGTTTTTTTCCTCACCTACGAAACTATTCATGGTCAGGCACCATCTTATCTTAAAGAGCTCAAAGTACTATATCACTCAACCCAAACCTTACCCACCCAGGATGCAGTGTCACTGGTGATCCCCAGAATCTCCAAAAGTAGAATGGGAGGCAGAGCCTTCAGCTATTAAACTCCTCTCCTGTGGAAACCATCTTCCAGTCTCGGTACGGGACGCAGACACTCTGATTTTTAGATTAGGCTTAAAACTTTCCTTTTTGATAAATTTTATAGTTAGCACTGGCCTATCTAGCCCCTAGTTATGCTGCTATAGGCTTAGGTTGCCAGGGGAACACTCCATGATACACTGAGCTCCTCTCTTGTCCTCCCCCTCTGACTCTCTCTGCCCTTCTAAATCACATCCTAACAAAACAATATACTCTTTACTTCTTCCCCAGAGGTTTTGCACTTTATCATCCTTGCAGGTTTTCTAGGTCACAGTGGGAGGTGCTGCTGTGGTCCTGCCTGATGCATCCTGGCCACATTAGGAAAGGAGATCCTGTGACTTGGATCCTGTGACTTGGATCCTAGGCTGGATTTCCAAGTGTAAATCGGGATCCACAGATCACAATGGCTTCTGGATCAATAGACTACACCTGCTTCTGGATCACTACACTTCACATATCCCTGGATTTACAGATTCTACATACTCTTGGACTCAGCAACACTCAGATCTTGCTACATGGAGTACAATGACTCCTGGACCAACAGAGTACATCTGCGTCTGGATCACTAGACTTTCCATACATCCGGATTCATAGAATCCACAGACACTGGGGCTCATGGATGTTTTATACATTCTAAGTGAACTGTTATTATCATGTATTTGTGTTCTGTACAAGTGACATTTATTGCAAGTCTGTCCGTCCTAGGAAGAAGGATCCCTCCTCTGTGGCTCTTCCTGAGGTTTCTTATTTTCCCTGTTTAGGGTTTTTTAAGTTTTTCCTCACCCGGTTTGAGGGTCTAAGGGCAGAGGATGTCACATCTGTACAGTTTGTCAAAGCCCAGTGAGATAATGTGTAAATTGTGATTTCAGGCTTTACAAATAAAATTTGATTCGATTTGATTTGAAAAGTTTACTGTGCTACAAAGAGGAAACGATGAGAAATGCAACAACCCAAATTAGAGATATGTTCTGTAGGAACACATCATGGATTCTACTGAATTGAAACTATAAAGCTACAACAAAGCACCACCACAAACCAACATATTCTGAACAGGCACATTACAAAAACACACAAAAAAGTAACATTTGTATTTTCCCACATAAAACATCAAACCTGATGAATTACTCAGTACAGTCATGTGAAACATGGGTTTCACCTTTTCTAGTATTGGATTTGGGATTAGGACTGTTAGGAAAAATATCAATGGTAATTTGTGGAACAAGAATTTTGCCATTAATTAGAAATATGATGTTTGTCAATTTAAAGATAATTGCAACTCAATCCAGTTTCAGTTTGTTGTGAAGATTGTAACACACTGATTTGTGTGAATCAGTTCTCATTTGTCATAATGCGTGTTACCAACATTAGGTCGACACAGAAAACATATTACAATATAAAATGGTAAAAAGTACGGAAAGGCAGTAGCTAACATTTTAAATTTGATGAAATATCATTACATTTATTTACAGTTTTAGTATTAGAAGCAAAGGCCAGTCGCAACACATATCAGTTATCAATTACACATTTATAAAAAAAAGCAAATATACAGTTAAATACAGTTAAATGAAATGTTTGCTCAAGTGTGAAAATACTCCAGCATTTAAAAGAAAGACTATACAAACAAAAATATAAAGTATAGATATAAAATATTAATCTAAAAATAAACACACACACACACACAGTGCTACATGTACCTGAATATGGTGCTATCTCTGTCTGTCTTTTTGTTATTCAGCATTCTAACAACGTTTAGGGAGAGTTGTTTCTGAATGTTCAAAGAAGTTACTCATGTTGCCACAAATGAAAATTAGCTCCACACAATGACATCCTCTCTCCTGATGCAGAGGTTTTTCTTTCCTGCGCCATGTCGCACATCCATCAGGGCTATTTTGACGTGTTAACAAATGAATCGTTTGTGTCAAAGCCATCACTCATCCTTATTGAAAACCACCACTGAGACCATATTGATAGATGCAGCTAATATGAAAGTAGAGTTATTTGTTCCCACTAGTTATATAGAAAGTAGATCAGAGCTACAAACATTTTTTTATGGGTCTCAGTTAATGTTAAATGAGATATTACTTATATGATTGTTGGTCATCTAATCTCTCTAAATACATTTTTTTTAATGAAAAACCTTATACTTTCAATAGTTTTCTTAAAAAAGTGTGGCATTATGAAGTAGCAGAATGATCTTTTAGTGACAAATATCATATGGAAAACCCAATCGGGAGTGACTGATAAAAAGATTTCACAAACAATGACTACACCATCAACAAAACAAATTTGACAATTCATTTTCAATAATGACAATTGTGAAGATATTTAGAAACTTGATGAAGACTTTTATAGGGACTTGCATCGTGGGGAATCTTGTTAGATAATCTGTGGTAATTCCCTAATGGCCCTTCCGTTTCCCTATATTGTACAGGTGCAGAATGTACATATACCTATAAGTTGGTATAAGTTTCAGTCTACTGATGTCTTTGCATTATGTTCCAGTGGAACCTTTTCTCCCCAATGTACTCGGGGTCAGTTTTGTGTGCTCCAGTCCTTGGAGAGTATGCATAAGAGAAGTCCTCTTGTGCATGACTGAACTTTTGTTATGCTTTATTTCATGGCACAGTGAAATTTCTCTCTGAAACAAAGTCCCATAGTAATCCACTGGAGGGACAGGGGCTTGACCTCAACATAGCTCCATGTTTCAGCATATTTGGTGTTAAGTTAAGAAGTGAAGCATGTGTGTTCATTTGTGTGTGGCTGCCTCAAGGCAGAAAGCAGCACACATTGCGCTACCTATGTTGCAAAAGGTAGATAAATATTCTTCTGCCTGCCTATTTTTCTGCCTGTTTAGTGGACAGCAACAATCAATGTTGCAACCCATTTTAAAAATTTCCAGGCAGGTTATTCAAACACTGCATGGAGTCTTTTATGCTGAAGATATATGCTTTTCAAGAAGGAATCCCAGAGGAAATTTTTGAAACCAACATGACCTCATAGTTTGGTGTATGAATAGCACAAGATCCTTTTACGCATTTTAAACATGTCATCTAAAGCTATCCACATTTCACTTTCTGCAAAGCAAATACAATTGTGTATATATCTTCTATTCATTCCTTCCTCTATTATACATCCATCCATCCATTTTCTACAGCTTATCCAGTTAGGGGTCGAGTGACCCATATGCATGTGTGTGAATCGGTGAATGCGTAACCTGTAGTGTAAAAGAGCTTTGAGTGGTCAACAATGACTAGAAAAGCATTACATAAATACAGGACATTTACCATTTACCATTTTAATGGTAAATTGAACTGTGTGATGGGTAGGTGGTTTGGTGATGTGAAGTGCTGGTCTGAACCATCATGGTGAACAGGGAACAGAATCAGAAAGCAAAGGTCTTGATTTAACAGCTGACATAGATTCCAACCCTCATGACCATGAGGTTAGGGCAGTGAGCTGAAAAAAATTAAATCACAGATGCAAGTGCCAGAAATAAGAAATGCGCTCCATATACACTTTATACAATATATCAGGAGCTTCAACTTCATGAAGACAGAAATTATTCTCACTCTGCAACTTGAGAAGGAAACCAGGATCGTGTATGGGAGCTACTGTACAGTGACACTGAAAGAAAATGAAACAACTTGGTTCCACAGCAAAAAACCCATACAGTTTTTGTGTGTTGCAACACAATAGTTTCACTTCCTGGCATGGCTGTGTCTCTTACCTTTTCCACTAACAAAACTGTTTCCCAGAAACAAAAGACTTCTTCTGCAGCTCACCACACAGCAAGATAGTCCTGGGTTCGATTCCAGGTCAGGGCGTTTCTGTTAGGAGTTTGCATGTTCTCCCTGTGTCTGCGTAGGTTCTCTCCGGATACTCCAGCTTCCTCCCACAATCCAAAAACATGCAAACTGGAGGTTAGGTTAATTGTTCACGCTAAATTGCCCATAGGTGTGAATGTGTGTGGATGGTTGTTTGTTGTATATGTCAGCCCTGTGCTGAACTGGTGACTTTTCCAGGGTGCAGCCTGCCTTTGCACAAGGATGCTGGGATAGGCTCCAGCTCAGGCTCAGCGGGTAAGACAAAGAAAGAGACCACACGAGTTTGAAAGTAATTTTAACTATTTTAATGCAACTAAAGTGAAAATAACTAAATCTGTATGTCACTAGAACTTCAACACACCACACAAATGCATTTGTGTGGTGTGTTGAATGTGAAATGAGAAGAACCCAAACCAACAGGCAGCAGCTGCTCGGAGAAGAGAGAGAGAGTAGAGGAGACTAAATAACCTAGACACAGCATTTCAAGATAGAAAACATCAGAATTCAGCAGCTTCAAACATCTCTCCTTGCTAAAAGACTGAAATCTTTTTGTAACAATGGCTTTGCTGCTATCTTTTTCTTGGCACTCTTGAAAACAATATTTAAATGAAATGTCGAAGGCTTTTACCTGATTATATAAAGAAGCAGTAGAAAAAAACAAAAAACTAGGCAACTAGGTGAACATGAACTGCAAGTAGCTATATCCCCCAAATCGCTGATGTACAAATAAAAACAGCAGCTGTGGCAACAAGGACAGCACAGCAGGAGACTCATCAGAGCGTCTTCATGAAAGTAAATTTTGTTTTTTTTTTAAATACTTATAACGCCATCCAGATGTACGAAAATGATAAAAGTTTACAAGCTCCAGATTTCATGGAAATCTACTAGTTTGCAAAAAATGAAGGTCCAACCTCAAATAGTTTTTTGCCACATTTTCAGGGCTATAATAAATATTATTGGATAAAGTCACTCATGCCTTTTCAAACGTCAGAGTTAGTAAAGGTGGTTCAGGGTGAAAAGCCATGCATACTACAATTTAAGAAAACACATGCAAATAGAAAAAAACTCAAGTAAATTAAAAAAATCCTCTTCATCAATTGGACAACACGTGCTGCAAATATTTGCAACACGAATGAACAGAGAAAAACTGCAAGTAGAACAGACGATATAATTGTTGTCATGTAAAATAAATGCATTTAACCCTTCCCAAATTCTACAGTGTGCCTTAGATCTCTGTTGAAAGACAGTTGCACTTTTTATCAAAACCAATTTGTAAACAAGCAACGAACCCTTCATGAGGTGGAATTAGCCAAGCTGGTGTCATATATCTGCTATAAATCTAGCCTTTGCATTTTGCTGATTATTATGCTGTCAATTCAAATTGTGTGTAGCGAAGTGGACCCAAACGCAGACACGGACCAACGTGGGTATGGATGAATTGGGTTTTATTGCTAGGAAAGTGAGGGAATGGAGGTGGATGGCACGGGAATGAAGCAGGCTGAAGCAGAGGACTGGAGGGCTGAGATGAGTGAGGGAGAAGGGCGAGGGCTGGCAGGAGGAAGCAGGCGGTAGTGGATTGGAGAGCTGGCAAGCAGGCAGGCAGGCAGGCAGGCGAGTAGTGGTCCAGGAATACTGGAGAGAGACAACGACAGTTAATATACAACCAACTAGGAAAAATCTCGAGACAAGGCCTGAAGCTTAAGCTACCACTGAAATGGATTCAACGATCTGGCAATGAGTGGGTGAAGAGCCGAGGCAGATATACTGCAGGCTGATGAATTGATGAGGCAGGTGAGCAGACTAGGACAGGTGATGAGCTGATTGCAGACAGGAGTGTAGAGCTGGAAGCCAGGAGAGCCACGCCCAGGCCAACACAGAGAGATAAACAGGGGAGCACTGGAAACACAAGGAAAACCCTAGGGAATTGTCCGGTACCATAACACAAACACAAAAATACCATGAAAAACACAGAGCAACCTCAATATTAAAATGAAGAGAAAAACTCATAAACACCATTAGTACCTCACCCAAAAACAAGTGTTTCCATCATTTTTGTGTCCCCTGTAAACATAGTGTTTATCGGGTTGCGGTGGTGTGTTTGCAGCACATATGTTGGCAAATTGACGATATTTTCTAAATTTCATTGTAGGGATGCATCAGCTTAATATCAATATCAACCGATATCAAATATCAGCAAATAAATTGGCATCCACCATTACCAGTCGACAATAATAATCCATTGTGTCTCATTAAATTTTGCACTGGTTACATCTGCTGTCCTACACCTGGATAGAGCTTTAAATACCCCCTCTGATTTTTATCAAAGGGGGTCTTTGACCAGAGGAGTTCAATTATTTTTGTGTTGTTTTTTATCCAGAGGATTTTGTTATTTTCGTGACACAAAAAGATATCGGCATCAATATTATATTGTTTTATATGAGCAGACTAGGACAGGTGATGAGCTGATTGCAGACAGGAGTGTAGAGCTGGAAGCCAGGAGAGCCACGCCCAGGCCAACACAGAGAGATAAACAGGGGAGCACTGGAAACACAAGGAAAACCCTAGGGAATTGTCCGGTACCATAACACAAACACAAAAATACCATGAAAAACACAGAGCAACCTCAATATTAAAATGAAGAGAAAAACTCATAAACACCATTAGTACCTCACCCAAAAACAAGTGTTTCCATCATTTTTGTGTCCCCTGTAAACATAGTGTTTATCGGGTTGCGGTGGTGTGTTTGCAGCACATATGTTGGCAAATTGACGATATTTTCTAAATTTCATTGTAGGGATGCATCAGCTTAATATCAATATCAACCGATATCAAATATCAGCAAATAAATTGGCATCCACCATTACCAGTCGACAATAATAATCCATTGTGTCTCATTAAATTTTGCACTGGTTACATCTGCTGTCCTACACCTGGATAGAGCTTTAAATACCCCCTCTGATTTTTATCAAAGGGGGTCTTTGACCAGAGGAGTTCAATTATTTTTGTGTTGTTTTTTATCCAGAGGATTTTGTTATTTTCGTGACACAAAAAGATATCGGCATCAATATTATATTGTTTTATATTGGTATATTGGTATCAGCGAAATTGTTACTTTAAATATTGTATCGGTCCAGAATTTCCATATCTGTGCATCTTCTTTTGCTAGTCTTTTATTTGCATGAGTGTTCTTAGGTTGTATAAACCATTTATCTCTAAATTTTACTTTGTACAGACTTGTACAGACTTGTACTGCATGCAAATATAATGAATGAAAATGTCATTTACTGAATGTATTTCATCATGTATCATGCATCTTCCAAATGATTATCTGAAACACAGGTCCTTCTGTTTCTGTTTCTAAGAAGTGGGGGGGAAAAAGGAAAAGGAACCTCGAAAATGAAAGAAATCCTGCAGTCCTGTGTGTGTGTGTGTGTTCCTCAGTGTATAAAAGAGGGGTAATCCTTTGAGTTTGACACCAAACTGGAAAAACATTGGAGGGATCAAGAACTGCCAAGACTATGAATTCAGCTGTCATTGTCTGCCTTTCCTGCCTGCTTGCCTTCGGTGCACAAGGTATCTTACTGAAAAAAATGTGATTATCTTGTTCTTCCTCCCGTCTGATATGCTCACGTTTGCTGTTACTTGATGCTCATGTGGATAATTTGTTTAAATTGTGCATTTTGTGCACCAATATACTGATTTGTAATACTTATTGATATTGGTTTCAGTAAATGGTGAATGGTTGAAGTTACAGTTTATTGCTAATAGCGTTGCCGTAACAGATGTTTAAATATTCATGTTAAATAATAATTCATTAGGGTTTTAGTGACTCACACTGGTCAGTTTAGTACATTGTATGAGCTTTGTTTTTGTGGATAAACATCTCCTTGGCCATGGTCTTCTGCTGCTCCTCTCTGACATACTGTGGGTCATAAACACGTTTGAAATGACTAACAGTGGCTTCTCTAAAAGTTAAAGTCGTGCTTTAACACGGCTCCTTCCTGCCTCCTCGTTGAAAAAAAATGTATTCTCAACTAGTTGCTTGTTTCTGTGGATGCATTCATTTTTAAAATTTGATTTTAATAGAGGGAGAGAAAAGAATGCGTGACTCAGTCAAGTTAGGATGAGCAGGTCCGTTGTGTGTCGTATCCGTTCAAGAGTTGGTCAAATCTGGGACCAACTGCGGATATTGCTGACTGACTGACTGTTACGACAGAAAAGAATTCTCCACACGCGCACGCTTGTCTGAAGAAAAAGAATGAATAATCTTTGGGTATCGGATTCTTGAAAGAAAAAAAAAGTATTACGTATAAGGTGACGCAGCACAAATTGCCGCCGATATGTGGTAACGTTTTAAAATCCAGGACGCTACACATGATGTATAATGCTGCGGCACCTCGTTATGACTGGAGAAAAATGTTACGTAGCGATATGAGGTGCCGTAGCACTTCATAGTGACTATTATCCAAGAAAAACGTGGTAAAACCCAGCAAGCTCCAGACACTGTATGTCTTTTTGCTTTTGTAGGACGACAATCACTGTGAAGTGATTGGTATCCTGGGAAAAAATGTTATCTAGCGATAAAACTATGGTGATACCAAAGCTGTTGCCGTTGCAAGTCACTCGTAGCTTCTGCGGGGTGTCGGGTGATTCTAAACAGCCACATTTGCTGCAGCAGGTCATCAAATTTACCACAAAAACAGCGAAATGTACCGTGGCATATGGGTTAGTGCAATGGAAAGATAGCTGGTGCCGCAGCATGTGTGCAAGTGAGCGCCATCTAGCTGGATGGTGGCGGTGTGGCGATTTGAGCTGGCAGTCACTCACAGAGTGTTAAATAGATGTATTTACTTATTTCAATACATTTTGTAATGACAGGTTGTCCAATTATAAATGTGTCGGTGAACTTCCCGTGCTGTCTTATTGATTACAAAGTCAACATAGGAACCCTATTGCAGCGTTCAGGGAAGTTGTGCGTAAAACCTCTAATAAAAATGTCAAATAAGGTCGTTTCTTTTCTTCACAGGGCAACTAATTAACACATCCACTAAGTGCAAATGTTTAAATGGTTATGTGTCCAATCGGCTGATTCCCTTGCGTCTCATCAAGGCAGGACCAGTCATATATCATCCAAATATCTTTTGTCAACATATGGAGATTATGTGAGTAAATAGATTCAACTACATTGCCTGTAATGCTATTTTTACTGTGTTGTTCAGTTCTTCTCTAACAAAGCTGCTCCTTTTATTACTCCAGTATTGAATTAAAAAAGAAGAACGTATGTGTGGATCCAGAGTCTCCACTTGGAAAACGCATTTTGAAAAAGGAAAACAAGTAAGATCAGCTCAACTATGCTCATTTTTAGTTCTGACTATGAAATCACTGCTGTGAAGATTTCAGGTATCCACTGCCTTTTATAAATAGTGTCATGTGTTTATTCAGGCACGAGAAAAATACAGTTGTGAGCACGAGAGTGCCCTTACACTCAACGCAACACTGGACTACATCCTGAGTGTTACGACCCTGAGGAGGATGGAACCAAGGACCTTGTTAATAACAGTGCTTCACTGCCTCTATCATGTATCAAGTGGGAGTGAGGGATCAGTGTGTTTGTGTTTTAAATTGTCTTCGCACATGTACATAATATATAATAATAATAATAATCTGTTGTAAACATATTAATCTGTTTTCAAATAAACAAAATACCCTATTGAAGATCTCTATGTTTTGACTTATTCGTGTTATTGGAAAACAAACTGAATGTATGCTGTAGTCTGCATGGTCAATACATGATCAAAAGTATGTGGACATGAAAATATTCCATCCACATTCTGATCTTCGTAATCAATCACTAAGTTTAAGGAAGGAGAAAAGGATCTGTATCGTCTGGCGAGACAGAAGGATCGAGCTGGGAAGGATGCGCAGCAGGTTAAAGTGATAAAGGACAGGTATGGAAATGTACTTACAAGTGAAGCGAGTGTGTTGAGAAGATGGAAGGAGTAATTTGAGGAAGAGATGAAGTGAGAAAATCTTTGAGGATGAAGAACGGAAAGGCAGTTGGTCCTGATGACATACCAGTAGAGGTATTGAAGTGTCTAGGAGAGAGGGCCGTGGAGTTTTTGATGAAGCAACACGACCTTGGACAGTGAGAAGATGACTGAGGAATGGAGGAAAAGTGTACTGGTGCCGATCTTTAAGAACAAAGGTGATATGCAGAGTTGTAGCAACTACAGAGGGATAAAGCTGATGAGCCACACAATGAAGATTTAGAAGAGAGTAGTATAAAACCTGGAGAGGTGGAGGTCTGCGCTGGAAAGAAGAGGAATGAAAGTCAGTCGTAGCAGGAAAGAATACACGTGTATGAATGAAAGGGAAGCAAGTGGAACAATGAGGTTACAGAGAGTAGAGGTCCATGAGTTTAAAAGTACTTGGGGTCAACTGTTCAGAGCAATGGAGAGTGTGGTAAAGAGGTGAAGAAGCGAGTGATGGCAGGGTGGAGTGGGTGGAGAAAAGTGTCAGGAGGGATCTGTGACAAAAGAGTAGCAGCAAAAGTCAAAAGGTTTAGACGAGGGTTTACTGAAACCATCAATGTTGTATGGCTTGGAGACATTGGCACTGACTAAAAGACAGGAAACAGAACTGGAGGTGGCAGAGTTAAAGATGTTGAGATTCTCTTTGGACGTGTGCATATAGGGGCAGCAAATATAAGGCTGTCCTTTGTCACCGGTTCTGTTCATAATTTTTATGGACAGAATTTCTAGGCGCAGCCAAGCGGCGGAGGGAGTCAGGTTCAGTGGTCTCCGGATTCCGTCTCTGCTATTTGCAGATGATGTGGTCCTGTTGGCCTCATCGAACAGTGACCTCCAGCTCTCACTGGGATGCTTTGCAGCCGAGTGTCAAGCGGCGGGGATGAGGATCAGCACCTCTAAATCTGAGGCCATGGTTCTCAGCCGGAAAAGGGTGGATTGCCCACTCCGGGTCGGGGGAGAGTCGCTTCCCCAAGTGGAGGAGTTCAAGTATCTCGGGGTCTTGTTCACGAG